>VZRN01003570.1:184096-207133 GCA_013397935.1 Dasyornis broadbenti | reverse complement strand
AAAAAAAAATAAAATAAACAAAAAAAAAACCCCAACAGAACAAATACCCCAAAATCTACAGCCACCACTGGAGTGGAAATCTAAAGTCACCACTTTCAGCTACATGGTGAATTTTACTTTTTTTTTAACACAATAGCCCACTAGAAAGATATTGCTGGGGCTTCCTATTCTATGTGTTATGTTCTTGCTGTGGTTGTCTATTTGCTTTGCAAAAAAACAGAAAGAAAATTCTGTCACCAAATAATAGGGATAGTGTCACACTAAAAACACAAAACAGATCACAGATTAAGCTGAGTTGGGAGGGACACACAAGGATCATCAAGTCCCACTCCTGGCCCTGCATACCATCCCCAAGAGTCACACCATGTACCAGAGAGCATTGTTTAAATGCTCTTGAACTCTGTCAGGCTGGTGCTGCAGAAACAAACTGAAAAATGATGGGATTGACTTGATTTGCTTGCTATGATTTGGGGATAATCACTGTACAGTTTCTGTGAAGGAATACTAGAGACAAAAAAATAATATTTATATTATTTTACTGGTACTGCAACTAGACATCCAAATATTTTGTGTTACTTTACAGGGTAAAATTAAAAACTGTCATATTTGTGGTTCTCCTTCCCATTACCCTTCACTGTAACCTTCAAATATTAATTACATTTGATTTATTGAATATTATTTTTCATTTACAAGTAAGTTTTGAAACAATGTACATGGTTTTACAATGTAGTATATTAAAGAAACCTTACTTACTTTATAAGGCTAGTGTTCCTCTTACTAAAAGGGCCAATGATCTTAAACATCAGTTCTACTACTCCATTCTTTCCCAGCGATACTGCATTTACAGCTGGAAGAGTTAAAAGCAATCCATTTTAAGATAATGTAGTAAGAAAGGCAGAAGATAAAAATCAATATACTCAAAACTAAAACTCACACAAGTTAATTTTGAAGGATGAAAAATGCTAGATATTTTTATGCTTTAAGACATACAGTGACAAGCAGACACTATTCTGCACGTAATTAGCATGACAATCCAATCCTGATAAAACTTGGAAAAGAAGAAAACTTAATTACTACTTTACAAATAAAATCACATACTACTTCCAATGCAGGCTTCTGCTTTCTTTGTTATTAAAATACAACACAAGAAGAATTTTCTTTATAGAAATTCACAGTTTATTGAAACAGCAGGTTTTCTAAAATTTCATGTCTAATAGGTTCTATTACTTCCTACTATCCTTCACTACTTGGAGAGACAGGTATATTCACCAGGATTTGAAATCCAAGAGTCTGCTATAAAATTTAAAAATATCAATTAGTATAGCTTTCCTGAGCTACATGTTCTCAAAAACAAAAAAATTCTAAAAATTATCTATTTGAAAGGAAGTAAAAGAAAAGAAATTATGCTAAGACCTATGTTAGAGAAATATATGCCAGAAGTATATGCTTGAAGTCCAACAGTCAATTGAAAATACAAACTGCTGAAATAGGCATAGAAATTCAATTTCTGACTGAGTTCCTAACTAAGTAGGAAGAGAGCAGCTAAGGATTTACTTCAATATAATAAATGCTGTTATTAGTGTAGAATTTAGTACATGAACTCAAGTGGCAATTTCATCATCAGCAGCAGCAACATCACATCAGAATCTAAGTGAAGTTAGGACTTATTCTAATAGGAACTGTACGCAAAATTTGAGAAGTAATACTTGTCAGAATATTATGAACTACTACTTCTTTTTCTGTTTATAAAGAGTGGGGAATACAGAAAAATAGAAATGATCTAAGAGGAAGTTAAATTAGAGACTCAGTCCCATTTTCCGGATGAAGCATGTTTTCAGCTAAGTAATGTAACTATTGCAACTATCTGGATTAAACTTGTCAATTTAGAAGTGTTTTACCCATTATCAGCTCAACAGAAATAAAGCTTCCACCTTTTGAAAGTATTAGGGCTTTATGAATTATAGCTGCTCATGTAAATAACCTGAAAACATAATCTTACACATTATCAAATCAATTTCCTGAGGGGAACATGGTCATGTTTTCAATTTCTTGCACTTATTTAAGAGGATTAAAAACTATTTCAAGCTCAGACAAAAAAAAAATTAAGAGCATCTAACTGAAACAGAGATACAGCAAAAAACACACTATTTCCATCAACTTCCTAGTGCTTGCCCAAACAATTAGGCTGCTGTGGAAGAATTTTAGTCCAACAGTGGAGAGTGGAGCTCTTAAAAAAAAAAAAGAATAAGGAAAAGGTTAAATTAAGAAATATTTAGGTTAAATTAAAATATTTTCTGTGTGAACCAAGTCTTAAATTGGTAATAAAGAAATAAATAAAATATCAGAAATAGAAAACATGAGCATGAATAATAGAGTAATTATTTAACTCTAAGTGGTTCTGCAAGCAAAATGTTAGTCTTTCCAGTTAAGAGCTTTAAACATCAGCATTTATGCAAAAGAGATGGCACAAAATTTCACACATCCAATATCAAAGGTGAAAAAACCCCCATTTTTCTACAATTAAAGCTTTTTGAGGATATAAAAGTAAAACTCTCAGAAAAAAGAACTTTAAAAAACTAGCATTACGCACCCAGAGTTGATATTTTAACCTTATCTAGATAAAAAGTTTCACTCACATAGGAAAGAAAATAATTTTCTGCAATACTTACAGTTGGTTGAATAAACTCTTAATACTTGAAGACATGGCAATATTAGCCTGTGGTTCTGCAAATTGTGCTTCACTAAATTCAATGATATGTTTAGGGTACCATTTATTCTTGCTTTCATGCCAATCTTCTTGTCTGACATCAAAGAAATACAAGATCAATCACACTAATTTTGAAATTATTATTAAAAAAATAGAAGTTAAATGACTGAATTTCTTCTACTGATGTCAACTCTGCTTATCTACTTTTCAACACTCTTTTCTCCCCTCTAATTTCCTCATTCTTTTTTTCTCCTCTACCAATTCAGAGTACGTGGATGCTTACAATAACCAAAAAAAATTTTAATTAAGTTTCAATTATAAAACTGTAATTATTAAGCCATAATATCACCTTTTGGACCAATTTTTGCAAGAAGAGTGTGAAGAAGCACCATTAATTCTTCATTTGGTGGGGAGTCTTTGCTGGCAGTCAAAAGCAGCTGTAACAAGATCTGTGTACCTCCTTTGGTGACTAAGACACTTGCTCTTCGACCACCACCTAGAAATTAAAATTGAACTAGTGTGTTTAAAGCAAAAGAACCATTAGATATTTAAGATACAGTTACCATGAAGTTAGTCTTTAGAACAGCAGTATTTTCTTTATATGAGACTGCACTATGCAAGGACATGCTGGACTTAGAGTAGCAACACAAATTATTGTATAGGATTATTAGAAAGGTAACTTCAGTCTTTACATTCTTTTAATTCTGCATATAAATCTGCTTCAGCAAACAACAACAAACAAAAACCAAAATAATGATAATTTACAAAAAATCCAGTAACAATAAAAGATAACTAGCCAAAAGAAACAAAAATATCTGAAAAAGAATGCACAAATATAATCATATATTATTCCTTAATGAAAACTTACCAACTGAGACTACCTCAATGAGAATATTCAATATATTTAGAATAGTTTGAGGATCTTTTGTATTCTGCAATGAAAAAGGAAGATCTGTGTTTAACAGAGAAGTCTAATACAACACTTAAAGCTAGGAAAAATTGCTAGGTTTAGATAGTGTGGTGGTTTTGTTTGGCCCAGTTTTTGCTAGCTGGGGGTGGGGGGCAGGCACAAAGATGGCTCCTCTGTGAAGCTTCTCCAAGCCTTCACCATGTCCAGCTCTGAGGTGATGGACATGCTGCTGGCCAAGGCTGGGCCAATTAGAGATGTTGGTTACGCCTCTGTGAAAAACATATTTAAGAAGAAAGCAAAACAATGGGTGCACGCACTTTTCCTTAGCCAGAGGAGGAGGAGTAGGTGAGAGTATGTGAGGGAAAACAACATGGAGAGACCAAGGTGAGTGGAGCAGGTGGGGTAGGGAAAGCTCCAGGTGCCAGAGCTCTGCAGCCTCTGCAGGCCGTGGTGAGGCCCATGGTGAAGCAGGGGGTGCCCCTGCAGCCCATGGGGGCCCACGGGAAATGCTGAGATCCACTCGCAGCCTGTGGGAAGGTGCCCCATGCTGGGGTGGATGCCCTGGGGGAAGCTGTGGTCCAGCGGGAGTTCTAGTGGAGAAATAGGCCTTGACTTGCACCCTGAGACTGAACTGAGTGCCCCACACTGGAGTGGGTGGATGCCTGAGAGAGACTGTGGTCCAGCAGGGGTCCAGTGAAGAGAAAAAGCCTTGTTCCCAAGATGGAACAGCCTGGCCTTGGAAGTCTGTGCCCTGTGGAAGAGGGACCCCATGCCGCAGCAGTTTTGAGGAGACTGTCTGCCTGTGTGGGGAGCTCATGCGGCAGGTTCGGGCGGGCTTCTTCATGCCAGATTGGGACCCATGGCTATGCAGAGGAAAAGACTCCTCTCCCCCGAGCAGCGGAAGAAGGTCTGGGTGATGAACTGACCTACCCACCCACCCCCAAGCCTTGTTCCTCTGTGCAGCTGCTGGGAAGCGGGGCGAGGGGTGATGAACAG
Source organism: Dasyornis broadbenti (assembly GCA_013397935.1). Classification (NCBI taxonomy): domain Eukaryota; kingdom Metazoa; phylum Chordata; class Aves; order Passeriformes; family Dasyornithidae; genus Dasyornis; species Dasyornis broadbenti. The sequence continues at coordinate 202,520 of VZRN01003570.1, read as the reverse complement.
AGAAAACGGTGTCTCTGAAGGGTTTATTTTACTTCTCATTTACTCCTGTGACTCTGTTAGCAATAAATTAAATTTTGTAACTCTTTAATTTAGGCCTGTTTTACCCTTCAGTGTGTCTTCTCCCGGTTCCTTATCTCAACTCATGAGCCCTGGGTGTGTTAATTTGTGGGTACCTGGCATTTGGCCAGGGTCAAACCATCACAGACAGTTAAAGCTAGGAGAAATTGCCACCACAAAATCAAGTAGAACTTAGGATGCACCAACCCAGCTAACCACCCTGATATGTAGTCCGAATTAACCACAAAGCCAATTAAAATATACTTTATAGAATGGCACATCAATTAGAACTGATAGGTAACAAGCAATTTCTTAGAATATCTAAATATAAGGGAGAGAAATTCACAAGTAGCTTACTTACAGACAGCATCTATTCATTACAGACCAACACAATTTTTAATACTCCATAGGATAACAACATATTTCGTAATACAAATATAATAAGAAATACATATGTTTCATAATGATAAAATGCAAAATTGCTTTGGACCCATAACCACACAAATTAAAAGATTTTACCTCTAGGGTTGACAGAAGAACTTCTATTCCAGTGGAACCTTTGGAAGTCATCTCCTTCCTGGTTTTTTCTGTCAGTGAGAAAAGACCAATACTGGCTTGCAGAAAAGAAACGTTATCATCTACAAATTGATAAGAAAATCTACACTGCAAATAATAAAACCTATTAAAAACTGCATATATGTATAGAAAACTAAGTAAAAGACCTCAGCAATTTTAAAACTAATTTTTGTTTTCACTTGATCAACAATCTTGTGATAGCCTAGAAGAAAAATCTGTAAAGAAAAATATCAGTAAGAAAGCGCCCTTCAGATATGTCTACTTCTCATAAATATATACATACAGGCATATATACATATGAAGTGAATTATTACTTAAATTACAGCTATTTGACAATACAAGATGGACTCAGCACCATAAATACTATACTAGATTGCATTAAATATGGTCTTAAACAGATGCTTTCAATCATCAGCGACAAGAACAGATGGATAATCAAGTTGACTAAAAAAAACTAAAGTCCACCATGGAGATACAAGAACGAAGGATTAAAAGAGAAACTAATAAAACCACAAAGCTTTGATAATTACCTTGACTCTGAACCAGATGAAGGATCTTTGAGGTAACATATCTGGCACTGTCTGATTCTCCTAACACAGTGCCCAAATTGATCTTCTCCAGCTGTGACAGCAGGGATATAGCCCGAGAATTGGAAGAAACACTACAAGAAAAATTTAATTTTTCCATCTAAATCAGAGAAAAACAGACCCTAACAACAGCAAGTCCATGATAGAGTAATGGGTGTAAATAATTCACTTCCGTATTTTATATGGATTGGAAAACAGTCTTAATTCTCCTTAATTCTAGCAAATTTACAAATTTTGCAAAGCCTGCTTAGCAGCAGACTAATTATATGTAATGGCTCCTCCAAGAGCAACTGTGAACAGGGAAATCAGTAGTAGCAAGTAAAACGCAGCAATAGGTTCAAATGTTGATCTATGTCATCTAAAGTGACTTACATTTAATAATTTATATTCAGTTGACAGGATACTCTATCAAACCTGCTATTCAAGGAAAAACTGGCTACAAACAGTCAGAAAGACTGCTTGTCTCCAGGCTGGCATTTCAGAAGTGGGCGAAAAGGATGTAATTTGTGAAGTGAGCAAACTAAGATACACCAGCTGAAGAAAAAGAACACCATTTTGAAGAAAAAAAAACTTAGGAAGGTTTCCTAAGTTATCATCCAAGTTTGGATTAATTTTGAATACATGGGTATTTTGGCCTGCTGTTGTAGGTTGATGCTGGCCAGATGCCTGGCACTCAGCAAAGCCACTCACTTGGCATCTGCAGGGCTGTTCTTCTCCCATGTTCTCACTCAGCTCTCCCCTGGTCTGCAACTAAAACTGCACAATTTTTTTTATTATTGTTTTTATTTCTTAAATATATTATCACGAGATATTACCACCATTTCTAACTGGCCCAGTGGCACGTCCATCTTTGGAGCCACCAGGGATTGGCTCTGCCGGATACAAAAGGAGCTTCTGGCAGCTTCTCACAGAAGCCACCCCTGCAGCCCTCCCCGCTCTACAAAAACCAGCCAAGCAAACTCAATACATTTGCCAACAAAAAACTGCCTTGAAAATTGTTTTAGTGTAAGACACCATTGTAATCCAGGCATTTATATAGATAGGTAGATTACAGAGAAAGAATTGCTCTAAGTATTTATAGTATTCTAAACAGAGTCAGCCTAGAAACTGTTTTATTTGTTCTCTACTTTAAGATCTAACAATTATTCAGAATAGTTTTAAGATTCACATTCCTACATGACAGTAATTCTTAAACAAATGTTTAACATTTTAATCATAGTCGTGCAATTAACTACAGGAAACTATGGCTTCTATCCTTTAACTACCTTGGTTTTTCATTCGTAACATTAGAGTCCTACAATAATCAACAATAATTCATTTTACACACATTGCTCTATCTACAATAAAACTAAATTCTACCATACCAGCTTTACAAATACAGTCAGTTTTGTTTATTACAACAAGGAATTATTACTCCTTAATTTATATTTTACACCTGTGTAAACATTTCACACTTACAGTTAACTCTACTAAAATGTTAAAATCAAGGGAAAAAGGTAGCTGAGTGCAAACATTCTACTGTCAAGAAAGTAAAGTGATGTAAGAGTTGCTGAGGAAACTGCTTCCATCCCTCTCACTTATCCACACTGACCTCTAAATGAGAGGTATAGCCAAAAATCAATTTCAGATTACAGATAATACTTACAAACTGATAACAACAGAAAAAAGAAATGGTCATATTAATTACAACACTTAAATAAAAGTAATTTTATATTGTGAAGTAAGTGTATCACCTTCTCAGTTATTTTCTAGACTTTGATTTCAAAGCATTTTTTAAATCTAAATTAAATCTGTCTTGAGTGCTCAAACAATAAATTCCTAGTGTAAGTAAAGCATAATCACTCCAATCCTTTCCCATCATCCAGCATCAGGCTGAATAGTATAAAGCCATTATTATTCGCATAATCTTTGTTTTGCTTATTTCTCCTTCTTCGTTTATCCACTGAACTTGAAATGCTCCAAAATTAACCCAAGATTGTAATGAAATCCATAAAGTCTGTTGATCCAGTATACAAATTGACAATGTTATATAGGATGTTATCTTCACCAGGCCTACAACCATAACAAGTAAGAGTCCAGCCAACTCACATAAAAGCCAATGTGTTAAGAGAACTTTTGCTTCAACTTTTGTGTGTGTCTATGTATATTATTTCCATTGTGGTATGTCATTGGTTTCATAATGAAACAAATGTAGTCTGAAAGCTGAAAATAACCCAAGAAAGCAAAGCTGATGCTCAGGAATAATAATAATAACAATAATAACAATAATAACAACAACAACAACAACAACAACAACAACAACAACAATAATAATAATAATAATAATAATAATAATAATAATAATAATAATAATAATAATAATAATAATTTGAAAAAGTTTTTGCAAAGATAAAATCCATTTATAGGCATTAAAATGTCAGAGCAAACCTGATTTCTGACTACTGCAGCCTGGAAAATTCAAGCAACACTGACACATGAAAGATATTTACCATGTACAGGAAGTTGGCATCTAATATAATTTCTCCATAGCTAATAAAAGCTTTAGAAGTTTTAGGTAGGGTAAGTTATGGGTGGTATAACAACTCAGGTTCTCAGATTTTGAGTTACAATCTCCTCCTGGGGACAGAGTTTCTATCAACAGCAATAAGTGCTTATTACAGCAAAGATATCTTTAGAATGGTTTTAGGCTATTCATCTTTTACAAAGTCTTCCAACATAAATATAGCCAACTACACTTCATGTCTTCAGCATACACAATAAAGTGTCCTTGAAAATTAACACCAGTCAATGATGAAATTTAAAGGAAAGCCCTTACTTCCTCTTAGTTATGGCTGAGTTTTCTTCTTAAAATAAGAATTATACTATCATTTACCAATATTCTACACTAACCCTAAGTGGTTATAAAAGTACATATAGTGGTTATACAGTTTCCAATGCCTGCAGAGTACAGCAAAAAGGCCACAGGACAGCAGTAATGGCAGCCAGCCAGACATACAGGAGCAGAGTCAGTAATATTGCCGTGACCACCCATTTGACCTCAGAACAAACTGAAAGCCCAAGTTGCAATGAGACTCCCTCATATTTGTGATGCAAACACATGTGTTTTGACCAATGAACTATCCAGGATCCAAATCTAGAAGACAGTTCTCCAAAACAGAGAGGCATCATGGAATTCGGTATTTCCAAACCAACAGCAAGCAACAGTAAGAATGAACTCTGTCCTATCAGAATTTTGTTTTCTCTCAAGTTGTCAACATTCAGAACCTCAAATGAATACCCTGAACACTGAGGCCAGACTTTCATGGTGACCAGACAGAGATACAGCAGAAGCCAAAGACTCAGGAGGAAAAGCTGAGAATTTCCCATGCTTGGACTGTGAAGGCATAAAAGCCCAGGGCTTCCTTTGTTGGTGGTCACTCCTCAGAAGGACCAGACCAACCTGTTTCTGTGTTACTGCACCATGAATAAACTACTGTGCAGAGTGAGACATCTGAGACTCTGATTAGTGAAATCTAGGGTCAAACTGGTATAAATGCAGTGCAGATCAGTCACATAAGAAATCTGGCTGGAGTATCCAATATAAATTTGAATCATCACCCATCAAACTAGAAGAGGACTAATTATGGTTTCCACTCAGTCAAAAGCCATTGTCAGGAGGAATGAGATGACCCTGACTCACTTCACACACCAACATGCAGCTGTCCAGGTCTCCAGCTGCAGTGAGTGCCTGAGCTTGTCACTGATGCTGGAAGGCAGCAGAGACAATGAGATTAGTTTTCCCACAAGGTGAAGAATGTTTCTTGTTACTAGGAGTGACATTTTTCACCCCATCCATTCTAAAGCCTTCTCACAAGAACACTTTGTCACTGAGGGTTACATAGATGTTCTATTATCTTTAGTTCCCAAAAAACATTACTAAGGAGCACCAGGAGAAACTTTGTAACACCAGAAAAACTATTCTCTTCAGATTTGGACAAACACCATAGCTGCTCTCCATGACATATATACACCAAACCAGTCCTTGACAACCCGCAAACATGACTCAACAACCAAAGGCAATCTCATTCTAACACTTCATATCCCTTCATTTGAAAGGTTTTTCTCCCTGAAGTTTAATCTTGACATTTCTGGCACTTCTTATTACAAATTTGACTGTCCTTTATCTGTTCCAGTAACACAGCTCTCTAAGCACAGTATCTTGCACATATTTCCATCAAATATTCTTAACCATTTCACAAGAGTATTTTGAAATAATGTGGTACTCCAGTAGTTTTGCAGATCCTTCCAGCTTCAAATTGTCTGTAATTTTAACAACAACTTTCTTCTCTTACAGATCATTAGTAAAAAATTAGTAAAATATCTCCCATCATTAGCTGTAACCAGAAAGTGAAAGAGCACATCCCTAAATAAACTGTACACCATTTCCTTCTGACTGCCATCAACTACTACTGATCTGGTATCCCGTCAGTGCTCTACTCTGTCTAAAGACAACCAATAATTATTATTTTAGGATAGATTTAGATTTTAAGGATCTTGAGGTGAAGTTTACCAGGCTTACAGTTCATGCCTCTACAGGCAGGAAACTCTTCATCACACATTCAAATGCCACAGTTCAAAATGCCCCTCACACCACCACTTGGCTTGCATAAAGGAAGCACTGAACACCCCTGTTGTTATCTCAACTGTTACCAAAACTTACAACATGACTCTAGCTAACCAGAGAGCTTTGTGGATTTCCTCCTGTCTGGTCAGGAAAGCTACAGGTAGGTAATAAGGAAGCATGCCTACACAGTGAGGAACAGAGGACTTCAGGGGGGTCACACTTGAAAGAGAACTACCTCAACAAGAGGTTCACATTTGAAAGAGAACTTCCTCAACAAGAACACATCTTCTCAAAGAAAGGTTCCTCACTACAGGGATATTTCTTTCACTCCCAAAAGATTTAAGCATTCAAATTCTGATCATGAAGAAGTGCTACATTTACAATCCTCAATTAGTCACTGTATGCCACTTTCACTGTGCAAATGCTAAAACACATCACTCTAGCTTTCTTTGTGTGTACTCACAAAGAGAAAGATATCTCTAAGTCACAGCTGCTTATAAAATTCAGTTATCTTAGAATGGTTCTTGGCTAGTCACCTTGCAAGACGCCTTACAAAATATAAGTCAAATGAAGGATGTCACCAGTTTCTCAAGTGTACCTACTTCCTCTGAAACTGCTGCTTGCAGTCAGCCAGCACACTGATGTATAAGGGAGTTCCTTCTTCCCCCACAGCAAACAGATCTGTATTTTGGCATGCTACAGTGAGTCTTTAAAACCTATTTTAAAACAGGCAGGCTTCTCATGGGTTTGTTCTGATTTTATTCCAATGCAAATAATTTCAAACTATTTTTTTTCCCAACCACTTCCACAGTTACCAAGTAATCTTTAGAGAGCTGATACTTCTGATTAGTTCATAGCTATCTCTGTACACAGAGTCACCATAACTTATTCATGACTTAGGGAACAACTGTTTTGAATTGTAGGGATGGAAACTTTCATTTTATCTCTGTAAGAACAACAAATGCCACTTAGATAGCTACTCTGCAAACATCTAATATTCTTTATGATAGTACATTTCATGCATTGTAATCTGTCGCATTTTCAAGAATATTCATTGCTGACAGAACTTGCTTTGCTTATCATCATGCCTAAGGGGATAATCTACCACAGGAACAAAACAAAACGTTTTTTTAACCATTTCTTTTGATCTGCCCCTCACAAAAACAGGAAGAACCAGTCTTGTATCAAGCTGTTCCACCCAAAGTTAGCAAAAGTGAGGATGTTTCTACACACTAGAACTTCAATTCAAATTTTAAATAGATCCCAAGATACAAAACTAATTCACAGTAGAGCATGTTCTTCACGAAAATTCACCCCCTCACACAGATACTTCAGAAAACTAAGACTGAAGCCAAAATTCTCAATTCTACTGACTTTTTTTTTTTGTAATCTGATTAGATGGTTGGATTTAACAAGGTGGTTAAATCTGTGCTACCTTAAGAAAAAAGAAAGATTGAAAGCCTTTAAATGCTCTCCTGATGCTTAACAGACTTCCAGAGATAATCTCATAAATTTCTCAAATGCTTGCTAAAACAAGTTCACATGAAAATAACAAACAACTTTTCAACTTGACCTCTTCTGCATCCCACTCTGGTTTGTCCTAGCTATATGCTGGATTGCAGGATTGTTGGAGGATGACACATATCTTATGACAAATTTATGGCTTCTTACACAGTATTATAAACACCTCCTTTAATTCTTTCAGCAGAAATAATTTTCGCATGCCAATATGTGCATGAAATTATTAATTAAATTTTCAGTTAAATGTAATATGCATTTTATATTTGAACATATCTAACACTAACTAACAATTTAGATTTTAAAAGTTATTTATTAAATGTGAAGATACTTTGTGTTAATCAGTATTGACTCCCTCAATGTTTTAGGACATCAACTTACACATTCCTACTAGGAATCTACAATATATATTTTACTTATCTTCTTACTAAAATAAAGACTGTTTTTTCACAAATCTCAAATAGTTTGATATTAAGACGTGACTGTAGTTTTAAATTTACCTTTTTTCAGCTGATGTTTTTAGTTTGTTCATATCGGAAATATGGTTCTTCAAATCACCATCTCTGATAACCTGTAAGATATTAAACAACTACATTTTACCAACCTTTTGTTCTTTAAAGATAAAAATGCTGCCACCATACTGAATGTCCCTGCACTAGAAATGCTAAAGTTAATTCACACTGATCGCATTTCTCCAGGCAGTCACAAGATATTCTCCCTTCAAACTATTTGATCCAGCTTTTAAAATAAACTATTGCATTCTAATATGGGATATGATTCTGCATTGTAATTCAGGCCTACCAAAGTTCAGAAAGTCTGGTTGCAATAAAACAGAAACTTGTATCAGTCAATTAATACACATTATTTTCTGTCAATGACAGAATTTTATCAAGTAAAGTTTTTCCTGAAACCAGTAAATACACTTTTTGAACTTACTTGACAATGTTATGAGATGCCACAACATACTGATTTCTGACTGCCTTTTTATGTATCTATAGAATAACTAAGACTAGAGGCACAGTGATAAACATGGAGTATTTGGTGTTCTTAGTTAAGCAAGACCTGAATACATTTCTTGGACAGAAACCACACCATGCCAAGGACTCAATTTTCCTATCCATTTAAGGTCATAGTGTCCTCAGAGCACACCGCTTCCTCAAATGGTGCCTCCAAGCAATTAAGGTTGCAGTCTACAGGACCATTAACTGAACATCAGTAGTTCCATTTGAGATCTAGTACGAATGACAGACAGATACTCCCACTGTGAAAAAAAACAGTGTCCCCCAAGAGCACGGTGGTTAATTTAAAGCTGGAAGACAGAGAAAAGAGGAAAATGGATGTTCAAAGATATGGGTGCTGAGAATGACTAAGATAGAGCAGTCTTCTCTTGGGAAATGCAGGCAAGAAATTCAGCCAACCACACACACACAGCTGCCCCCCATTCTCTTCTTCCCAAAGAAATGTATAAAACCTCTCAAAAACCCTTATTGTTCAGCATATTAAAATAATTAAAATAACTCTTGCTAAAAGCCTAAGGCAGATGAAGCATGAAGCAAGCTGATTTCCAGACTTACCTTAAAGCAGAATGTTTTCCCAGCAGCAAGGAAGAAAATGCTTAACTTTTCAAAAGAATTCCAGCTTGACTCAAGTTAACAGGTGTTCTAGGTTTGTCCAAGTACCCTTCAAGAGTAAACTACCTTGAAAACCTTTAAAGAAAATAAATAGTTACAAGTGAATAGCTGTGTCCACCACATTACCAACAATTTCATGAATTATAAAGCCTGGGTTATTCCAACCAGGTTGCAGGTCTTACTGGGCGGAAATTAGACTCTTGGATTCAAGTAGCCAAGTGCTGTTTCGCTTGCAGCAAAAGTATGACCCGCTGTCATGCAGATGATGAACAGTCTGCCAGTGCCAATAGTGACTATATATTATAGTGTACTGAACTGCTGTACAAGTGGAGCCAGCTACTGAGCTCAACCATCTTGAACTGCGAGGTCTTAGTCTGTTTGTCTAAATTTACCACAAAGAATTTCAGTAAGTATTTTACTAAAGTGCTTACTGATGCTCCAAGTCAAGGATAAAAGCCAAGTAAAAAAGAAAAAGCACAAGAACAAAACCAACAACCAATCAGAAGGAGCAGGGAAAAAATGGAAAGGGAAATGCACACAGCAGCAATCTAGAGTTGTGCTGGAATATCTATGCATACTAAAGTAAAAAAATCTCTAACATTTTACTAGGTAATAAAAAAAACCTTCCAAATGAATTTAAAACTTTTGATAGGCAGAATGTGAATGAATTTACATGTATTTTAAACGATGCCACTTGCCTGCCGGGGTAGCAGAGCAGATGAAAAATTAGCATTAGTTCTGCTTGTAAAGGACAACAACAACTGAATGAAAGCATCTCAAGCAGGAGGGAAGCAGAGGAGATCAAGAAGTCTTGACTAGGTAAAACTCCAAACTGATAGATCCTGGGTTCTCTCTAATCTCCCTTTGCCTTTTCACCTTGCCTGTGAAATGTTATCTCATCCATCCTCCCATCTACACAGGGGAAACAGTCAGGTTTCACAGAAAATTTCTCCAGACAGGTAAGGTTCCAAATCAGAAAGCTGCACTTGCTGTAATAACACGATCAACACTACAATAAATGAAATGGACTGCATGAAGTTATATATAATTTTCACATTTTCCTTTGTCCTCAGAAAAGCACGTATTGGCCTCACTCCTAGGTGAATTCTTTGTCACCAAACCACTGAGACACCCTCTCTGCTGATCAACCTCTTCAATACCATGAAAACTTGACACTCACTGACACAGTTCATGCAAAAGGGAAAAGGATACCCCCACCAGTATTTACCTTTCGTATAAAGTTTTGGCATTTGCCGAAATGCAAGAATAACATGGAAGTCATGGAACTCCTACTTCCTGGATAAATACTCTAACTGCAAAACTACTCTACAAAATGGGAAGGACCATCACAAAGCAATCTTCTTTCGCTCAAAACAATGGCTAAAGAAATGAACTTACACCACTTCATTCAGACCTCATATTCAGATGTGTATATTAGGCATTACTGAAAGTGCCTACTTCATTTTCCTGTGCTAAGTTTATATATATATATCTATATATATCTATATCTATATGTATATATATATCTGTGTGTATATATATGTATATACATATATACACACACTAGAACATCAAGATGCTCAGCCTCTCCAAGGCAGCCATAATTGTGGTCAGACATTGTAACAGGATTCAGAGTTTCTACCGACACAGGTTCTGCGGGTCCCAACGTAAGAAGGATACGGACTTGTTAAAGCAAGTCCAGAACAGGGCCATAAAAATGACTGGAATGGTGAAACAATTCTCCTACATAAAAAAAGGCTGACAGAGTTGGGACTGTTCAGCCTGCAGAAGGCTCTTGGGGAGACTTTAGAGCAGCCTTCCAGCATCTGGAGAGGGTCTACAAGAAAGCTGGATAGGGACTTTTTACAAGGGTGTGTAGTGATAGGACAAGTGGCAATACAGTTGCTTTAAACTGAAAGGAAGAAGGTTGAGGTTAGACATTAGGAAGTAATTCTTTACTGTGAGGGGAGTGAGGCACAGGAACAGGTTGCCCAGAGAAGCTCAGAGCCCCATCCAGCCTGGCCTTGAGCAACCTGATCTGACAGAAGATGCTCCTGCCCCAGGTGGTTGGGTTGGAACCAGATGGTCTTTGGCTCCCTTCCAATCCAAACATAATATTCTACAAAGATCAATAGTGGCCTGCATGTGGGGTGAAAGGGGAATTAGTAATCCTGATACTGTGCTTAATGCTGGACACTAATGCCATTCCATTAGCACAGTAACTGGACCTCAGAGCTCCAGCAAGAAAACATACAGCGATTATGACCTGGGTCACAGAATCCAGATATTGCTATACTCTTTTATTAAAAACAGCTTCAGCCCCAGTTTCTCTCATGTTAATGAAGGAACTCCTAGACTTGTGCTTTTCTTTGACAACTACTAATCAGAGGTTCTGTCCCTTACAGTAACCCCTGAATATTGCACATCAAATACTCATGATGTTTCTTGTCCAAACTCTTCGCTAGGAACAGCTTGATCTCATTTACCTGTACCTGGTGCACAGCACCTAATAATAGAAGGAGTGAATTAAAAACAAGCAAATGCTGCTAACCGTATACTTTGCATGCACTGCCACATAGCCCTCTTGCACCTTCTTTAACATTCTGGTACTTAAACTGATACATGTACTTCAGGGGAAAGTGAGCATACACCTTTGGTATTGCAAGCTGAGAGGTGGAGTTTATACATTATAGGAAAGAGCCATCTTTAAATAGAACTGAAGAAAACAAATTAAACTCAATGCAACAATGCGAGGTTCAATTGCACCAAATCCTGACATTAACTGTATTCAGTATAAATTGCTTTCCCTTTTATCTCCCCTTAACCACTAAAGGACAATAAAAAAGGCAGACACAAAACCAAATTTCAAATTTTAATTTAAAATCATGGTCAGAAAAAACACATAGTCACCATTACAACATGTTAGTGCTGAGCACTTCTGTTGTTGTTTTGATAATACCACACTTGAAAGAAACTCTCATAAATTAAACACACCATAATGTCACATCTGAGGCTCAAAACTTGTATTTTAACCAACAGCACCTCTACTTTCATGTTAGCTTTTTCTTCCTCAAAACTGGCAGAAATTGTACCTCTCAAAACCATGGAGAGTTTTCATGCTAAAATCCTGCTATTAGAATTTTCTCTCAGGGAAAACAAGGATAATCTCTCTGTCACTGAAGCTGAAGAACATTCTCACTTTACATAAACAGAATTCACATGCTTCAATTGATCAAAACATTTTAACACAGAACATGCCTGCTCCAGGATAACTTATAAAAAAAAAAATTTAAAGTATTTAAAGCATTTTCTTTACTTAAAAACCTCTCACCCCCAAAACCACAGTAAGACCAAACAACCATGCACTAGAAAAATAACTAAATAATAAAAAAAAGACGACAACAAAACAAAAAACCCACAACCAGAAAACAGACTACTTGAAAGAGCCAGAGATGTCTGAAATTTTCCATGGCTAACACTATGATTTTCCTGCAATGCACTTTGTAATTACATTCCAAAGAACACAATTTTTTTCAAGTGAAACCACAAAAAACAAAACCAAGAATGGATATATGAAATCTGTGAATACTACTGAATCTGTTCTACTTGCAGCATATTCTTGTTTTTGTTTTCCAGAAAATTATTTTCTTAATAAACTTTATATAGAGAGATGTATTTTTTGAGTCTGTTCATTATATATTAAAACACATTTTATTACAATAAATAGATGAGTTGCTGAAACCATATATCAAACTACACTTATCAAGAGAAAAAAACAGAATTAAAAATTTTTATGCCTATTTACCACAATAGCTCTGCAAAACCTGTAAGACTGTTCATCTATATACATACAAATATTTCTGTATTTTGCTTTGTATCCAAAGCTCAATGCATCCCAAAATACTTTCAAAGATGAAACTCGGACTTCACTTACGATTGCTATGGTGCTATTGATTTGTAAGGTGAAAAAAGTAACCACAAACAAGTCTACAGCAAGTAAGTCATTATTTTGATGTGTATTTATTTACTAGATAGTGCAAGCAAGTAGCTGAGCAAAATCTTTGCTGAATGCTACAGTATAAAAAACCAGCAAATTAGTATGCAAAAAAGGGAAGAACTACAAAATCTCAGATAACAGAATTGTGTCAAAACACAGTGAATTAAAAATTAAATAGAAAAACTATAGGTATGAACTGAGAAAACATGTAATAATTTTAAAGTTCACAAATGCTAGGCAGAAAAAAAAGCTACACTGAAACCCTGAAGGTGGTCAGGTGATTGTATTCTGGGATATGCTTCCCAAAGCGCTTCTGCCTCTCACAGAAGTAGATGTGAGCTCCCCCAGTTCAGTGCAGACTAAATCAGAAGCAAATGCACCTTTCACAGTATCTCATTTTATACATCCCAAAGTCTCAAAGCTGTTCATAAGTCAAAATATTCATCTTCAAAATACTTATAAATCTGTTTAAACAAAACCGTATAAAAAGACTTCTGCATTCTTTGTGCTCTGGGCAATCAGAATTCCAAAATATCACGTGTGGTTTACACTTTTAAACATGGAAGTAAATTCTTTCCAAGAATAGACTATTTACCAAGTAAATTTACACTTGTAGGCATTTACTGTGTTAAAGATTTAGGATAACCAGCAGCAAGAGTCCATAGCAGCAAGAGTCAACAGTGTCTGCACCAAAAGCAACCTACCCATAAAGCTCGTAGAGAGCAGGTAAGCACCGTGATAATCAGCATTCTAAATGTGGCAAAACCACACAAATAATACACACCATACAGAAATGAGCAGCATGTTACCTGACATTACACAAAAAAATTATTCACCGGGACAGCAGAATGCTCTTCCTTTGACAGCAATAAGAACTGGCCACAGCTATTAATATAGGGGTGTAGTGTCCCATCATCTCAGCCTCTTGCACCAATAAGGAGAACTGTCCACTTACAAAAGTCTCAGCAATTAGTAGCCCCTCTGGCTATTTACCCTTCACACCTCACATACTGTTTTCTAGTTTAGTTCCCAAGTTACAGCTGACACAAGTATCTTTGTGAAAAACTGGTTGTTTATGGGTTGTTTTTTCGTTTTTTTACCTCCGAGAAAGCAGTACTATTTTAAAGCCATACAAACTAGAAAAGTTATTGGATGTGAACAATTTCCTTTATAAAGGCATGAGACCTAATGTCAGGCAAAAAATCTCACAAAGCTATTTGGAGATGCAGAGTTATTTGTACAATCTACTTTATGACCTGAAAGCTCAATCCATAGCACAATTCATAAAGGTTTTGGTTACTTATAAATCAACCCAAAAATCTGTGGAAATCCTTCAAGCTTCACCATTAAATTTCAAGTTGGCAAACAGTACATTGTACTCATTGACAATCTAGTAAACAGAACCATATACATAAAGAATTATAACTAATGTGGTAGTGAGAATTGTTTTCTGAAGTTGACTACTCCCAGCCCAGTTCCTGAACCTTCAACAAGCACTGGAAAACAAAACCAGAGACTTTCCACTCCATGTCAAATCTCACTTTGTGGAAGTTTCACAGGAATTAAAAGTCCTAGTCAATAGCCCAGAGTGAGACAGTTTTCAGGACCAGCTGGTTTTTTAATTAAATTGTAAAATAGGACAGAATGGCATTGAGTACACACTGAAGAGTTATCTCTTCCTAAGATTTTAATATGCAGCAGTACAAAAAGCTTTTAGCGTCATCAAAATATTATAATATACCTAAAAATATTATAGAAGTATTTTTTCCATGAGGAACAGTTTGTTCATGATAGCAGAAAAACTGGAGATACTTTTCTTCCAGATATAATTGTAAGACTTTATGTGGAAATGGCAAAAAATAATCCCTTATCTAATGACTACCCAACTCCTCTAGGCAGAAAAAAAATAATTTGAAGTTTTTGGTACAAGAGAATCTAATTTCAAAATCTAAAACAAAATGAAAAGGCTAATAACCTTCACCAGTCAAAGAAAAAATACTTCTGAAAATCAGTTCTGCCATTCCCTTATGCCATTTGCTATAAATATTTATAGCAGGGAACAAAAAAGTCAGCTGATTAGCTTACCCATTGCTGCATTATAGCAAAGTGCTGACTTTTTGACGTGACTAGATAAACTGCAGCGTATAATCAGGCATTCAAAATTACGTATATAAAGCTTCACAGAAGACTAAAGCACAGAAGTCCTTCACAACAGGTTGCCAACTATGTCATGCAGCCATTACCACCAGACCACTTGACTGTAAAAACAAAGTCTGACACAAGTAGCCAAAAAAGCTAAGCGAGCAAGCAAGCAAAGCATTTGCTGGGAAAAGAGCAAAATAAAACACCAGTACTTTATTTCTTGCCTGGAAAGAAGCTCCTAGAAAGTTACTGGCATTGCAAGCATAGGGTTACTTCAAGATATGACAAACTTGCTGTCATCAGGGTCACACATAGTATCACGTTCAAAGCTTACGTGATTTGAGCTGGCAGAAATACTGCAAAAGTCAGCTATTTCTTGCCCAGCCAGCATAACCCTTTTATCAGGTAGAAGGTGAATGGAACAGGGAAGGAGAAGGAAGCAATAAAAAAAGCCAGAAGGAAAAGGACAACCATAGCAGAAACTAAGCATTTCCCTACACCAAGAACTGAACAAGAACTGGAAATCTAGTAGCTTTTGCCAGCTCTTGGAAATGCTTAATACAGTGGTTAAGTTTCAGAGGTGCTTTCTAACACCTAACACAGTGATTGCTCCTTTGGATTACACTGTCTTAAAAAATCAACTCAAAGATCTAAACTTCCTAGTTCACTGAGTTAAAGTAAACCCTTGATCCTGGCTTTAATCCAGATAAAAAAAAGAAAGGAAAAAACGTCCATGGCTCCATGTGGCAGATATAGCTACTCAAATATACTTCAAACTCTTCAACCTCACTAGTGTGCAAAAATGCAATTATAACAACCTGCTCTCACTTTCAAAATCTTGATTTATACTATTAAGTTTATGAATTATACTTGGGACAACTGAAACAGTATTACCCACCTCCAGTATGCAAACCCATGGATGTACTGTTTCTCAGAAATTCTAAGTTTTATAAAGGATGTAGTGGAAGTTTTTATAAGCCTTGCAATATGCATTTAATGTTTTAGGATGACATTTTCAGGGCTGCTGCCTCTGCAGCTGTTGCAAAAGAAAGGAAGGATGTTTGGGTGCTCCCTCCTTCCCCCCTGCTTCCAGTATTTCTGTGGTTAACTGCATTTCCAAATGGAAACCATGATGAATCATCCATGTATCCAGGACACACACTGGACAGTTCATAATCTTCTTGATGCTTAGCACAGGATATTGGGCAGTTAAGCTGTAGATAGTGGCAGTGCCTGAAAACATACCCAGAGATACACTGCCATTACAAATCTCTCCTAAGCACTCACACAAGCCAGCTGCCTCGTTCAGCACTCTCACACTCACTCCAAGAACTCCCCTCTAAGTTGTTCAAGGAGTTTTAACACTTCAGTTACTGCAGTTATACTCCAGAGCCAGGGCGACTTCATTAGCACTCAGTGCTTTTAGACATTAGCAATTCATATCACAGGAGCAATCTCCTAAGAGCAAGCAGCTCACAGATACTGGAATTCAAGGAGACGTTTCAAATAACCTATCGAGAGCCAAAAAACAGGTGATCCCCAACTGTGTCTAGCAGAGTATCACCATGAATTTTAAAGACTGCAAAGTTTCTAATCATGAGACACACTGCTGACAAGCTGTTGAGTTACAAGCTGAATGTCTTTCCTAAACTAAAACCTAAACACAAGGTGAAATAGCAAACTCTTTCTGTAAGCTAAAAGGACTTCAGAGAGCCCTTCTCTTTTTTCTCTTTAGATGTAGCTTCTCACACGAAATTTCAGGGAAGTTGCTCCCAGCGGCAGTAAGATAACTAATACAAATCTTCTGCCATGGCACCTGAATATTTTTCAAGCTCAAAAGCTTCAATTTACAAAATAATCTGTTAATTTTTTGAACATGAAAACTAAAATAGGAGCACTGCCACCTCCAACACCTGAACTGAAAGTTAAGCCTGCGATCAGGTGTCGCTTCACGCAAACATGTATCAGGTAGTCACTTTACACACCAAGACTACTCCTTGGTTTGAGATCATTTATACCCCTTTTGAAAAAAATAAAGACAGAATCTTTTTTTTAATGAAGCTTTTAAAAATAAAGTACTTTGCTTAATTTACGCTGGCATAAAAAAACCTATCACAGTAGTGAACTGAAACATCAGAAACTACGTGTTAAAATTATCTTGACATTAAATAGGAAAGTCTTCAGGAAAGGAAATTATCTTGCCACTCCCCAGTCCTAGAAATAAAAAAATATTCCAACACTGACTTGCACTCACAACACACGGCATGAGGTATAATTTTCAGAAAAACTCTTTGGTCATAAATACGATTTCACTGAAGGATTTACCAAAAGGCGGGGCTTTTTGTCACCCAGCATTATACAAACTACACACTGAAAGCTACCTGCAAAACAGGGAAGCCTTTACATGAAATATAACCTATAAAGGTAGCGCACACATATATTTCCCAAAAGGAACATCATTCACAGGAATACACTCACTGGATAGCTGATTTCCTAATGCTGGAAAAACAAATAAACAAAAATCAACATTCACATCACAAGGCTAGACAGAAGTTTCATGGTGTATTTACACCATACAGGTACAAAGGAATTCACTTTCTGCCTATACATATTACAGAAAGCTTAGTTCTAAGTACCCATAACAGTTCGTCCAGCCGGGGATTTCACAAAGCTCGGTGCCTGAGAACAGTTTACACCGAAGAAAAACACCACTCCAGCCCGATGTGCAACCTATTTCTCAGACCTTCTCTGTCGAGCATTTGTACCGACACCTACAAAGAAACCCGTGCTGTGCGAGATTTTAACACAGCAGCAGGTATGAAAAAACAAAAAAAGAAAAAGAAAGAAAGAGAAAAACCAAACCGCAAATGTTAACAAACTGCTACCCACGGAGCGTTAAGTCAAGCAGACGTTGGGCAGGCCAAGTCGCACGGCACATGAGGCAAATGTTATCCCAACCGCCGCACTTCCCACCCCGTGCCCGCGTTGGGTCACCCCTCCGGCGGGGCAGGTGAGTAGAACCGCAGCGTTTCGGAGCCGGCAGGGCCGGGGGTCACCCGCAGCCTTTGCTGCTGCAGGGCCGCCCGGCAGAGCGGGAAGCGCGCACGGACCACGGACCGGCTGCGCGCCGCACGGAGCGCGGGGACAAGCTCGTCCCGCGGCCGGCGCGGGGCTCCGAGACACCGGAGGCTCCACCCCGTGCGGCGGGCAGACCCGACCCCGGCCAGGCCCGGAAATCAGGCACCGCTCCTACCGTAGGGCCTTCGACCATCTCGGCGGGCGGGGGCGCGCAGGGCGCGGCTCCCATAGAGAC
>VZRN01003570.1:112881-174816 GCA_013397935.1 Dasyornis broadbenti | reverse complement strand
CCCCGGGGGATTGCACGGGGCCCGCTGAGCGGCGCGGCGGCCGCTGCTCTGGCAGCGCCGGAGTTGGTGTGGAAAGAGGAGAACCCGAGAGGCCTGAATGTCCCGAAATACAAGCGGGAATTTAATTTATTTTAATTGATCTCACGTATTTCCTCGTCCCAGCCCGCTGAGCCTGTAAGCCCCTGCAGTCGCTTGAGAACTGGTGACACCCTGACGCCCCCGGCGGGTAGTGAGCCTGGCTGGGACGAGGGGACCCCCGGGCTGCTGTTCAAGAGCCTTTGATCCTCCCCTTTGTTTTTGTTAACTGCCTTTGCCCGAGGGGTGTTTTGCCACTGGGGCCTTTGTTTGAAGCTTCCGTGGCGGCTGTGATTAAGCTGCTCAGAGCTTGCCGAGCTCGCAGCTGCCTCTTGCGAGAACTCCGTCAGCATGAGGGGAGTTCGGCATTGCTGATACCTCACAGGCAGGCTGACGGAGTTCTTGCGAGAGCTCCGTTCGCATGGGGGCAGTTCAGCATTGCTGGTATTTCACAGGCAGGCTGACCGGGAAAGAGTGGAAGTGCTCAGGGCTGCCCGCACGTCGGAAGGTTGCGAAAGCACAAAACCAGTTTGAAATAACTGGTCGGTGGAGTTTAAAACTTACATTCCAGTCTGAAGTTGCTTGGCTTTAGTGTCGCAGTCTTGATAATACACTTCATATGAATAACAGGCTTACTTGTGGTCAGTTTTACAGCCCTGTATTTTTAATTCCTGTTACAGAGCAGTAGTAAGACGTATAATCTAATAGTATAAAAGAATAAAAAAAATTCTGATGTCTGTATCGGTTGCAATCCTTCCAGTTTTATTTCTGATTTGACAGTAGACACTTTAGTATGGCTCTGTACAGCTGATGTTTTGGTGTCCTTAGTTTTTGAGGTTTCACAGTCTACAAGGTAGAGAAATATAGAATAAGAAAACCTTTTTCATAGATTTTTTATTAATAAGGGTTTTTCTGTTGGTCCATGTGACAATAAATGTTTAAATAAAATGATAGTTCATTTCTCTTTCTCACCTGATTCTTGAAAAGAAGAATTCCCATGAAGTATGTTCTCAAATTTGTGCAAATATGTGGTGTCTCTGACAGGAATTTAAAGGTGCAGCATCATGGTTATGAAAGCTACTGTAGAAGATGAGGATTCAGGATGGGAACTCAGTATGCCTGACAAGATGGAAAAGAGTAATACCAGCTGGATAGATATAACCCGGGATTTTGAAGAAGCTTGTAGAGGTGAGTTGTAGTCATTTCATTCTGAGAAAACTTGGAATTCTTTGGAGGCCTAAGCATAGTTCTTTGAGTTCTTCTGAGTAATAGTTTGACCCAGGTTCAAGCTTCAGATGAATGAGCTCCATTGATTCTGTGTTAACTGTGAGGTTGGAATTATCATGAACCACCTCACTTTGCTTCCTCATCCAGATTACATAAATATCTTTTTAATTAAAGTTTTTTCATCTTATGCATTTTCACACCTGTTTTTTTGACTTTGCAAAGATTTCTTCCTGTCTCTTCTGCTAAGTGAAATGTCATTCATGCATACAGAGTCAACACTCTGTTTCTTTCCTGTAGATTTTTGGATCTCTAGGGTCCAATAATGCATTTAATTCATCAGTGCATCATTTTTTGTCTTTGAAACAAGTCTGAGTTTCTGAAATGATGTAATGCATCTCAGTAGAATTGCTTCTATTTAAACAGCGCTTATATTACTGTTGCTACTGCTAGTTTATAGTTTTTTCAACTGATTTTATGATGACACTAGGAAAAAATAAAAATATAAGAATTGCAGCTTGCCACAAACAATTTTACGTATTGATAAATGCAGTTTCCGTATGCTATCAAATAATTTCTCTGTATTACTTATATCTATGCACCCATCAAATATGTCTAAAGACTCCTTTACAAGTAATGAGGAAAAGCAAGCCTTTAATAGTCTCCCCTGGAAAAGATTAAGACACTTGAATAAAGGAGCAGAGGAAACAGCTCTGTTCCATGCTATTCAGATGCTACTATTTCACAGAATAATCATCATAAAATTATTTGAGTTGGAAGGGACCTTAAAGATCATATCATTCCAACTCCCCTGCCGTGGACATGGACACCTTTCACCAGACTGTGTTGCTCAAAACCCCATCCAGCCTGGGCTTCAGCAGTGTCAGGGATGGGGCATCCACAACTTCACTGGCTCACCTGTTCCAGTGACTTGTTACCCTCACAGTAAAGAATTTCTTTCTAATATCTAATCTAAATCTCTTTTAACAGCATTTCACCTTGTTCTGTCAGTGCATGCCCTTGTAAAAAGTCCCTCTTTTCTAGCCTTCCTTTATGGACAGGAAGGCTGCTAGATGATCTCCATAGACCTTTTTCTTCTCCAGGATGAAAAGCCCCAACTTTAAGACTGTCTTCATAGGAAAGGTGCTCCAACCTTCATTCGTTTTTGTTACCCTCAAGTGAACTCATTCCAACAGGTCCATGTAATTTGGTGCTGGGGACCCTAGAGCTGGATGCAGTGTTCCAGGTGCGGTCAGAGCAGAGCAGAGAGGCAGAATCCCTTCCATTGACCTGTTGACCACACTGCTTTGGATGCAGCCCAGGATATCAGCTTTTTGGGCTGTGAGTGTACTGTGTAATTACTCTGGAATTACTTAGTAATTCTGAAGCTTCTTTAACTATTAGCATAACAGAGAGGGATGAGGACGCTCTGTGAACCACTGGGTTTTTTTAGTCTTTCAGTCTAGAAAGTGCTTTGTAAGTAAAAGCAAACAAAGGTGGAATAGCATCATGCATTGACCAGGCCAGATGCCAGGCGTCCACCAAAGCTGCTCACTCATCCCTCTCCACAGGCTGGACAGAGGAGAGAAAATTTAACAAAAATTGGTGTGCGACAGCACTATCCTGGAGAGGCGATTGTAATTGTGTGTTCTGTTCTGTTCCTTTGTAGAACTGAAGTTAGGAGAACTGCTTCATGACAAGCTGTAAGTATGCATGTGGGAAGGTTCCGGCTTTTAGATAGGATTCCTGCAAACATGTTAGTGTTACCAAATATCTAAGCTTTTTTAGACTTCAGATAAAATATTTGAGGTATATAGAACATTATAGATCTTCAGCAGTATGCATATGTTGCACCTGTATGAATGCTGAACATATCTGATAGTGTAAGTATAACATTACATTTTCAATTTGATTGAAATTGTATTTCAGTTGATTGAAATTGTGTTCATAGCACATCTTAAGATCTAGTGATTACATTACTAAACTATTTTATAGACATGCTTTTATGAAAAAATGCCAGAAAGACTTTAAACTTGGTTGCCTCAAATGTCACTGTCAAGTTTTTGATAAACAATCCATATGCTTTAATGTAACTTAAATAAGGTACTAAAGCAGAAAGAGAGAACTCTACAGATTGAAGGTATATTTCAAAGAAAAGCATGTGGTAAAGACTTGCTGAATTTATTAAAGAATGATGGATTTTAAGAATTTAAATATTTTAAAGATTAAATTCAGATAAAGGTGTCCGCTTGAGTAAAGAAAAAAATGCTTATTTGAAAAGAATAGCTCAGAAAACAGAAGCACACTATTAAAAGAAAACCTGCTTAAAAGCATGTGCAAGGATGTCACCAGCTAGTTACTTAGTACATCAAAGCAGAATTTCAGGTGTGGTTTTATACATAAGAGCATTTCAGAACAAATACACTTTCAAGAATTTAAATGTGCCCCATGCAATAAACATTTTGTATTATAAAGACTGTTGCAGCAGTTCTGATGAATATTGTGAAAAAGTGAGACACTGTATCTCATACGGTCAAGTCTTTTGGTGTGGCTCTTCTGCAGGCGTTTATGCCCTGACTACAAGTGATATGTTGTCACATGCTGAGGTGGTTTTTTTTTGTATCAGTAGTCTTAACATGGCCATTTAAAAAAAAAGCTGGTATATTCAATACTTACTGGCCTGTGTCATGAATATTGTCATTAGTGTGTGGAGGACATATCTTGGTTTTTTGGGTGTGGTGTAATAAAGAACAACTTGTTCAGTTAATGTCATTTCATTATTTTATGTGATCTTTTTAAAAGATGCTATGAAGTTTATAGAAACAAGTGTGCAGAGATACAGTAGTGGGATATTTAGCTCAGAAGTGTTCTTCATCCTTAAAGAAAGGCTAATAATTTTCTTTTACTTCTAGCTGTCTCTTTTCCTACTAACTTGTTGAGATATCCTTAACTTCCTGAAAACCATGATCTCTGAATATCAGTACTAATATTCACATACCTTATTGTCTGTGGTCAGAACATGGTGTACTTGGTTTGTTATCATATGTTCTTTTCCATTAGTTCATGAAGACTACTTTGTATAAAATAATTACATGCAGATTATTTTATTATTTGTGTTCTTAGTTTTGGTCTTTTTGAAGCCATGTCTGCCATTGAAATGATGGATCCCAAGATGGATGCTGGTATGATTGGAAACCAAGTTAACAGAAAGGTTCTTAACTTTGAGCAAGCTATTAAGGTTTGTGTGAATTTCCTGGTTTTGCCTACACTGTTTATAAAAATAATCTGTTTTGTCAAACTACAGTTGAACACAAATCAGCATAATTAATGTGTTCAATTTTCACTTGAAATTTATGTTTTTCTTCTTTTATTTTGGATAGTTAAGTAAGGAATAGCTTGTGATGTTTACCCTTTTTATTATCTGCATTATCACAATGATATTAACTCTTTCAGTGAAAAGTACTGGGAAATTATTGGGTATTGATACCTCAAGTAAATATATTTCTGAAATAGTTTTGCAAGACACTTTCTCCTTCCCCAAAATGTGTCTTTTATATGAAGATATATTGGATAGTTTCTATTTAACTTGAATGGAAACCAACTTCCTTAAAGAAGATGGAAGTTAACACTTTATGATTCTGTGAGTTTGTTAGCATTGAACAGAACCTGGATAATTTGCCAACATTGACAGTAATGAATAACTTTTGATTTATGATCAAGATAAATTGTTGGAGAGAGGTTGAAAGACTTTCTGTTATTTTGGAAAACATAATGCACTGAGAGGGAAAAATGTTTTTTTAATAGTGAATTTCATTTTGAATGGAGTCAGAGAACTCCCTAAAACATTGGCTAAGTCATGTAGAATGTATGCAGTATTGCATAGATCTGGCAAATTAAATGATCAAAGTAAAGTTGCAGCCTTTTTGGTGTTGACCTTTAAGGCAGTGAAACAGTACAAGTATTTCCAGTTTAAAAAGCTGTCTTCAAAGAATTGATCCTGCATATTATTCCGTATTCAATCTTTGTTATGATTATACTGTTTTGTGATTTTAATGTTGACAGTTAACTGCTTTTAAACTTTTCTTGGCTAGTCATAAATCAGAATTGTTACTTTATCATTCTCTTTGAGTAGTTTTATGTTGGGTCAGTTTTCAACTGATGGGAAGGCACAGTTTTTAAGAATCTGAGACACGTTGTGAAACTGACAAGTAAAGCTAGTTGTGTACAATTACTCTGAAGTGTTAAACAAATATTAATTTCCTTTTTGCCTGTACAAATAAGTTGTATTTTGCGTGTATGCTTCCACAGTATTTACGGTTTTGGTTGGTTTTTGTTGTTTGTTTTCTAAGGATGGCACCATTAAAATAAAGGATCTCACTTCACCTGAGCTGGTAGGAATAATGGATACATGTTTTTGTTGTTTGGTAAGCATTTTTCTGTTCTTTAGGTTAGATGGTTTTGCTTTCAGAATATAATCCTTTTATCCAACTTAAAAAAAAGAAAAAAAACAGAGAACTCAAAAAAAGATTCACCAAGCAGAAGATACATGCATAGTATTTTAATTTCCAGTTAGTTATTTGCATTGTCTATTATGAAAGGCTGAATTTTGATTTTTAGTTTTTTTACTAAAAGAAATACAGAAGATAGCTGGTAGCTCCTTAAAAACCTTAAAAAAGTATTACAGTTTCTGGTTTTATAAATGTATATTATCTGACTGCCTGCTGTGTATTGATGTTTGACTGTGTTGGAAGCTGAGTGTGCAATAACTGGTAGCATTGTGTTGCTCCTTTCTGTACAGCCAGGATTGACTGAGTTTAGAGAGGCATTTAGACAAATCCATTTAGAAGAAATAAGTTGAATAACAGTAACTTGTTAATTACAAGGTTTTTTCTGTGCATATACTTTAATTTCCTCAGTAAATGATACTAATTATTTTCAGTTACTCTTTAAAATTACATCAATAACATTTTTTTAAACATTTCCAATCAGTTTTATCAGAAAGACATGTAAAGATCATTGTATAGAGAGAGGGGATTGTGACAAGAAGCTCTATGTTGTAAAAGAGAAAGAACATGAAGAATATTAGGGAGTTTTTTCATAATCATTTATATTTTCCATTCACTATATACGCAGAGAAAGCTTACAATGTGAAAGTCTCTGAACATAATGTCATGTCTAAATCATGGGGATTAGACTTGAATTTTATAGAAGAGGTTTTATCCAACACCAGAATTCTAGGCCTGCAACACCTTCACTTGCCCTTTTTTGGTATGTGAAAGATGGTCATGATTAGGAGTTTCTTAATGAATTTTTGAAGCAGAGTAAAATGGAAAACGAACGGATCTATAAAAATGAGGACTTGGCTGTTAAGAGTAAAATATTTTATTTCCTTTTCTCTAGATAACATGGTTAGAAGGACATTCCTTGGCACAGACAGTATTCACTTGCCTTTATATTCATAATCCAGACTTCATAGAAGATCCTGCTATGAAGGCTTTTGCTCTTGGAATCCTAAAAATTTGTGATATTGCCAGAGAAAAGGTTAACAAAGCAGCTGTTTTTGAGGAGGTATATGTTTGCCATCTCCTATGTTCCTATCTCCTGTGGGGTTAAATATGCAACATTATACCATAATGCAAGTAAAACAATATATTAGTGACATTCGTTAATGTTTGGTTCAAGGATACTGTAGGAATAGCTGTTCACCATCCTAAAAATATTATTAGACTTGGTACCTTTAAATGCAGTTTTCCTCAATGAAGGTGTTTCATGCTCTCTTCTGTATATTCCTTGAGTACTGAAGCAACGTAAGTATTTTACTCAAGATGCAATGCAAGTCTTGTGGCTAACCATTTGAAATACATTTCAATTGTGGTTTTCTTCCAGTTTAATTTTTTTTTTTATATGTTAGATAGTCATGATTGTCTGTCTTCTGTCTAAAATGTCCATCTGGCAGTGGGATCAGAGTCTAGTTTTCTGTGCTCAGAGTAATCTTTGTTTCCTCTGAGCTTGGACAAGTCACTCTTGCTGACTATATCTAAAATGGATTAAATACAACTTTGCAGCTATAGTTCTTGTGGCATTTTGGTAAGACATCACATGATGAAAATATGAAGGGCATATTGGTATTAAGGATTTGTGCAGAAAATAATTACCTCAAGCTGGATTTGGCTGGGAAAGTCAATCAGTATATTCATTCTGACTGTATTCAGCTGTGTAGAATAAATCTGGACTTTTATACTTAATAGAATTATTCAAAAGAACATCTCATGCACACCCCAAACCATTCCCCCAAAAAAGAAAAACAGCAAAAAGACCCAAAACCTAATAAGAAAACAGCTCCCAAAAAACCCAAAACAAAATGAAAACCCCAAACCCCAATCTGAAAATTTAACTACAGCTTTTACTTTTCTCTGCCTATCACTTCCTTGATTTTTTTTTTTTTAGGAAGATTTTCAGTCAATGACTTACGGATTTAAAATGGCCAACAGTGTGACAGATCTTAGAGTTACAGGTACAGTTTGTGCTTTCTTTGTGTCTGTCCAGCAGCCTCTTTCTCTTTGAGAATGTGATTACTTACAGTCACATCTGATGAACTGCTAGGATTCTCAGCTGTTAAGTGTTTTTATTAGTCTTGTGGAAATTGCTGACTTGGTAAAAAAAGAGAGATCAAATTATTTTTCCTTGAAAAAAGGTTCAGTTGTCACGTTAAGTGCCTGATAAACAGAAGAACTGCTTTTAGATGTGCCAGCAAAGTGGCTAGGCATGAGCTCATCATGGTACAGATACAGACCACTGGAAAGTGCATTGCTTGAGTTCTGATTTTTTTGCCTCACAATTTGTTGTCCTGTAAACAGGTTGGTTTAGAAAAAAATGTAATATGGTCAGTCTGTAGCTATGAATACATATGTTATTAGGTACATGCATAAGTATGTGTGTTACTCTTTCAATGCCGTTTTTTTAATACGTATTTGAACTTTCCATTGAGTTATTTTTGAAAAGTTTGTGAACACTAGCTTTGGATCAGTTAGTCTATATTCTGATTTCTGATTGTTGCAAGAGATCCCTACTATTCCTCACAGGAATATTTTTTGTCTAGTCTTTGGCTAATGGGTATGTAAAGCACTTTTAAGTTTGATTTTCCCCTCAAAACTTCTTTTCCCTTGAGTGGTGTAGGTGTGTCTAAGAACGCTTCTCAGCTTTTAATCATGCTGTGATTTTTTTCCAGGTATGCTGAAAGATGTAGAAGATGACATGCAGAGACGAGTGAAGGTATTGTTTTCATGTTTGTCTTGTCAGTTATATTTCAAGTGTACTTAATATAGGTTTGGGGAAGGGAGTTGGATTATGAGGAATGAGGGAGGCTTGTGCTATTATGGTGGGGTTTTTGAAGAACTGACGTAATGGTTTGTGTAATATGCTTTTAGATTGCCTTCTGGCTAAAGATGGTGAAATCTTCAGACTTCTGTATATTTTTTAGTAGTTGCTTCACTAGTAGTGGGTGGTATCATGATGTAGAAGATCCTGGCCTGGGACACAGAAAGTACATATGTAACTTTTGGGGTTTAGGCAGATACACTGTGTAATGTTGAAGAAGTTACTTAATCTTTCTTTAGCACAGCTTACAATATAAAATGTTTATGCACTTTCCTTGCTTATTTGCAGAATTTACTGAGCTATATCTCATTACTGTAGGAGAGTCATTGAAGTACCTGGATTATACATTAAGAAATTTTGAATTTGAAAACTCATTTTTGGGGTTATTTAACAGGTAGATGTTTTAGAGAAGGCAAAGGGATTTTATCAGTAACTTCCCTTTACAGTTTTTAGTAAGTTATTTGACATTTCTTTACCTTGTAGAGCACTCGAAGTCGGCAAGGAGAAGAGAGGGATCCGGAAGTTGAACTTGAAGTAATGAATTGTTCGCTTTTTTCCCTGGATTTCATGGATGTAAATGGGAGATTTAAATACAGTATAACCACACCCATGCATATAAAAATCAGCTGGGGGAGTGTGATCACCCAGGAGTATGGTGGAGAGCTGGGAAACAGAGCAGGACATGCCAGTCAGGGCATGCTGAGGCACTTAGTGTGGCAGTTCATGCAGGGAGGGCCAGAGTCCTGTGGGAGTTCAGCCACCACAATATAAGAAAGACATTAAGGCATTAGAGAGTGTCCAACCAAGGGCCATGAGAATGGTGAAGGGCCTTGAGGAGAAGCCATATGAGGAGCAGCTGAGGTCACTTGGTTTGTTCAGCCTGGAGAAGCAGAGACTGACGAGAGACCTCACTGGAGTTACAACTTCCTCGTGAGGAGACAAGGAGCAGCAGGCACAGATCTCTTCTCTGTGGTGACCAGTGACAGGACGCAAGGGAATGGCCCGAAGTTGTTTCAGGGAAAGTTTAGATTGGATATTAGGGAAAGATTCTTCCCCCAGACAGTGGTTGGGAACAGGCTCCCCAGGGAAGTTGTCACAGCACCAAAACTCTCTTAAGTTCAGGAAATATTTGGACAACTTTAAGGCACATGATATGACCCTTGGGATGGTCTTGTGTGGGGCCAGGAGATGGGCTGGATGATCCTTGTGGGTCCCTTCCAACACAGGATATTTTATGATTCTATAATCTAATACCTATTGCTTAGTAATTAGCAGTATAATTTTGTTACAGCATCAACAATGTTTAGCTGTGTTCAGCAGAGTCAAGTTTACCCGCGTCCTACTGACTGTCCTAATAGCATTTACAAAAAAAGAGGTAAGTTCTTTTGGCATTTCTGTGTTTGCATTGTGGTCCTGTTAAATACTCATTTTTCATTCCTTAAGATCAGGCAATTACTGTGTGGATTCAGGAGATCTGAATTTACATGGATGGAGGTAAAGCTTTGAATAAAGCCTTACAATGGTGAATATTCAGTTTTTATTCAAAGTGGGGAACACAAGGAAGGCTAGTAACTGACATTATGGCCTTGAAGAAAGACAGAATACTCATTACAAAATATGTAAAAATATTTATGGATTTCTAATGACTCTTTTCACACACACGAGCAAAACTTCTCTTGTTTGAGTTTAGTCCCATCCTGTGGAGTTACCTGACATTGGGGTAGTGTTTTGTCTATATCAGAAGAACTGTTAGCTTTCTATTCCATGTGATACTCAATTTGTATCTAGACATTCTTGGTCTGAAAAGAGGAATTTTATAGCATTCCATACAATTTGTGTGTTTGTTGAATATAAGATTTCCTAATTGCTGAGAGGGGAAGGAACTTTTATGTTTTAAGGGAAAGGGATAGAATGACATGCCCCCAGAGTAGACTCTCATGTACTGTATACAAGCTTTCATTTGTAATTATTGTAAAGTCTTACACAGCAAAAGACACAATATTGAATTTATGTACAGATACATAAAATAGTAAGAATGCTATTGCACAAAAATGTTCGACTGGGTTTTTTCCGTAACTGTTTGTGTAAGAATATCAGAAACCTAATGCCCTTCTTTTTCTTACACTAGCATTCATTATATAGTGAAAACGTATTGGTTTAAAATGTTAATAATTGTTTCCTACCTGGTAGACGAGTGCAGTTGCAGAAGCTCAGAAACTAATGACTCAAGCAGCTGACTTGCTTTCTGCCATACACAATTCACTGCATCATGGTATGCAGGCACAGAATGATACCACTAAAGGAGGTATGTACCAAATTACACCATTTTTTTTCTTTCTTGGATATGATCCCTTCATAAGTGTAAATACCTCTGTGTATTTTAAAAAAGTTGAAACCAATATTTACTTTGAACTAAAATACTCATTTGCAAGTCATTACTGATTTGCATTGTTTGATTTTATTTTACCAAGTGGTTCTTCTGAAAGCAACAGTCATTTCAAAGCCAGAGATAATGTGAACTTTTGATTAGGTGCACTGCACTTCTAATCAGTGTATAAGCCATTTTAAAATTGGGAATAGCACTTCAACATGTACAAACAGTGAAGTGCTGAGGATTGGATTTTTTAAAAATAGTAATCATTGTCTTAGTTGAAGCCTCAGGAAGTTAACTGTCACTTAAAGAATGAATGTTGGCTGATTGAATAATATACTTGCAACTTTGAAGTAGGTTCTGAAAACACAGCTTCTATGGAGTTTTCTCTCTGTCTCTCTCCCCTCCTCCTTCTTTAGATCATCCTATTATGATGGGTTTTGAGCCACTTGTTAATCAGAGACTGCTGCCACCAACTTTCCCTAGATATGCAAAAATTATTAAAAGGGAAGAAATGGTCAATTATTTTTCCAAACTAATAGACCGAATAAAAACTGTATGTGAAGTCGTCAACTTAACTAATTTGCACTGTATACTGGTAAGCACAAATATTTCTTATTTATTGCCAAAAATAAGATCTGAAAATGTAACTTGCAAAAAATCGTTCTATATATGCATGCTCTTGCTCACTGGAGAGCAAAGTGAGAACTGTGTATGTATTTGGTGTTTCTCATTTGTTATGTATAATTCAGTTTATTGTCCTTCCTGAGACTTAATATTTTTCTTCTTTTGACAAAGACCTTTTCTCATCTCAAACCTCCCACTTTTTCTGTAATCTGCTACATAATTAAGCATGTTACTGGCAAAGGCCAAGCAAGTTTCCTTTGTTGAAGAGCTCTGTCTACAGCATCAGAATATAATTCTTTGCAAAACGCCTGATTTTTTTCAAATTCATTAAGTAGTGTTCTGCACATGTGCATATAACAGAAGAGAGCATTAAATACATGTTTGTTTAAGCAGACAGTTCCCTAAATAGGCATAAAGTCAAGCACCTGCTTATATTCTTTTCTGAATAACTGATGTTATTCTTAGTTACTGCCTACAGTTATTAAAAGACACTGAAATGCTTGAAATATTTTTTTAGTATCCATGCATTCACTGACTGATAAAAAAGACACAGTTACATCTGTTAATTAATGAAAGGAGTGTTTGCATGCAGCATCTGGTACCAGTTAAACCTTACCTGGTTTTCAATCAATTTTGTAAAATCAATTCTGTTTTGTTTAATAACTAGTTTAGTTACATCATGATCTTAACTATCTCATAGTATTTGTCTTCTGTACTATCATCATGTTTCTGAATTTTCAAATGCCACAACTGGAAACTTTTTTGTTAAGTGACAAGTAATTGCAGAAAATCTTCATAATATATTTTTTTCTATTCAAACTATTCATGATCACTTTCTTACAAGTTGTATAAGCTATGCTATGTTTGTGTATGCCTTTAAACAAAATATAGGTGTATTTACACAGTTGTATATATGTGGTTATAAAAGATACAAATGTATACGTGCGTGTATGTAAAAATGATTTGGTGTATATTTATACATACATAAATTGGCATATTAACCTGAATTGTCTTTTTTTCTTCTCCTGAATATGCATTAGGACTTTTTCTGTGAGTTTAGTGAGCAATCTCCATGTGTTCTTTCAAGATCCCTGTTACAGGCAAGTCCTAATTATATCTATGAATAAAGTACTTCTGCATTCATTATCAATTCCTGTTACTGTTTTGAGTATTTCAATAATTTGCACTTAATGATATTTAAGTGGTAAACAATTTTCTGGTGGTACTTAAGTATTAGGTATGATGGAAGAAATACTTTGCTGTGAGGATGATGAGGCATGGGAATAGGTTGCCCAGAGACATTGTGGGAGAAGTGGTGGATGCTCCAGCAAATGTTCAAGGCCAGGAAGGTGACCCTGCCCGTGGCAGGGAGGTTGAAACTAGATGATCTTTAACGTCTGTTTCAATGCAAACTACTCTGTGATTCCATATAGGGAGGCTTATGTTCTCATCTAATTTTTAAAATAATTTTTAAATAACTGTTGCTTTGATCATTTTAGTACATGGTAATTAAAACATAAAGTGTTAATTTTTTTTCTCTGCCATAAAGCTGTGCCTGTACGCACATTTTTATGCTGCACTGCACATGCTGTGTCAGTTTGGGGCTGGTGTTTGTATTCATCTCCCTGTTTGAACAGAATTTAATGTATAAACTGCTTCTATTGCTACAACAGTAAAACTGAGGGTTAGTGCAGAATAGACTATTTCTTCTCACTGCTTCTCTTACCTTGAAAGTGCATTGTACGTACTTTAACTCCGAGTAAATAATTCCTTCTAGGAGTTTGATTTTAATAGGGTGCCCCTGCATGCCAGAACTTCTTTACATTTGATCCCTATTAAACCGTATGTAGAGCCAATGGAATATAACTATTGGCAAGTAAAATGTGTTCATACTATGTGTGTTGTGACTTCTCACTACATGTGTTTGTGTAATCCCTGTGGATGCCTGACAGCAGAGCTTTTTCTCCAACTGCTGAAGAACCATATAAAAAAGGGACTACAGCACTTACGGAGGGAAGTGAAATGAGTATCAGACATGACTGACATAAGCAGTAGTATCCATAGGGATTGAAAAATGTTGGCAGTATTCTGGAGATTTACCCTTCTCTGCCTTCAGAGAAGGCACATATTTTATGCTAATCTTCAGAAATCTCTTCTAGAATTACTGTCTTCAAAGTCCAGAAAATAAAATAATTTTGCATGCATTGTCTTATGCAAGTAAAAGAGCTGTATTTAGTGTCCCGGGAATACCACAGAAGTGTCTGATCTCAATATTTCTGAGTCTTTAATCTTGGACCTAGTTTTCAACCATTTTAATTCCTAAAGTAATCTTACAAATTTCTTACATATAGGCACTGCCAGAGCTTTCTATTAGTAATTCTAGAGCATTACTTTTAACTTAAAACTGGTTTCTAAAAACACATTTTTACTTTTAGACAACTTTCCTAGTAGATAACAAGAAGGTGTTTGGCACTCATCTCATGCAAGACATGGTAAAAGATGCTTTAAGGTCTTTCGTCAGTCCTCCAGTACTTTCTCCAAAGTAAGTGGATCTTGAGTTTACTTGCATGTATTCACGTCTGATGCGAAAATATTTCTGCTTACAAGAGCAAAGACAAATGTACAAAAAACATACATTTTGTACTCAGTGCTTATGTATGAAGGAGTCAGTTGCTGTTGGTGCAGTCATGTTTCTTTTTCTATTTTGTGCTACAGAGACTAGTGGCATTTATAAAAAATATGTATGTACATGGATATTTCCCTTTTAGGTGTTGTCTTTATAATAACCACCAGGCGAAGGACTACATTGATTCCTTTGTCACACATTGTGTTCGGGTAAGTGTTCATTCCAATTACAGCATGTTTGTGTATATGTGCCTTGGCAGATTTGCATACATTTGAAAATGAGACCAGTTATTTTAGACACCTGAAATAAAGGGAAAATTGAGGAAGTTGGCCATCTTAAATTGGTAATACTTTCTAAAAGCTGGTATAATTATTGCTGGTTTTTTCCTGCTTCCAGATTTTTTTATTTAAAATTTCAGTTTTTAAGAAATTTGCATGTACTACCTCTTTACAGGGTAGTTTGAGGTCACAAGACAAATGCGTAGCACTAATAAAAACAAAATTATTTTTACATTGTCTCCAATTTCAATTTTTAAAAAAACTCTTTAAAAAGATTCAGTTGTTGAATGTGACACCGTGAAAATCTTCAGAAAATCATAGAATTGTTTAGGTTTGAAATGACCTCTAAGCTCACTGTGTCCAAACTGGCGCTGCCAAATCCACCAGTAAACCATGTCCTTAAGTGCCATGATTACACAGCTTTTAAATACGTCTAGAGATGGTGACTCAACTACCTTCCTGGGAAGCTGGTTCCAATGCTTGACCAACTTCTTTGTGAAGCTACTTTTCTTAATACTCAATCTAAACCTCCCCTGGCATAACCTGAGACCATTTCCTCTTGTCCTGTCACTTGCCATCTGCGAGAAGAGATGACCCCCACCTGGCTACAGCCTCTTTTCAGGCACTTGTCACAAGAGTGATAAGGTCTCCCTTGAGCCTCCTTTTCTCCAGCCTAACTCCCCCAGCTCCCTCAGCTGCTCCTCACAGGACTTGTGCTTCAGACCCGTAACTAGCTCCGCTGCTCTGCTCTGGACATGCTCCAGCCCCTCAGTAGCTTTCTTGTGAGGGGCCCAGAACTGAGGGCAGGATTTGAGATGCAGCCTCACCAGTGCTGAGTACAGGGGGACAATCACTGTGCTGGTCTTGCTGGACACAGTTTCTGATACAAGCCAGGATGCCACTGATCACCTTAGCCACCTGGGCGTATGGCATAAGAAATACCTCTTTCGCCTCAAGCATTTTGTTCTGGTGACATTCCTAAAGGATGCTCACTCAATCTGACATCAGCTTGTGCAGAGAGAAATTGGCACTTCCATCACTCCAGAGTGCTTGCTGTCCTGCTAACTTGCACTTTGTAGGGAGTATTAAGGAACCCATCTCCTAATACAGATATATAAACCATGTGCCTAAATAGACATTATAGTTCTTTTGTGGTTTCAAAGTTGCATTGATAATTTAAAATTGCACTTCTCTTCTTTCAGCCATTCTGTAGTCTGATTCAAATCCATGGACACAACAGAGCCCGTCAGAGAGATAAACTGGGTCACATTCTTGAGGAATTTGCCACACTACAGGATGAGGTAATGTTCTAGGCAGCAGGCTAGCAAACTTTCTTTCCAAGTATATTATTGCCAGAATGAAGCAGGGTATTAGATTCTAAATGAATGAAGCAAAATCCTTTAGGACAAGTATTCCTAACATTTAGCCCAAGAAATTGTTAGGATGCATCCACAAACTTTGTGTTAGATATGTTGGACAAAAGCATACGACATTTTTTAAGATGAACTTTGTCCAGTAAGTAGACTTCAGGAAAACCTGTTGTGATGTAATTTAATGGTGACTGCACAGCTCTTAGTCTCTATCCTGCTTGTGATTGTTAGTCTGCAAGGTGTAACTAGGGGGACATAGACAAGGTATGCTTTGAAAATTCAGCCTTGTAATTAGGCAAGATGTAAATTGCAAAATTTTATAATGACTAAAAAGAAAGTAAAAAATAACACTTTAAAATATGTGCTCCAACTGATTTTGGACATCTCTCAAGAATGGGAAGGGAGAGATGAGAAGAAAAAATACATTTTCTCCTGCTGGAAGTATGTTTCTTCAGCAGTGAGAGCCATATAATAAAATATTTCTCAAGATGTACACGGCAAGGAGAACAACTCAGGAACTCGGAGGGAGATTGTGTGTGCTCCAGCGTTTTTCAAGATGGTTTGATTGAGTTTGTTGCAGTACTGTAGCTGAGGCACTGTTTTTCTTGCATTTTGTAGCACGTTATATGGATTGTTCTGTTCAGGATTACTGATGATATTCTAACTGTGAGAGACTTCTTGTCTTCAATATAATTTGCTTCTTAAGACAAGACTGGTCCTAGCAACATTTTAGTTACTCTGGTGGAACACAGTGTGTTTCTTGCATGTTAAGCTTATTTTTTTTTTCCAATGCACCTAGGTTTAAAAAAAAAAGTAATTATTTCCAATATAGAATAATGAACAACAGTGTGTAATGGGTTCTGAGTTTCAGTGCTCATGTGCTAATGATTTATATACAAATACATTTAAAAATCACAAATTTTACCTTATCTTCTTGCTATATTACTGTACGGAATATTTTTATTCTGTGCAGCAGAATTTATTTATGTGAGTATTTTTCCAGTTTTCTGAGAGTTCTAGATTTACTTCTGTCTTGTAATCTGGAGCATGAATATACTGACCGAATTTGTTAAGATTCTGTTAAGATTTTATTTCTGGCTTGGGATGCTGTTTCAGTCTAATATTTTTCCTCCTCTGTCTGCTACTTTGAGGTCTTTTTTTCTTTTCAACAGGCAGAGAAAGTAGATGCAGCGCTTCATAGTATGTTACTGAAGCAGGAACCACAAAGGCAACATTTGGCTTGCTTGGGCACCTGGGTCCTGTATCATAACCTTCGTATTATGATACAGTATCTTCTTAGTGGCTTTGAGTTGGAACTTTACAGTATGCATGAATATTACTACATTTATTGGTAAGAAGATGCTTTATTGACAGCTGTTTGAGGAGGGATGCTCCCAGAGAGCTATAATTGAAGGAGGGACTTCAAATATGATTTTATAATCTCACACTTGTTCAACACTGTTTGGTTTACCTACTTATAATGTTACAAGTGGAGAAAAAAAAAATCTGTTGGTCTCTAGTTTGCTAGACTTAGTACTGTATTTTTTTTTTCCTGAAATAGTAATTCACACTGTGTTTAGCTTTTTGGCACAGGATCTTCTATTGAAAATGAATGAAAAATCTGCTGATTTTTGGTAGACAAGAGCAGGCAGGAGAAAAGCAATCTCCTTTTTTCTGGTTTTGAAGTAACAAGATGGATGATCTTCTTGATCTCTAGTATTCTGGAAAAGTTCTGCAAAGTTCTAAGTTGTAACAGTAATTAACTTTTTATTTGGAGTATATTTTAAGAGATATCTTCTGCCTTTAGTGAAAATGGTTGCATTATATGGAGATGGAATACTTCTACTTTTCCACTTCCATTCACATTAATTATTTTTCATAGTTAATAGCTCGGGCCAGAAGATAAATGTGGGGGTTTCTTGGTTTTTTTGCAGAGCTACCAAGGGACTCCTATGTAAGATGTAAGCCTTCTTACTGAGAGATTAGAACAGTACAAATGACACAAACTTCCATGCACTTCATTGTGCTTCTACATTGTTTTCACTTAATACTGGATTAAGTGAGAAAATTAATATTCCAGAAGTTACCAGGAGATGGCAATATTCTTTAAGTAAAACCTCATTACATAATGCCAACTTTTGTGTAAAATAGTATTTTTTTACCTGCCTATATTTCCCTCTACCATTTTAAAAAAATCACTCGTAGCTGGAATTGTCAACTGCTTTCTTACTTCAGTGAAGAACAAAAATGACAAGCAATTTCTGGGAGGTAATGTACAAATGAAACTCAAATTTCTCAATAATTTTTCTTCTGAATTACAACTTTTTATGAACTATTACTACATTTTCATTATGCTCCGAATCTGTAATTTTTTCTATTATTTTTCCCCAGTCTTGTAGAAGTCAATCAAGATATTTATTGGATTTGCTTCCACTTTCAAAGAAATTGTTCTTAGAGGTGTCTGAAAAACTCTGAAAGAATTGAATGTGGATGTTGTGTGTCTCTGGGCCTGGCCCCTTTATGTAATAATTCACAGCTTCTTAGTGCTTGAAAAAGCCAGTAGTAACTTTGTTTGTCAGAATAGTAAGTCATAACAATTATAGAGAAGGTATTAATATAGTGTCTTTTAAAAAGATACTTAATTTGCTGGGGGAAGGAAGAGTTCCAGAAAAAATTGATCTTATAGGGGTTTTGAAATACGAAGCTTAGACTTCACTTAGTGAACGTGTAAGAAACTTGCATACCTTGAGCTGTTTGTGGTTGAATCTGAACCAGAACAAGAACGTAGACTGATGTGTTGATTCCAGCCACGCAAAACAAAGAGTTTGACTGCCCGTAAACATTGTCCTTTGTTAGGAGATGTCCTTTACATCCTGGAGTAAGTGCCTTAGCGCTTGGCTGGGATGCGTGCAGCATGAGCGCGTGGTGCTCTGCAACCTGTAACAGCTCCATACCACTTCATGCAGGTATCTCTCCGAGTTCCTCTATGCCTGGCTGATGTCAACGCTGAGCCGCGCCGATAGCTCTCAAATGGCAGAGGAGAGGATAATGGAGGAACAACAGAAAGGCCGTAGTAGTAAGAAAACAAAGAAAAAGAAGAAAGGTACCTAGGTGTAGAGTGTTGACTCAAGACTTCTTCTTTTCCCCTTTCATGCAGCCATGTAGAATTAAAATTCAAAATTTACCAATACAGGTAGGAAGAATATCCTAAAGTTTATGAAGGCTGAATGTAAAACTTCTTAAGAATTTTCTATTTATTTATTTAGTTATTTACTTTCAAATAAATCTTTCAGAAAAACACAGACTTATTTATATTCACAGTTTCATCAGTTGTGTTATGTGTTGGACCTTCTCAGAGTCCATAATTCCTGCAGATTTATGCTTTTAGTGACTGTAACTACGTTCAAACACTAGACTTTCACCATATTTCTGTAATTTCTTTTTGGCTTTAGAAGTTCTTAAAGCATGTTTCCTAATTTTACAGTGGTGAGTTTCCTTGCCACCTTTTCAAGGGAAACAAACAACTGGATATGAATAGCTCAGTTGTTTATGACATCAACTAAGTTCCCTTGTCTCCAGAAGTTCAGAAAATCACTAATGTACTTTATATGTAACGTGCCAAGTGTGAGGCAGTCTGGTACTAGTTAAACACAGAGCTAAAGGGAAACTTAAAAGAATGCTATCAGGATTATTGGGACAAAAAGTGCTTTAACCTTTTACCCTTATAAGTCAGAAGATCCCTGAACTAAGCAAACAGGCCTCTTGCCTACAGATTGTTGAGTTTGAGGCTGTTGTTCAGTGTTTTATAGTGTCATGGGAATACCATTGACCAGTTTATTTCATTGAGAGTGGTATGGTGTTCTTGTGACCAGTGTGTCTTGAGCTATCTTAAGTAACTAGGAGCCAGGTGAGCAGAAATGCATGTATTGTATACTTTGTATACTTCAGTTATTTTAAAATATAATTGAGAGTTACGTCACTTTGTGGAAATTTGGAAGAACTCTTTTGATCTGAAATTACTACATGCACTTAACATTGAATTAAAAATATCTTTATGTAAAATCTGCAGTTCGCCCTCTCAGCAGAGAGATCACCATGAGTCAAGCATACCAAAACATGTGCGCTGGGATGTACAAGGTAACTCATTTGTGTTCTATTTGTTTTTTTTTTTTTTTTTGGTAATAGGAATTGTGGATATATTGCATGCCTACTTTCTTTGTAGTGGGGCTGGAAATTAAGTTCAAGTTTATAATTTTATATGGTAAATTCTCTGTAGTTTTTCTATCTGTCCAGTTACAGCTAAATCATAACTTTGATCTTCCTTGCAGCAAAATACTACATAAAGCTAATATTTAATCCTTTTCTTTTAGACAATGATCGCGTTTGACATGGATGGCAAAGTAAGAAAACCTAAGTTTGAACTGGATAGTGAACAAGTTCGATATGAGCACAGATTTGCTCCATTCAACAGTGTTATAACACCACCCCCTGTGCACTACCTGCAATTTAAAGTGAGTAATCTTAAAGTGTAGTGCTGTGCATGTTTTGATAGAAGTCATTTACTCACCTGCTTTAGATACCATTGTCATTGTAAAAAGAGCCTTTAATATCTCAAAGTTCACATTGAAACTAAGTCAAAATGGCAAGGACTTCTAGCTTTAGTTGTGTGCAAGATATATACATTGCATTGAATTCTTAATAAACTTAGATACTTAAATGTTTTAAAATTGGTCTGATACGTCAGTTTGAGATGTTTCTGTTGGTTTGCATGAAAATAAAATCTCTTGGAAGTCTATTAACAGACTTCTTGCCTGTGGTTAATTACAGCAGCATGTTTTTATTAGTGCAGCAAGCAAATAGGAAAATAAAAAAGTTAATTTTGAGTGGTGTTTAGAAGGGACAAGTGGAGGCTTGTCTTGTCCAGTCTCCTCCTTGAAAACAGTATTATAAATGACATTAGCTGTATCTTTGTCTAGCCAAGTCTGAAAAAATCAAGATTGGAGATATTCCAGCTTCTTTGGTTAAACTAAAGAAGTTACTTTTTCTTGTCCATTAAGTCTTTGGATAACTGACTGAGGGCTGCACTACTCTTTTTTCCTTAATGACCAGTCTGAATTACCAAGCCACAGTCTGTGGCCTCTCATGTTATACTGTTAGCCATTATTAACAAGGAGCCTTTATCTTCTGACAGCTTTGTAACTGTCTTCCAGGTAGACCTCTAGTAGGCTGCTGTTAAAATTACCTATTAACATCCCTCCTTGTCTAACTGAAAAAGTCCAGGTCCACTGACTGTTCCTTGTGGCTCATATGCTCTAGGCCCCCGGCTATGTCCTCCACATCTCAGCATCTTTGTTGAACTGAGTGGATCCAGCCCTGGATGCAGTATTTCAGACAATACTACACAAATATTGAGTGCAGGATGATAACCTTCCTTCATCTGCTGGCCATAGTGCTCCTTGTATTCCCCCACATGAGGCTTGTCTGATTTGTAGTAAGAGACCCTCATTGGCTCATATTCAGCTAGGTGTTTGCAGTACCCCTGCTGCTCACCCAGCTGGTTACTAGTCTCTAATTAGTTGTGGGGTTAGTCTTAACTGAAACAGTGATATTTTCTACACCAGTCACTCTCCTCAATTTAATGTTATGAACTGTTTTACATTTATTTTTTCTCCTGTAATTTCATACCCTGTTGCATAGCACTATTAAAGCAAATGAATCGCAATTTGATCAAGATAGGGACTTTTATAAAGCTTGTGAGAATTTCACTGGGTTTTGTGGCACTGTAGTAGTTGAGCACAGTGTTGCTGCTTGAGTTTTGCCATTTTAAATAAACATTTTTGACTTCAGTTATGATTCTTAAAATAGTATTTAGTTGACATGAGTCTTGACTATAGTAATCTGTTTTAAGGTTAAAAAATGCAGTTTCCTGGAAATTTTTAATATTAATTTTATATATTTTAATATGTATTTCTGTGTTTCTGTAACACACTAGGAAATGTCTGATTTAAATAAATATAGCCCACCTCCTCAGTCATCAGATCTCTACATGGCAGCTAGCAAGCACTACCAGCAAGCTAAAATGATTCTTGAGAATATTCCAAATCCTGACAATGAGGTAAGACTGAAATACTAAGGAGTATTTGCTTGAAATAGAATATCTTTGTTTTCAGCTAGATCTGCTTGAGATCCAATATATACTTAATTGAAATGCTGAGCAAAGCTGAGTGCTTTGATTAAGGAGTAGACAGCAGAGTAATGGCATCATGCACAGTGGTCTGTTTCACTCCCTCAGCCAACATAAAGTTGTGCTCCCTGTTAAAAAACCTCTCTCTGCTGAGGACCCTAGATGCTGGATAGCAGCTTCTTTCCTTCTTGCATGTTGCGTTTTAGCCCCTTTGTAAAAGCATAGCAGTTTTAACAAGATGGTGATAACGTGCCGGCTATGCTTATTTGGAATCTAGTCATTCAGGTGGACTTCTGAGAGGTGTGAAAAAGAGGTTTGCATATCATTAGGATGAAAAGAGGATCGAGTCTGGTACTTTTTCCCTGGAGCAGTTTTCTCAGCACTGAGCTGTAAACGTAGGTAGGAATTTCTCCCTCTTTCTCCATAGCCTAAAACCTGAAGAGTCTGTGAACTGTATTTTGGAGCAAGGAGGATGCTTTTTCTGTCATATCTAAGCAGCTTAAGAAGGATTACTGGATT
Source organism: Dasyornis broadbenti (assembly GCA_013397935.1). Taxonomy (NCBI): domain Eukaryota; kingdom Metazoa; phylum Chordata; class Aves; order Passeriformes; family Dasyornithidae; genus Dasyornis; species Dasyornis broadbenti. The sequence continues at coordinate 152,165 of VZRN01003570.1, read as the reverse complement.
AGGTCCTCTTGAGAATTTAGGAATCACTTTCCCTTCTCTGGATCCTGGTGGCACTCGCACATGAGCTATGAATTGGAGGCTGACCAAGATAGTTAAGCAGTAGTTTTGAGCGTGTCCAGAGCGTTTCCATGCAAAAAGCCACCAGTTTCACACGAGTTTCCCCTTACTATTGTGCTGCAATGTTGAAGGTTAGATGCCTAGAGTCTACCTATACCTTTATTTGTGTGAATACCATGGAACTTGCCATAGTTTCCATGTTTATGTTCAAGCATTTTTAAAGCTGTGGTTTCTCTGGTCTGTTGAATTTTTTTTTAAAGTGACTATTAAAATAAATACCTTCATTAAAGTTACTTAATCCAGTTGTTGTACTTAAAAGCAAATCCAAAACAGTCTGATCTCTGTTAAAGTGATCCTGTAGGAGAACTGCTATATTGTTAATAGTATGTCAACATTAGAGTATTACCTTTGAAATAATTTTGAGGTCAGATGCTTAGACTTGAAGACTTCTTGCTGTTTTGTGTTTAGGTCAATCGAATTCTAAAAGTTGCAAAACCCAATATTGTGGTCATGAAGCTGCTGGCAGGAGGCCACAAGAAAGAGTCTAAGGTAAGGAAATTCCAGCTCAATGTAATGTAGTAATACACACAGTAAGGTTAGATTCAATGATCTGGAGATTTTCCAACCTGAATAGTCCTGTAATTCTACGTAAAACCACCACAGATTTCTGTAAGAGCCAAATGAGCTAACTCAAGCCATAGTTACTCTAAGAACAGGGAAAGTAACTAGTTTTACCCTGGAAAATAGATGGTTGTAGTTATCTAAATATGGAAAATGCTCATCTATGTAGGTTTTGAGGAAAAAAAAATTGGGAAATGCAGGTGGGATATATTAGACTAATAAGGGTATTTTCCAACAGTGGGAACAAGCAAGTGTATCAGCAGTTTGTGTGAACAAAATCATGAGAGTGCTGGCTGCCACAATTAGCAGGTGCCATGAGGAGTATTTATTTTTCAATCTGTTGCTGTTAAATTTTTTGTTGTTCTCATGATGAGTATTAAATGCAGTAGTACTGCTGTTTAATGCTTTAAATCTCTTCCTTATAGGTTCCTCCAGAATTTGACTTCTCTCCTCATAAATACTTTCCAGTTGTGAAACTTGTTTGAATGACAAGGTTTTTGTTGGAATACCTGAAGAATATCTGTGTAGCAGATGTCAGCTCTAAGAGGGAATATCTAGTGCTGCACTCAGACTACGAGGGACCTCCAGGATAAAAGTACTGTTATGTGGAATTATTTGTAGTCTGCTGCTTTTATGTGATTTGAATGACAACTGCTGTTTTAAAGTGGTTTGTATAAAGTTTAATGGATTTTATGCGTGAAACTGATTTTAATCAACTGTATTATTAAAAAATGTTGTGTCTTAGTTGATTTTATTACAGATTTTGATCATAAATAATTTTTATTAATGTGTTCTAACAAAGTGGTGGATTAGAAACTGAATAAAAATCATGCAATAGAGCCTCATGTCTGATGTGCACAGCTAAGCAATTGCAATTCTGCATTGAACAAAGTCACTTGGAGAGATTGTGAATTTCCATATTTTTGCTTAATTGTATCAGCTTAATTGCTCACTTTGCACACACAGAAATGTTGGGTTTTTTTCTCACCACCTCGTCCAAGCTAAAACAATCTTTACAGAAGTCAAGAGCAGATGGAAATTAGTCATTTAGCTATTGAGTGATTCCTAGTTGAAATTTGTTCCTTTGTCGTCATTCTCAAAGTGCTGGAGAATCTGCACAGTAAACAGTGCAGCAGTCATTAGCAATAGCACCAGACACTGAGGACTCTATTTTACCTACTCTGCAACTTCGTTACAATCCTGGTATTTGCTCATGCAAACAAGGGATTGCTACACTTGCATAATCTTTATTCTCCATTTTTGACTGCAATGGGGCTGCTGGACCCTACTGTGTTCTGTAGTAATTGACAGGTAGATATCCTAAACAGGAGAAGTTCCAGACCTATCCTTGCCTTCCTGGAATAGTTCTGCCTCCCAAGTTTTCAAACTTGAAATAGTAGAGGTAAGTTGTTGTGTTGAGCAACCTTTTGCTACAAGCAAAAAAAGAGGAAAAAGTGTTCAAAAAGCTGACCTGGCCCTACTAAAGGCCCTGCTAAAGTCATAGCTAGGTCATACAAGCAGATCCTTTGTTGGGAAGGACAGTTCTTCATTTTGGTGTTAATCCTATCACCTAATTTTACTATGGATTAATTTCACTTCAGCTTCATCCCCTGAGCAGCAGCACTGCTGAGCTAGAGGTTGAAAACAATGAGTAACCTCTGAAGTGGAACACCCACTTCCAGCAATTTGCAGCTTCCTGAAATAAACAGAAGTACTGTCCTGAAAACATGTTTTTCCAATTTCTCTGCTAAGGAGATGGCATATCATATTACATGTTTGCTTATCATCATGATTAATATATTTGAATGCTTCCATATAGCTGCCAAAGGAATAAAAAGCCTGGAATACGTAGAGTAAAATGACACTGATAATTCATCTGACTTCTTGTAAATAGTCACAAAAATCATTCCTGTCCTAAAAGTATTGAACTACATGACAATCGCTCATTTGCAAGCAGCAAGTGAAAGAGAGAGCAAGTTACATGTGATTTATGGAACCAAGAAAACAATAGCATTTTGCCTTTTCATTAAAATTAGAAGTGGACTAATTGTATTCACAGAATAACATGAATACAGTAGAGAAGATTATTTTTAAATGCTTACCTAAAATGGATCAGGTTTAGTTTAAAAAAAAAAAACCAAAAAACCCAAAGTGCTAATATAACACCAAGATGATTAGAGCAAAATCATAATGCCTCACACAACTAAAAACTTCAGTGAGACAACACTATGTACACACCACAGTTCCAAATTAAAACTCTTGTTCAACTAAAGGTCCATTAATTCTAAAATTCTCTACAGCAGACACATAGGCCTCTTGCCTACTAGAAATCTACAACCCAGGTTAGATTGGAAATAAAACTCTAGTCTTTCATGCTTTTGAGCACTGCTTTTATGCAGGTTTTCAGACCCTTTACCCTTCGCGGTTTACAAGTGTGCTATATACAGAGGGGGTTGTATTTATGGAGGACAACATGAAGGTGGCTAGGAGAAGCCCAAAAATGTACAGAAACACAGCCAAAACAACTAGTTTCAAAATAATTCTCTGGCAATATATTAATTACCCTTAAATTGTTTGATTCTTTGGAATTTTTAACTGGCAAAGCTATTCATTCAACTTGAATATAGAGTTTCACTGTCTATTTTATACTGTTAGAATATGCTTTTAAACAGTATTAAATTCCTGATCAACTTAAATCTCAGATGTATAATTGTTTATAGATACAGTCCTACAAAAACACTGAGAAGATGGGTAAATATTTTTATCCAGATTGTGGGTAAACACTTTGATGTTAAAATGTCATTATTTGCAAAAAAAATTCCAATAACCCAAGTTTCCCAGTATTTGTCAAACAGATGCTCATTCCTCTTCTCTCGTGCTTACAGGCACTTGTTTTCCCTGCTGTGTTTACTGCGTAGCTCAGACCAGTTAAGTCTTACTTAAATGGTGAAAAATAGTTAGTGAACTGTTTCTGTGTTTACACTTAATAGGCATCATTTGACTTGAACTGTGATCTTCACTTGACAACAACTAATAACTCTTTTCATACACAAAAGAGCCAACCTTCCACTTGCATATTTAGTTATCTTAAGGTATAGCAGCTGTAAACTAGTACACTGAGGAACAACACACCACAAAAGGAGCTACAAAGTGAAGTGCATTAAGGGAAAGCATAAACAAATTTGTATTTTCTTAAATGGAATTGCTGATTGGCAAGTTAGTCACAGCTGTCTGCTGTTGTGCTGGCCCAACAGAAGTTGGTTCATATTCATATTCACAAAGATTGCTCCAACACAGGTGTTGGTCTTGGGTGCAGACACAAATACAAAAATTTTTTCAAACCAGCTGGCTACACATGCTGGTTGGACTGCAGTTAAAGGTGCCTTAGTGGTAAGTAGAGTGTATTGATAGCTTACTGCACATGAACTAGTTTCTGGTTTACATTGAACAACTTAAAGAAAGGAAAAAGACTGCAGAACGTTAACAAGATGATACATTGTGATTAACATAGGGCGTCACAAGTACAGCTTCACCTGTGGGAGCCTGCTGTGTCTTCTAAAGGCATAGTCTGGTTACGTCCTTCAGAAGTCCAGCAGAGAAGATTAGTCACGTTGAATAGCTGAGATTGCTGCTTTACAAGGCAAGCATTTGCGTTCCTCTGTTTTCGCAGAAGATAGTGGCTGGGTGGAGTAAAGGGCAGTGGTAGCACACCATTTCAGAGGGTTTCTGTCATGGAAAGTTTATGAGTTTACACTAAACTTGTGCAAGTTAGTGGTAACCAAACCAAACTGTAGTACTGACCTTGTGGAGTCCAACAAAACTTTCAGAAAAATCTTCCTGGCTGATGTCTCAACAAGAAGCTGCTATTGTCAGAGTCCTTTTTGGTTTTTTTAACTTTGAAACACATCCCGACAGTGTAATCTAGAAACTTAATTTTGAAGGCCCAGGTAAATGTATCATTCTGCATAGTATCTGATGACTACAGTTGTGCTTTCTTAGTCTCGCTATGTTACAGTGAAAAGGTGCCAGAATAGGCACAAGGGTAGATTGCAGTATGGATTGGTTTTCATCCTTCCCATGTTTTGTTATGTTAACAAAGCTCCTTAAGTTCTCAAAATTAAGGGGGGATATTTCTCTACCGTGCACTGCTCAGGGGAGAGATCCACCCTTGGCAGAGAACTGTTCCTCATCTACCACATACTCTTACTGTAGTATGACTATACAAAGTAGCGAACATTGAAGTTACTACCTTTATTGCTACCTGATTCCAGTTTTACAATTGACAGGAAGGAGAAAGTCATTGCAGAGGCCAAGCTGCTTTGAAACAAGCCTCCAGCAATTTACCTTTTTCCCCACTGCAACAGTACTAAAACTTAACAACAAAATACCACTTCATTTGGGCCCTTATTCAAGCCTTAGAAGATAATTAAAACCTTCTAAGATTAGTTTGCTCTGATTGTTGCTGCATTTGGATGAATAGGTGACTAAATTGCATCATGAACTTCCTTGTTCACAATTTCTGTCGTCCTTCATCATGATCAGATAAGTGGTACTTCATATCTTCAGGGTTTTGAACTAACGAGGGGGAAAAAAAGAAAAAAGTACAGAAATCTTTTAAAGAGGCAGAAGTTCTTCCTATAGAAAGTTCTATCTAGAAAACAACAGGAGAAATTTTGTAAGGACTGTTAAATATTGTGTAGTTGTGTTGGTTTTGCTTGACCCAGTTTTAACTTGTGAGGGAGCCCACAAAGCAAGGGTGAGCAAATGAGTAGATCTTGTGGGTGCCTGGCATTTGGCCATGGTCAAACCACCACAGTAATACAGTAAAGTTATAGATATCACTTCCCTCCCAAAGAGTAGGTTCAGTGATGCTATACAAAAAATAGGTCATACTGTAAACATGAGGAAAAGCTCAACAAGCAAACAGACATTAGCTAGGTATAGCTTGCTACAGGATACCATGCAAGATACAATCATAACATTTTCAGCATGTGATATTTGGGTTAAAACTCAGTGTTTTTCTTTTTTACCATTTTCAATCCCTGCAAGTGCTGCTTGCTTGTCCGTTTCTGATTCAGCTTCATTCACATCTAAGTTGTAATCAACATCCTTGTCTTGGTTCACTGTTTTATGTTCCTCTTGGTCTGGAAGAAAATTAAAATTAAGTAGTTTTATGCTATACTATAAGGTTATCTGCACACAGAAAGAATGACTGTAAACATCTTCCACAGAATTACTTTGCTGCTGCATGAATTGCTGTTCAGGGTAGGTTTTCGTATTATTTTTGCTTTGAAGTGTTAAATTTCAGAGCAACTTTGGCTGTAAATCCTGTCTAAAGAACTAGATAAAAGACAAAATATTTTAGGATTTGGAAAGCTTAGCAAAATCAGCTAGCACTCAGATGAACATAGAGAAAGAGCATAAAACAATTCCAGAATACAATAAAAGAGAGCCTAAGGAAGAGGAAAACCTGAAGCCATTGCTGCAAACTCAATTGTGATTTTCTGATGTTGCTTTTAAATGTATTACCACCACCACCAAAATACATCTCAGCTTCCCCTCTTCTTGTTTTAGTTTGTCCAGCAAGCGCTATGACTATAGCGTAAAAAAAGCATTTTATGATGTGCTAAGCTGTCACAAAAGTACTTTTCTCCTAGAAGAGATTTTCTTCACCCAGTCATTAACTCCTCTCAACCAACATTTATTGACTACCTTAAGATTTTTTTTTTTACAGAGGACTCAGACATAAATGGAAACATTTCTGATTGCCAAGCTACTATCCTTGTTTCCAATAATAAACCAGAAAAAAAATACCAGCAGAGAGGTGTAAGCAAACCCCCCTTAAAATGGATCATAGCCTTTGTTCTTAATGTTCTTAAGACAAGCATTCCAGTTAGTAAATAGCCTAGAAACAGAATTGAAAATTGTAAGCCTTATGTCATTCATGTTCAGACCATCACATCAAATAGATTTTTATAGTTATAGACCTTAAGGTCAGAAAATTTCACAAGAAGTTCTTTTTGAAAGAGGATGCCCATAGAATACTGAAGAAGTCTTTCTGCCATAAGCTCCTTTGGCTACAAGGAACCTGTGCAGTAAGGTTGAACAATAATGCCCAAAGAACATCATCCTAGTCTTTTTAGCTCACAGAAATGCTGACATTTGAAACTGACCTTTCATGGGCTGCACTGCAGAGCTCTTCCTTACACTAATTGTTGGATGATTTTTTTTTAACCTAGTCTTTCTGCTATTTATTTCAGTTTAAAATGGAAGCAGTTTAAGTAATTTGTAATTACATGTCTTTGGGGTATAGCCTGTTCTGGCCAGCATCTTTTTGGACCAGTTGGAAAAATACTGCTTTAGCAATACAGATGAGATTATTTATCCCTGCCAAGTTAGCAACAATGTTAATACTGATTAATTTACAGTTCTGAGGATATGTTTACTAGAAAAGAATAAACAGTATTTTTTGTGGGAATCAATTCCTGCTGTAACTGCCATAAAGCTTCCTTTTGATTACTTTGGGCTACTGAGACCAAATCCCTCAAGACAGAGGAATGTCTAGACATTGGTCAGGTTTAGACAGTCAGGTTTAGCATCAGTACTCTGCTGCTCAGTGCTGTTGAGACATGTAGTTCAGGGTCACTTGGTAGATGCCAGAAATTGGCACCTTCACAATATCTGATCCACGTTTTTGAAGACTCACAATAATAAACTTCAGATACCTGAAGTCTGAGTTTACTCATGGTAGGTTATTTTGAGGTAGGAATAGCTAGCATTTACATACAGACATTGTAAAGACTAACTGCAAAACATCCATGCATAAGTAATTCTCTACTCATCACTGCTTTGGATAGTTAACATCCTTTTCAGATGCATCATATTTCCCTTAAAGCCCCAATACCAAAAAGTTTTGGGGCTAATTTCCCTAAATGGTTTGTACAGCCAGTGGAGAGACAGTAAGGCTGTTATTTCATTTCTTTACTTTTCATTTCATTACTGTTTTTAACAATACATGACATGGTTACAAACCAGCCTTTCCAGGGGTTGAGTCATCTTGCTTAGCATCATAGTTTAGGAGCTGTTCCCTCTCAACTTCCTCACTGGCAGCCTGCTCTGCTGCCAGCTGTAACATATCTTGCCCAGCTACATCTTTCTCATCAGGTGGATTTGGCTCCTTCTCTGACTCAGGCAGCATCCCCTTGTGACCTGCAGCAGCTTTGAGTGATTCTTGTGGGTTTTTCAACTGACTAGAAAGCTGCTCCTCTTCTGCATTAGGCTCCTGGTTTCTGATGTCAGTTAGGCCGTCTGTTCTTTCTGAAAACAACAAAAATTATTCTCAGTGAAAAAAATAATGCCCTTCAGTGGTGGCACAAGTAAAAACCTTTTATAAATAATGCATTATATTTCTCATTAAATTCTTGGTTTTCCTCTGAAAAATATTTTCCAATCACATCAGTCCTAGAGATAAGAGGAAGACAACTCATGTTTTTCCTTCTGGGAATAGCTAAAGAAGGGAGCTTTATTTACTGTCAACACATTCATGCTTCTACATCCGTAAAATTTTGGTACATGTGATTAATAAATTGGGCAAGTGAAACAGAGAAATTTAAATAAAAATTGCAGTGTCTTGTGTAAGCATCAGGTTTCTGTGTGTTACACCTTGTTACCAAAAATAAAACTGATTTGGTGTTCAAAAGTAGCTCAGGACAAAGTATCACACAGACAGATTTGCAAGTAAACCAAGTCTGTTCTTATTTTTAAACATGAAAAGGGAAGTTCAGGAGTGCTGTAATTCTTAGTAGATGTTAAGATCTCTTTTCCCATGTATCTGCATTTTTAACTAAAAAAAAAAAAACATTTTCCCAAATAAACTCTATGCAGACATTGCCTTCAGTTGCTAGCTCTCTAAAATGAGAGTTGCATGCTCACAAGGTTGTAACTTAAGATAGCATGTAAGAATAACTAAATAAGAATTGAATTTCTATCACACACACACACACACACACGCACACTACTATGCAAGATGGGCACACAAGGATACATCCATTTTAATAGTTTCTGAAGTTTAGTGCCAAAAAGAACCATTATGTTCCTTTTGGAACTGATACCACTTTTTCCAACTGATACTACGATACCATGTGTATCATTTCCCTAATTTGTATTTTGCTTAGTGACAAAACATGGGAAGTATGGATGTGTGTTTGTTGTAAGCTTACCTTTCGGCTGTTCTAAAGGGAGGGGTACCAGGCTGAATATGTCAACCCTTTTACCAAAGCAAATTTTAAATATGCTTAAAAATTATTCCTTCCAAAAGCTGGGTATTTTCTCCATACTAAATGAGGAACGTGACTGCAGAATTGTAAATATTTCTATTTTCCTTTATGTGCAACATCCAATTACAACAAAACTGAACCAACAGAAATCCTAGCATGACAAATACTTCAGCTGGAAACCTGATTCAGTTGGTGTCACTTTTTTCATCTTACTCTTGAGTACAAAAATACTTCTAAATGTTCAATTAAATTACAACCATTCTTAACCAGTTGTTAGTGAGACAGGGATTTCCATCTCACCTTTAGCCTGCATCAGGTCTGTCTTCCTTACTGTAGGTACTGCTTTAGGTACATCTTCACTGTTTTTCTGCTCTTCCACGTCAGCCTGCTTGAACTGCGTTTGCTTCAAGGGTGGCAGTTGAGTATCCATCTATAAAGTGAATGTATGCACATAAGCATTGGTTTATTTATCTGCTCCTGGATTCGGAAAGGGAAGGAGAATTTAGGTAAGAATTCAGCATGGGAAAAAATCCTAACACATTTGGAAACATTTGGACTGAAATCTCTATTGGTGATGGAAATACCGTACAATCCTGAATATGCAGTAATGTTTCTATGTTTCTAACAGCATGGCGCATCAGGAGAATGTTAACATACCTTATTTAACTGCAGCTAATGATAAGATTACTATTCTTGGTTATTCTCTGAGTGTCACAGAACAGTAACACCTCACATTTATCCTCTTTTGCTGTGCCACTGTGTCAGGGTCAGCAGAGCAAATAAACAGATCCCATTAACTATTAGTAGTCTACAGGGTAGGAAACTGAGTTTGGTTATTATAAGACTTCAGCTAAGTAAGGCTTGTAAGGAACTGGTCTGTTCTACGTTAAATGCAGGATTAAGAAAAGAAAAACATAAATTAACCAACTAGACAATAATACCTTTTCAACATGATGGAGCTTCCTTAAGAATGTATTAAATTATAGTGCTAGACTGCTGTAAACATCTGACCTACTTAGATATTAAGCCCAAGATGTACACCATCTTGAAGATCTTCCAATTTAGCAATTCAAATTCTGTATATGACTTTTCCTCATATTGGCACTGCCTCCCTTACATGGCTGTGGTCTCCCTGTATGTCAGTGCTGGCATGTTTGTCTACCTGAGGCCCCCCTCCATCTCCTCCCCAACTTTGGCTGGGACTCCTGTGCTTGATGCTGTCTCCATCAGTGGATCCCCTTATCTATAGCATGGGGAACAGGGAGCTCAGAGATGCCATGTCACCACCTCTCTCCATAAGTGACTCCCAGACTATCTAAATTAAGTATTTGGGGGTGTAGGTTTGTATTAGACCTTTTGAGAGACACAGGACTCAACTTATGATTCACCATTAGTTCCAGGTGAAAATGAGAGACAGTTAGTGAACTGAGGAATGTACCTGGGGCTTTCACACAGGTGACATTAAGAACAGCCATCCTCTAGGAGGGGAATCTGGAGCTGCCTGTAGATAATAGCGATTCTCCAGCTACAGCACGTTTCCAGGGTTGAGTGGAGGTAGAAGAGGTTTGAAAAGATGGGGTGGCCACACTTCCCTAAAGCAGCTTCATGGCTCATATGACACCCCTTTGTAGCACACAGTGTCATCTCTTCATGGTCATTACTCAAGCAGTCAGGACCCTGCCACCCTGATATATGAGGTTATTTTTCCCCCAGTGTCATCTCAGAAACACTAAATGAGGGTGCAAAGCCAGGGCAAGGGAAAAGGCAGAGTTGGGTTGTTCGTAGAGGAATTTATGAGAATGATCAAAGAGAAAGGCTTGAGAGGAAAAAGAAGGAAAAAGAAAACAAAAAGTTAAACTCAGATATAACTAGGCCTGCTTGGGATTACCTGCCTGGTAGCCCTGTATCAATGACTTCAGTGGGACAAAGAAGCTACAGTTGATCCATCCAAACAAATGTCTGCTTACTTCCATGGTCATTGGAAACCATTGGAGTGCTCTGCCAGTCATCATCAACTCACTGCATTACCAACACTGCTCTCTGCAACTACCCCAAAGAAGGTAGCTGTATCGAGGTGGGGTTCAGCTTCTTCCCAGGTAACAAGAGACAGGACAATGGGAAATGGCCCCAATGACCATTTTTCACTTTATTTTGGGCATGAATTCTTCTGCAAAAATACTGAGCTTGGACTTAAATAGCAAGAAATTACCTCTTAATTACACATGTAAAATCCCTTATCTTAAATTTCTAGCTTAGTAATTTTTAATGTCAAATAGATTCAAAGGGTATATGCTGATTTTTTTTTCTAAGTTGAATTAATTGGATAAAAAGATAGTAATTGAACACATTGTATTTTCTTCAGCCAAGAAGTATATATCAGTCCTCAAATTACAGAGTTCTAAGTAAAGCGATTTAGTTATTAACCAAGCAACACTCCATTTTCTTTCCGTTTTAAGTCTGACTTTTCTATTACATAAGCATATACATCTTACAAACAGGACTTATTCCATCTTAAAACACTAGATAAAAACATTCATAGCCTTTGTCAGTGTCATCTTGCACTAACTATAACTAAGTATGCTTTTATAAAAGCCAAAAGCTGCCATCCTTGGGCAAACGACTGAAAAAGTTACAGCTTGGCCAAAGAAACACTGCCACAGATACTAGGGAACACAAGCAGACAGAAATTATTTAGGCAGTAGCTATATTATTGGTTAGCTCATCTGAACCCATCCCATCTAAAACTAAAAAGGAAAAGAGATAACCTGCCCTGCCTTACAGATAACCTCTTTGAGTAAAAATTGCCTCCAGCTATGCACCTTCTTGCAGGAGACTGAAATTGTCCTGCAGAGGGGCTTCAGTCAAACTCCTCAGGTTCCTTGTACGATGATTTATCTTCCAAACTAGAAATGGTAAAAAAAAACCAAAAATGCAGCAAACAAACACACACAAACAACTAAACAAAGAAAAGGAATCTAGTGAAAGTAATTGTAATTTAAATCCGCTGCAAAGCCACACCAAAAATTAAGTTGACTACCTCTCTATTAGGGTCTTCCCTATTTCAACTTTCTTAAACAAGATATATTTGACAAACTACGGTATCATCTCCAAATGATGCGGGTTTTATTTACTTAAAATGATATATTTATTATTGTTACTTTTTATCTACTTACTTGACACTGTTGATAAAAACTATAGACAAGAGCTGTAACTTTTAAAGCATAACTGGATAGCACTTCCTGTTTCTAATGCTTCATTCACGTTGCAGCTCACACACAGTGCGGGTTCTCAGGATAAAAGGTCATACACTTACTAGTTCTGTCTCACACCATTTTATATAAAGGACTGGACACAGGCTGAAACTATTACCTATGGGAATCTCTGGGCAGAGGTTTTAGCCATTTTCTCACACCCTTTTTGAACTATTTGTAAAACCAACATTTACTCCTCATTGCTTTACCCTTTTCACTTCTAAAATCACCAAATGTAGCATTTCCAAAGAGAAGCCGAAGAGAAGAGGGGATATTCCACCAGACCCCCACTGCCATTGTAATGAGAGTTGGCCACCCATGTGGAGGGAAATGCCCCACTGCAATCACAATGTAAAAAATATAACTTCTGAAACCTCTGTTTCTTCAGTAATCCTGAAGAAAGGGCTATTTTGTTATAGAAATAAATTGGGTGCCTTCTCATCCAAGAGCTTGATTGCATCTTTCCAGGGCTGTCTATATTAAGCTTAACCAATCAAATCCTATCCCAGACCAAATCCCACATCAATGAAAAAGCATCAATAAATCACATGCCAAGACAACAGGATGAACTGAAATTTCCTTTTCTCAGGATTTTCTCCCACCCTCTGCACCCCAGAAGAAAGAGGCTGCTGACACGCAGCCACCTTATATGCCAAGCCTGCCCTACCCTATTAAGCTTTTAAGAGGTATAGCAATGAATTAATGGTTCTTTCTCTCAGAATATCCCAAAACAAACAGCTAAGACATTTGATTATCCCTTCACTCCTACAGTAAAATGCTTACATAAAGGATTTTTGTGAAAATTCAGAGCTGATAAACCTTGGAATAAAATATTCAGGGTTTTCTGCTTCTCTGAAGTGATTCACAATTTATCCTCATCTATAACACACAGCTTCAACACACAAAGCAACTTTAACGAAGTCAAAAGGTGCTGTTAACCAAAGTTCAGTAGTGTAAATATTCCTTAATGACCCCACACTACTCCCAGCATCACCTCTCAAATTCTGCCCTTCTCAGAGACACAGTGATTTGGAGTGTCCTGCAGGATCTCTCCTTGGGCTGATTTCAAGGATTGAACATTTCCCATAGACCAAAAACATTCAACAAATGCTGAAGTAGTGCAAAATTTAATGAGATGAGCTAATGCTAGTAGGAAATAGCAGAAAGGTGAAGAAACACTTAAGAATTACAAAGAAAAATATTTTCAAGAAACTATCCAAACCATACCTGGCTGTATTTTTTTGCGTCTTCTGTGAAGTCTTTGTTTTCTTTGATTTGTGTTACATCACTACTCCTTTTTGTAAGCTCATCTATCCTTTCTTCGCATTGTTCTTTTAATTCTTTCATCTGGTTGATGCACTGCGACCTAAAGAAAACATGAACAAGACCATTAACTCTCAACCACAGTCTTCTAAAATGTACTTTTGTAAAATTATCTAATTCTTTTATATATATATATATATATATTTGTTGCTGTTTAGATTTTATTAAGTCCTTTATTGTACTACCTGGGCTTACATTTGAGAAGTCACTAGGAAAAAATGAGGTATTAACCTAAGTCCTAAGGACAAATTCATAATGCAGGCAAGTTCTATTGGAAGAAATTAATTTAAACTACTTTTGTTTGACCAGCTCAACAAGCTACATGATATTTTTAGTCTTTGCTAAGCAGGCAAGTCCAGTTAAGTTAAAATCAATTTTATCCTTAAAGCATTTCTAGTATGATAACAGAAATTCACATTTTGATTTTAGCCAGAGAGAGGAAACAAGAAAGTACCAGCTGAAATAGAAAACAGACATGATTTACTGTTAGCAAACTGAACACTTTTTCTCAACATTTCAGCAAAGTGCAGTCCTGCAAGATATAACAAAACATATATAGTTCATTAGTAGCTACTGTAAGTTCCAGAAGGAATATATCCTAAAGATGCAAACACTGTGTATCTTTTACATACTTTTAAATGTTACATGGCACCATTAGCATCTCAACCTTTGTGACAGTAGGGGTCTTCTGTCTACATCTCTGCAGCGTGCCTTTCCCTCACAGCTCCCTAACTCCTAGGTAAGGCCCGCTGTTGCAGCAATGTTTTTTTCCTAAAGCTGCCAAGGCTGTGCTGGGGATACTGTGCAAACCCCAAGAGTGTTGTCAATCTCAGTTTCTCAGAGCAAGCAGCTACAATCAGGGCAAGATCACCCTTTCTCTCCCACTCTCTTCATAACTTGTTTTATAGCTTTCAGTTTATATCAGAGGAAGAAAAAGACCTAGTGAATAACAAAGCAAGACAAGCATTACCCCATAATACACACGCAGAAGGCTTAGAAACTAGACATCATATAACCCCAAGTATGTTCTGATCCCACCATGAACAGGAACAGATGTTTGAGTAGATCCTAATGGGAAGTGCATCACACTAGGGGAAAATGTAGTGAAAAATCACCATCACTCTCAGTTACCCACTGCCCTGGAGAGCCTGCCCAAGGAAGAGCAGGCTCTTGGCTGGGGACCACATTTACTGTTCCGTGCTGGCCTAGAGGCAAAGAAGCTTGAGAGTGAGCATCTGCTAGTCTAAACGTGCTGTTGGGAGTGGTCTGGACAGGCTGTCCCTGCTTCTGAGTTTGTGGTTTGGGCTCCTCACCACTTTGTGCCTCTGTGCTCCTTCAGGCTCATGGAGGTGATCCTTGAATGGGCTGGGGGCTCCTTTGATGGGCCTAGGAGCAGCTGGGGAGGGTATTATTTGGGCTCCTTTGTGAGTGTGCAGGTGAGCTCTTTATCACCAAATTAACTGGAGTGAGGGACAAAACATGCCACAGAGACTGAATTTAAGAGCATTAGTTTTGTACATTTGAAATGTTATGGTGATGGGATGGGGTGGGGCTTTAAACCTTTTCTCCTTTCCCTTTGTTTTTTCCACTCAAAGGTGGAAAAAAGTTTAACATACCAAGTCAGTTATAGATGTTGCAAACACACCTTTCTGCATTCAAAATCTTTTCCAGCAACCTGTGTACAACAGTATGGTCAACGTATAGCAAGCTTCTCCTCCCCCTCACTAAGACTAAGAAGGCAGTGAATTTCCCCCTGATTCTGGCTCTGACCAGTGTTATTACGAGTGTCAACACCCAGCACCTGGTTCAGACAGGCATGTTCCAGTTTCTCAAGCTGCAAATAGACTACCATGTAATCCCAAGGAGTCCTCCGGGAATGTGCACTCTACCACAGCAAGTGACTTATTTTTATTGCACTTTCATCCTTCTCCACCCCTACTTTTCAAAAGCAAAAAATCCCTTGTGTAGTTCACACCTAGAAAAGAAGAACAGTAGCAGACAGATATGCTATGAACTGACAAATTAATTACCTTTGTTATGTTTTCTTGTTGACTAGACATTATTCTAAAGTCTGATTTTGATAATGCATGGAAGAGTCAGCAAAATAAGCAGTGCTTCAAACTGGTGAACATCAAAGACAGTAAAACAGCACAGGCATGAGTTACACACATGTTCACTATTTTCTAGGAAATAAAAGAACATACGAATTGTCTGCACCTCCATTTGCAAGCTTGAGAAAGATGCAGTATACAGAAAACCTGAAATTGGAGATAGAACATTTGTGAAAGGTTGCAGTTTCATTCCCACATTGCAAATGAAAATAAAGTTTATTTAACATCTCTGACAAATCCTCACCTTTTTAAATGTATTATCTGCAACAGAATTCCCTTCTTTTAAAGGACATTTGAATGCTCTACTCATGCATACAACAGCTTCTGGAGTACAGGGACAGCATTAGTTCCCCCACCTCATCCCATTACCGTGACATTTCAAATGTGCAAAACTAATGCTCTCAAATTCAGTCTCTGTGGCATATTTTGTCCCTCACTCCACAGTTAATTTGGTGATAAAGAGCTCACCTGCACACTCACAAAGGAGCCCAAATAATACCCTCCCCAGCTGCTCCTAGGCCCATCAAAGGAGCCCCCAGCCCATTCAAGGATCACCTCCATGAGCCTGAAGGAGCACAGAGGCACAAAGTGGTGAGGAGCCCAAACCACAAACTCAGAAGGAGGGACAGCTTGTCCAGACCACTCCCAGCAGCACGTCTTGCACTAGTAGACACTCAAGCTCAGGGGAGAGGGATGGTCTGTGCTCATGCTTCATATGTTGTGTGTTAACCTGCATACCTGGCCACATACAGATGTGCTCTGCATGCACAGGAACAGATGTGCAGCCTCTCCCCTCCTGGGCTGCTGGATTTGCCAATTGCCAGCATGAGAAACAGAGTACCTTTGTTCTCCAGGAGTATCTATCATCACCTCCTTTCATCCCTACCAAAAAAGATTACTCATGCACTCACACTCTTGCACATGTCAGGTCTGCAAATATTAAACTAATTATCAGACTTTTTGCATGTAGTAACATTTCTAAAGAAGTGGTTATGTAACAAATAAAGCTCTTGGGAATAAAAATATATTTGAATATTGGAATGTATTCAATAATGATTTCAAAATGTCTGTCCAGAGGCTTCTGTTTCCCTCTGGCTACTGCAGGAGAGAAGGGTCAGTGTGCCAGCAGGCCTTTGCTGAAGAAACTCTAACCATGACCAGACAGCACTGGGCACAATGTGCGCCAGGAGTATGTTGTGAAGTCGACTGCTGAGGAATGCATACTCGTTTTGCACACAACACCAGAAAGGTAAGATAGCTCCTGCTAACTTCTGCATGGAAAACACTAAGCTTGCTCAAAAAAATGCTAAGATGAAACTTCAAGACTTGGGTACAAGAAGAAACAATTAATTTTTTTTTTTTCTTAGTTCACAGATTTTGTTCCTTTGCATTCCATATGCACAACTGCTTTTACCACTGTCTTCTACAGAGTAGTAACTGAATGTTTTTTAAAAGAGTGATTTACAACAGGTGCTGTTTAAAAAAGACATTTGACTTCTGACATTTTTTTAATAACATTTTCAATTACACAAATAATATTGTCTCTCCATTTTTGCTCTGGGCATAGTGTACTTGATAAATAAGGAGCAAAACCTTCATCCATGCAAATCCAAGTAAAAGCAAATCCAAGGAAGAAGCACATAATCACGTTTAATGCCCCCTCCTGGCAAGGCAGATGAACAGAGAGGCAACACAGTGCTTTATTCCAAATGTGGAGGGGAGGAAGGAAGATAGATTAAAAATAACATTGGAGTCCTTCTAAATAATTCTTATTTTTCTAGGCCCACAATTACATTGGGAAAAGCTTGTTTGTAAGCATTTCAAGTAACATTATTGAGTGAGCATGTAGCAAAGAGGAACATATGTAGCCAAGTACCATCAAATATCCATTTCTGCAATTACCAGAATACAACGTAAAGGTAGTTGCGTAACTTACTACAACAGAGAAATATTAACATTCCAACATCTTCCCTAAAGGTACACAACAAACAGTATTTTAAAAATACATTTATATATGGTCCTGCTAGAACTGTGTGAATGCTGTACAGTACTCACGCTATAAATTACTTCACAAAAATTTGACTGCAAAATTTGTTTTCCTCACTTGCACTCTTAGGAAAAAAGTCTAGAAATAGAAAATGAGTATTTAAGTATTACGCAGCAAATCTAGTGAAGACAGCAGAGCTGCTTGGCTGAGGTAAGTGCCTTTGTGGACTCCCATGGAGGCTCTGCAAGAAATGGTGCACCTGCCTCAGGACCAGCTGGAGGCAGATAAGCTAGCTGAGTCCCTGTTCAGCTACCACATGGCTGATTTATCATGCCTGTCTCTACACTTACCCTGATAAAAGCAAATCCATCTTCACCACTGCTTAGCTCTTCACTTTGAGCCAGCCCAGACCTTGGAGCTGTGCTGTCTGACTACAACCTTCCTCAGTTAAACAAAGAGGGATTCTTTACGGTACACTACCACAAGCAGGGGTGCTCTGTCCGTGATTTCCTCAACAGAGCCATGCTTGTAAACACTTCACTAGACATGGGTGATAAACTTCCAAGCTTTCAGAAGCCAGATTCACTACATTTGCCTTGTATCACTTCCCCTGCACATGTGTATCAGTCCAGTCCTTCATGGGTGTACCTCTCATGTGAAGCACGACTGTCCCGCAAATACATACGCCTACAGATCTATTTGTTACTGCTGATCTCAGACTCAACAAGAGACACTAGCAAACAGATTCACTGACTAGCACAAAACTATCAATAGAGGTCCATGAGTCTCAGGTCTGTCATTTAACTAAACAGCAAACAGATGGTGCTTTACAGCCATGGTACACAACAAACACAGATGGGGAAAAAAGCCCTTAACAGACACATAAGCAAGACAGCTTATTGAAAGGTAGGTACAAACTAAAGGTTCCAACTTCCTTCTACTTTTCTGTTTGAAGTCTTAAATTACAGCTCCACTAATACAATCCATCTAGGTCATCCTTATTACATGGGTAATATTAAAAAAAAAAAAAGTCACAACCAGCTGGTAATCAGTAAGTATCACAGAAGCACTAACATTAATCCTTAATTCTAAGGGGGGTGGGGGGGGGGGAAGAAAAAGAAGAAAAAACTTACTTCCAAGTTTGGCCTGCAGAATTCAACTTCTTTGAGTGCCATGTTCCGCTTTTAGTCATTAATTCCTACAAAACCTGGCTAAACAATGGCTGCTGAAAAAAATACCTATCACTACAATTTCATTCTTGATGGAACATCATTATGAGAACATGCAAACAGCAAATTCTGTTGCTTTTTTATATCTATGCACAAGAGTGAAGATACTATAGGATGTGAAGGCAGGTAGAGAAAACCACAATATTATTGAGCAGAAAGAATTGAGGAGAAATTCCTAGAAACACCAGAAATGTGTATTTAGTGTAAGGATACTGATAAGTACTTTTGTTGTTATCCATGTTTTACAATTCAGTGGGAAATCTCAAGAAAAAGCCATGACTAGGTTTGTACTGTAAAGCAGAACACTAGCCAGATGGTACCAGAAATTCCCAAGACTTCTGGCAGCTCAATAAGGTACAGCTTCTCATCAGATAGTCCCTTCTCTTAATTCAAATTTCTGCACAGTTTAGCCTCTTCATGTTTCAATTTTCCCCCACAATTCTTAAATGCTAATATTGCTACCATTATCCTCCTGCAATAGAAGGAACATGAAGAAGTGTGGGAGAAGTCCGTGGACACTGAGATGCAAAACATTGCAAAGTTTATGCTCTTCTCCAAGATCAACTGTGAGCAATTTTAGATGATGTGTCAGATGTTACTTTCTCCTTAAAAATGTACTACAGCTAACACAAGAGTACTCTGGGTTATAACCATGTCACCTGTATTTTGGGAAGTCCTCTTTCCTAAAGAACATACTTACAGGTCATATGAGAACTTCTTCTGAAGGTTAGTCTGGTTCTTCTGAAACCAGTAAAGATCCAGCTGTAACTTTCCATATTCTGTCTGTAACTCTTTCAAGTGTTCTGATCAAAACAGGATTAAATACATATTAAAACACACATATATCTACATATCCTACAACAAAAATACCAAACAATAAATCTATAGTAAGTATGCTAAATTAATTCATATGTCATGCAAGCTACATTTCATACACAAATGCATAGGTAATTATTGAATTTATTCAACGCTGATGTACAGGATCTGGTAAGAATAAACTTTCAGCATAATATATTAGCAAAAACAGTACAATGTATATTTTTACTTACTTTTCCTCATAAGGAATACCCATAAATTGATTTGCAAACCCTGCTAGGTTGCAGTCCAGAAAATCTTTAGGTCTAAGAAATCATAATCAGAACACAGTATGAAAGAGCATTCATGTTTATCAGCCATCTAAAGACATGGCTGCAATGCTTCCCTGAATAATATGCAATTTAAAGCCATGTTCCTCAGCAACAGAAGCATCTCTGATTTAGAGTTTTCTTCCTGATAGAAAGCTTTGAGAGAGGGCACCAGAAGATGACACCACAACATACTTACTTGTTTATAAGAGTCATTCCCAAGAACTTCCTGAGGAACACAGTGCTAACAACAATTTTGAAGCACCACCATAAACAGAAATTAATTAGACCGAGTGTTCTTATGTAATATAGGATTTGTGAATTCCTCTGGTGCTAAAATGCATGACCCTACACCTCAGGGAAGAATGCAAGAATACATTGCCAAAGGTAGAATGAAGAATAAATACATTAACTTAGTTCTATTCCATATTATATCATAAGAGTCAGGAGTATTACATCAAGCACTACATGGACAAATCCTTCAACTGTTGAGGCAGATTAGTCTGACACTTAACTGGAGCTACACAGATGAAGTGTCTAAGTCATGGCAGCTCCGGCACTACCCTCATGACTTGAAGAAAGGCTGCACTTTCAAAAGACCACAGAAACATACAAGTTTTAAAAACAGGGGGCCTAAGAAAATATAAAAGAGAGATTCACAGGTGTATCATGACAGCCATACCTCGCAGACTCTGAATCAACTGATCATTTTCTGTGATGTTACTCATCAGCATTGCCTGAAAGAAGTAGAACAAAAAAAATTATTTTAACTGCAAAGGACCTGTATTATCATTATAAACAACAACTATCAAGGCACTTGTAACAAGGTCTATTTTTTGTACAGCATCACAGCTGAACAAAAACTTGTAGCTGTCTTAGAGATCTACTCTTGCAAACAACAAACATTTATTTCAACCCAGATTTTCCAGTAAAAGGGAGTGGAGGTGGGGGAAGATATCACTGCACAAATGAAAAGACGAAGAATTTAAAGCATTTAATGATAATAAAATTGCTTGTCACTTTATCCTAGTTTAGTCTCATGACTGAAGTCACAGTCAGACTTACTGTATTTATCTGTTGAAGGAAGAATACAGCATATCACAGCTCACTATCAATTACCCTCTCACTTGGGAATCAATACACCTGCATTCAGGCACGCAAAGCTATGAAAGGATTAATCATTGATCATAAAGCAACTCCATGAAAGCAATGTGAAGCCCTTGCACTGCATTCCTTTTCTACCTATGTTCTCAATTGCTTTCATGCTAGAACAACTTTCTTCCACTCCCTTATTTTGTTCTCCCTCTCATTCTGAAGAGGTAGTCAACATACGAACGTGTTTTGTCTATTCTTTCATCAGTCCCTGTCTGCCATTTCATATACACACATTCCCCAAAACACCTGAAAACTGAATCAAGACTAAGCCAAAGTATTACTGTGAGCCAGATGTCAAAGTAACTCATATTCATATTCAACATTCAGCAAGTCTGATGCAGAAGAGTTCTTAAGAATACAGCAAAAGAGATCCACTGACTCTTCAGAAACAACCCAGTCCAGTCTTACGAGGGTATTTCTTAGGCTTCATTGCCAGTTTCCCTATTATCCTTGTAATGGGAAATCTCAGTGTTCTTCCAGGTCCCAGATGAAGATACATCAAGTCCCCTGTTTCCTGAAGATTTTGCTCTAGTATTGATGTGTATATATGTCCACGCCTGAAAAGAAATAACAGCAGCCATTCTGTCTCCCCAAGTCACCCTGAAACACTGACAACATTGTCAGTGCCTTTTTTCACAAAGGCTACAGTAGTAAGGGTCAGTTGATTAAGTGAAGTGCAGTGTTCAATAAATCTGTGTGGACTAGCACCCAGCAGAATAGTAGATTTGTCTTTGGTTGACCTTTTAATGAATCCCATTTCACAGAGGTGGTCATTCAGCTATTGCTAAGTATTTCTACACCATTCTATATGTACAGCTGTTCTGGAACACCACTGTGAAACCTCAAGAAAAAAAGTCTTGCTCCTTTGTTAAAAAGCAAAAAGAAAAATCAAGAAACAAAAATAACATCATATATGCAGGATTGTTTAATATATCTCCCTCTCCTTTCTGACAAGACAAGTAAATAAAAAATGAATTTGTTTTCACTGGTTTATTGGGGAAATGAAGTTAATGCTTCAATGGAAATTTCAAGTTTTGCTAATGTGTGAAAAATGTAGTCAGGTTGTTCCAGGATTATCACCTTCAGCGTAATACAGCATTGGCCATTACCAGAAACAGTGGCCTAGAAAAATCAGTATGATAGAGTAATTTTATGTTCTAACAGTTTTTTGTGGGACTTTGATGGTTTTGGAGGGGTGAGAAGGGACAGCATGGGGGGTTGGTTGTGGGGTTTTTTTTCCTTACAATGAAACTCCTAAATGCCAGGACCACTTATGTGACAGAAAACAGACAAGTGTTACATGTTTTGTACATTAAGACAGTAATAACTGTGATTAGCTGAAGTGAAAAGAATAATTTCCCATATTAAAAATTATCTCTTTGAATCACAACAGGTAAAAAAAAGAAGTGTGCCTTGATCTTTCTGAATTGCATATAAAACTTTCTTTTGGCAATGCCACATCTGCCTCCTTGAATGTGAAGGCAAGAGTCCAGGAAATAAACCTGTTAAAATCCAGCTAGCTGTTTAACTTGAGCAGGAAATACTGTTTAATAATTCACGGGACAGTACTGCAACAGCCAGCTTCCAATCTGACTGTGTCAATAACATCAGGCCTTCCATTCTTCCTCCTGTCATTCAAGTGTTAACTAATTTTCACCTTGTGGCTGTAAATTAAACAAACCTTATTTACTTCTGGGGTGTTACGCAGGTCAAGAATGAAAACTGCTGGGAAGCACTCAGCAGACACATGCCAATACTCAGTTCTAGAAAGAAACTCACATTTTAAATTTCATGCAGCCCGCAATATAATAGCTATAATCCCCAGGAATGAAAAATCCAGCTTTTGGAAAATCACTCTATCACCATATCAAAATCTGATGTTCTGTGACAGAATAATTCTGTAACATAGAACTGGCTTGTTGTATTTGTAAACATGTTTGCACAGAAGTCCTTAATGACTATCAAAGAGGAAAAAGTCAGTCTTTTGATTGAAAACAATGCTGTGGAATATAAGTCTTCAGAAACCAAAACTTAGAACACTTCCACCAGCAGTAAGGGAAAAAACTTGCTCCGTCTGTACAGCAAATTTTTTAACAACAGCTGCCAGAGATTTGTTTATTTTTCACCAGAAATAATGTCCACGTAAATCTTATTCCATTTAAGAAACATAAAGCTAAAGTTACTGTTTAAAAATAATAAAACATAAAACAGAAATATGCATGAGGAAACTTTGAGATAAATTATTTAAAATCATTGTTTGGAGCACATACTTTGAACTATGTACATGCATTTGATCCGAATACTGCCCAACAATATTCTCCATACACATATTCCTTGGAGGAATTAGTACAATAACTCCTCCAGCATTTGCTATAAAGAAGAATCAAGCTAACTCAAGCACACCGAACTGACATATGTGCTTTCTAACACTCACTGTAGGTGGTGTATAAAAAAGCATAATGAGATACTGCAGCAGTACAAAGAACGCAAAGAATCTGGTGAGAGTGAACACTGATTTTAAAACTACAAATTAAGAAAAAAGGGGCTTTGCACTCAAAAATACAGCACAAAGGAGACAAAGATGAGACAAAGATGAGCCATGGGATCAGCAACTCAGCTGCTAAGAACAAAACTAACTGCAAATAAAGTAAGATGAGAAGCTAAGATTAATACATGCAGAAACAGCCATTTATAATTAATCAGGGAAAAGCAGGGCATTTATTTCATGATTAACTCAAACTGATTTAAGTCCTTACAGCAAAGAAAAAGAGTGGTTCTGCCTTGCACACTCCCATGGCTCTCTCCCACTATGCTGGCATTAGCATGAGAATAATGCTGGCAACACACTGACGTTGTTTTTACAGTTGCTGCACAGTAGTGCTTACCTAACACAAGGAGCTTCCTGTTTCCCATGCTCTGCCAGCCAGCAGGAGCACAAGAAACAAGGAGGAAGCTCAGCCAGGTGTCCCAAACTGGCTAAAGGGATATTCCAAACCACAGAACATCCATACGTAAAGTGGAGGACTTGACCAAGAGGCACCGATCACTGCTGGGGGGTAAGCTGGGCATCATTCAGCAGTTGCTGACCAATTGGATTGTGTATGTCTTATTTCTCTTGGGTTTTATTCCTCGCTCTCTCAATTACCAAATTGGTGTTATCTCAAACCCAAAGAGTTTTCTTCAAAAATCTAGAGAGAGATGTGGGGAGTGAGTAAACGGCTGCATGGTATTTAGTTGCCAGCTGGGGTTAAAACATGACAACTAGACACATTCCACATTTTTCACTCCAAGCCAAGAGACTAATGGCTAAACTACATGTTAGTATGTGGGGGAAAAGTTGATAAGTAAGATTCCTAAGGAAATACTTCTCTTTACGGTTAATCATTGTGCTGTACACTCCTGTATACTTCAGCGGAGGCACATCCATTGAAGTAAATCTTACAACAAAATTCTAGCTCAAAGTGGAGGAGACATTGCTCATTTAACTCTATTTCTCCCTAGACTGAATTCCATTCAGAAATTGCACTTTTCTTCAACAAACATAAAAAACCCCTCCCAATCAACAAAGGACCCCAAACAAAACCAACCAACCAAATGAACAACCCACCCACCCCAAAAAACCCAAACCCAAAAAACCACCTCTCTATTTCTAAAGAGTGGTTCTGGCAAAGATCAGAGACTCAACCTTGTTTCATAGCCTATGCAACAAGCAATCTACATGTTCTGCTCTGTCATGGAAGACACGAGGACAAGCACAGCATGACATGGTGCAGTTTAACCTTCAAAACTGCAGAAACCACCAAAACTGCAAAGTTAGTTTCTTAAAATCTCAGCAGAAGACGGTGGAATTTGACACACACAAATACAAAATTACTTTTACAGGTACAGGGCAACAGCAAGTAGATTGCAGAAAACAAGCCCTGTGCAACTGCAGGACTTCCACTGTACTGTTGTGTTTAACTAAAACTCAAACAGTAGGCAATGTAAGCAAATCAGAATCCTACGACTTGACAATATTAACATAAAACTTCTACAGGTATATCTAATGCACCTTCTGACTTCCTTTTTGTCCATTCATTTAGCCATGAAGAGGTAGAATCGTTCCAATAGTTAACCCTTAAACTATATACACTGTAAATTCCCTCTCTCCAGTTCATTAGTCTCAGACCATCCTTCTTTTTCTTCCCACCATGTGAAGATATATTTTGAACAGAAGTGATCTTCTAGACTTCTGCTGTACCAGTTATGAGTAAGCATACTAATTTCTGTTGCTAATTTAGTAATATCATGCTATGGCAAATATGGGACATGAGACAGTGCTTCTTTACCCCAAAGCTTTTCCAAAACTAGAAGATGCAATATTGTTTGGTTGGAAAAAAAAAAAAATTAAAAACCAAAATGTATATAGCCTTCTGTGAAAAGGAAAAGGCACCTTTCTTCTCTCTCCCTGCAGACTACCGTAATTCCTTCTGAGTGGAGTCAACTCCCTGCATACCAATAGGTATTTTGTCTCAGAAGACTGTGCTGTGAATTGAAATTTTCCCAGAGGGAGGGGACCAGAGAACAGCTGTGGCCAGTGTTAAAATATACTAAGCAATAGGACAGTGACATGCTTCATACAGAACATACAAACCTTGGCCCTTCTCCTCAGTAAAACAAGATCTGGGTTGGAGAAGACTTATGTAAATCCAAAGAAAATTACCAACTGCAAAATCATGCTCTTGCAGTTAAGAGATATCAAACATATTGTTTCCTGTTATGGTCTTCAAAGAGACTTCTGTGGCTCCGTATAACCCAGAAGCTTCGAGTCCTGAATAACAACCACAGAGAACACTGTTCTTGATAAAAATGCTTACAGATAGAAACAGTCCCTTTGCACTCCTGATCTGTTGTTATCAAGTATTCATGTAAGATGACTTGATCTCTTTATTCTATTTCTGTATAGATTTCCAGAAGCCATTTCCTCAATCTCCACTAATCCTTAAAAATTCAAGCAGGTTTTTTAAAAGCAGACTGGTGACAGTAGTGTCTTATATATACTCAGACCTTACAGCAATTTTCCAGAATTACATTGCCCCAGTGAATGGTGAGCCCACATGGTATAATAGGCTCAGACCACCAACTTTCTACACCCTCATCCTTCAAGCAGCAGAGAGACAGTTCTGCTACAAAAGAAGGCAAATTTAAGTCAAAGTGATTACCACACTGCCACTGACTTTAACTGGTCAAATACCATACTGGTGTTTTAGTTTGGTATGAAAGTAAATCAGTGCTATAATTATCATGTATTTTATCAGCAGAGCAGTAAGACACAGTGAGCGGAGATGAACTGCAATTATGACAGGTCTCAAATGTTACGTGAGAGCTGCTTTTGGTTAGAAGTCCAGACTGTGAAAGTATGCCTTGTATGTAAGTTTCTTCTATAGCCAGAAGAACCATAATTTCTTCCTGAAAAAGTAGGAGGTTTGAGATGGACCAATCATTCCTACACATCTGCTGAAAGCATTTTCATTTTTAAGAACTGCAACAAGAACTACGCAAAATCTCATTTATTACTCAAAGAACTCTAGTCAGTTATAGAGTTTGTATTACTTGTAAAATGAGTTGAGAGTGTCAGGATTTGGATTTGCATTCATTCTTCCTGACTAGGTAAATACTTGCTGCTAATCCTCACAGAGTAAATAAAGTTCAGTTCAAGGAGCAAGCTTCCTATAACCAGAAAGGGTGAATTCATTACTTGCCTCCCAGGAATCCCAGATTCCACTGAAATCCACAGAGCCCAAAAACAAGGATATGCATGTGTATACAAGACACGATATACAACACACACTTATACATGGATACAGACACACATAAACAAAAGAACACTCAGAAAGAGTCTTTTCTTATATTCCACATCCCTCTGTAGAATAACCTCTGATCCTAAACAGTTTCTTCAGATAAAGATCATTTGGAGGAGAATTAAGCTTTGCATCTCTTCCCTGCCACTGTATCAGAGGCATTCCTGAATTACATTGGATGAATCCATGCCAACTTGGCTGATGGCTTCTTTTGACAAATGCACAGTTTTCCAGTAAAACAGCTCTCCCTACTCTTAAACCAGAGTTGGAAAACAAACATCTGTGCGTGGTATTTGTTCATGTATTGCAAGAAAAGCAGATTTTGAATTCCATGTGAAAGGGTGCACAGGCACATACATGCTCACCCTACCACTTCAGGCGCCTGAAAAATGCAGAAGACAGGAAATTAGTCCAATGCACCACTTTCCAAGAGTACCACCTCCCAGGGTTTCAAAGCAAGCTTCATAGACTATTTCATTACTGAACAACTGTATTTTAGGGTAAGAGATGGAAAAGCACTTAAAAGGAAGGAACTGCTGCTAGACTGGCCCCAAAATCAACCTTTCCAACATTCCACCTCCAATACGGGAATACCAGATGAATTCCAAGGCAGCCATAAAGCACAGCATTTTCCAAGCAGCAGCTGCTTCTGTAGCTTGGAGGAACGCTTGGAGACAAAACATACACCCTGGTACTGGGTGGTGAGCTAGTTGTTTGTCCAAGGACATCCAGTTGCTTTTTAACCTACACAGACCCTCTGTAACTGGGCATTATGGATGCCACACACTTGCAGCTTCACCACCTATTGCATGAAGAGCACTACTTTCTGCTCAGTCTGAACTACAAGTTGATCATGGCATTTTAAGGCAATCAGCAGATGCAAAACAACCCTGACTTGTCTCTCCCAGCCACAAACATTTTCTGTACCATTTGTGATCCTGCAGATGACTGTGACGGCTCCCCTCCACTGAGTCTTGTCCAGCCTGTAAACCACACTCTGGATTCCTGTAGAAAAATTACTGCACGGCTTTGGTTATCCTTGCTCTCCTCTGCAGGCCTTTCCCAGCACTCCAAAACTCTGCTGGTGACCTCCCCACAGTGCAACAAATAACCCAGTGTATTTCTAAGCTGCTATTTAACTTTTGCCTTGTCATTCACCTCTGCGAGACTGCTGTCTTACCACATGGCTGCATAATATCTCTACAAGCCATTGCAATTCCAGGTGTGAATGTGTTCACTTGCCTCCCTCACCTTTATCACCAACTCCTTCAGAAGAAATAAGACAACTTCAGAATAAAGATTTTCTTTTCCAGAAGCCACTTTGACTCTTCCCCAGACACCACATTCTAACCCATGTCTAGCAGCAGTTCTAGTTCTGTGAAATACTTTTCACCACTTCTGGTATGGATGCCAGGTTTAATGAACATTTCCTATATGTCCTCTAGACTCAAAAACACCACAAGAAAAGCAGATTGTGTGGTTCCACCTACCATTTGTCTGATGCCACAAATTTGAAGATAAAGGTGGCACACCATGCTTGGCAGAAGCACCATTTCATTCACTAAACCTCGTTAAAACTCCTGTACTGGTTCCTGTCACCATCTCTCAACATCTGCCCATCTGGCTAGCCTGTGCTGTAAACTCTACAGCTTAGAGTTTCAGTGTTTTTTAGTACTCTGGCTATATCTTACAGTTTCAGTGCTTTTTAGTGACTCTGGCTATATCTATTTATGGAAAGGATGCATAATACTCCATTACATTTGCCCTTTTCTTACCTTTGAATTTTATTTTTTTCCACTCACGTATGTGTTTTCACTCCCTGTAGGACTGAAATAGAATGCAAGAAAATGCCACAGCATTCAGTAGCAACTCCCAATAATAGGAGGCAGAAGTGACAACAAGATTGATTACTCACTTGAATCCTGTCTGAATATTGTGGGATATTTTTTTTAAAAATGCATGCATTAAAAAATAAATAGATAAACTATACCTCATCTTTTTTAAAGTATATGCAAAGACTGAATGCAAAGAGAAGAGAGAAATTATCAAAGAAACATGTTTGTCTCAGAGGAGGTGAAAAGAATTGGTTTATTTTTTCCTTGAAGACTTGAGGTAAAGATTATTTTGAAATAAATTAATGATATATACCATTGATAGGCGTATTCTACCTTCCATTTTTACTTAGTTTGTGTTCTCCAAAGTCCTTCCAAGATTACTCTGGTGATATTTCGCTCAGCCATCACGTTTTGAGAAGTAAACTATTCCCTCACAGTAAACCTGCTACCTGAAGAGCACATATTACCATCGCAAGATGTGTCTGTTCAGCCTGCTGAAAGTAATAGTCCTGGAAAGCTCATCTATAAACTTCAGGCAAGAGACTCTACAGGAAAAGCAATTGAGTACACTCAATTAAATATTTCTGCTAATAGGGAGAAAAGTGATATTACTAACAACTGCAATCAAAGCAGCATCAGCAACACAAGGAAAATACGAAGCAAAACAGTTTGCAAGACACTACACAGCAGTAATCATACACACTGCTACTCAAGTAGCTTTGTTCACATTCTTCACAAAGGAATTCCATGCCCCTGGCAAAGCTGAACTGCCAGGATCACTGCCATGAAAGTCTAACTTTCTCATGTCTTCCCAACACTACTGAGTTTTGGAGGAAGAAAGCCAAGGTGCCGCAAAATTTGTAATGTTTTTAGAAATAAACGTCAACCTTTTATGCTTACAAAAACATCTGAGAATATATCTCTTGGTGCATCTTCCTCTTTTTATTAAGTTTTAAAACATTAGTATACAGAAGTAAAAGCCAGGGGCGAATCCAAGTATGGCAACAATGATTTATAGAGGGGGTAACTGTTTTATCCAGAACCGCTGTTACTTGCAGATTCTTGTATTTCAAAGTTATATAACAAATGCTAGAACATGCATTCAATGTTCATTTTCTCAATATCATACAATCATAAAAGGTTTTGCCACACCAACACTGACTGTATGCCCATCAGCTGGAACATGTGAGCAACACTTTCTATTGCTGAGTGTGTGTTGGTAAAAAAGTCTCACAGAACACTGTGGCTGGAAAAAGCCCTACCTTCTCTTCCTGATGTACTCTGTTGGCATTTTCCATCTGAAAGTTGTGCAAGGACTGGATTTTGTCAATCTGCTGTCGCTGCTTCTCTAGCTCCCCTTGGAATTCATTCTTTTTTTGTTCCACAGCACCCCTCTCTGCTGCCGCCCTGCGGACTTTGCCTTCCAGATCCATGACTCGACCCTGAGGAAGAGTAGATTAGCCAAAGCAAATAGGAATGCTTCCCCCTTGCCAGACTCTTCTCCCATATATTCAAGAAATAGCAAATTTCACAGCTCTAATAATGCTGATATCATCAAAGTCCTGTGTCAGCCTGGGATACTTGTCATACACATGCATGTCCCCAGTTTTACATAAATTAACAGGAGTGCATATTTTGTGGAGACTGGCAAAATTTCAGTTACAGATAAGAAAAATGAAAAGTTCAGTACTTGAGCTTTAAAAAAACCCAAAACATAAATATAAGAAACAGTCTACAATCTTTCTGAAGTGCAAGATCAAACAATTTTTTTTATTTAACCAATACAACTTTGACACCTCTACACTTCTCAGTGTTGATCCCAAATTCATTCAGAGTGAAAACTCATCTCTCAAATCAATCTGATTTCCTGGAAAAGCTTGAAAAGAGTAGAGGGAGGACAACACTGCCCATGAACTAAACTTTAAACTAAACTTTTACATGAACAACTGACATATGGCTATTACACAAAGATATATGAGAAATACTCATTCATAAACAGAAAATCATCATTCTTCTTGACTGTTCAAAGAGCATCTACAGTCAGAAGTCATTTAACACCATCACATCCTGTACATTCAAAAACGGAGACATAAGATAAGGAACCAAGCCTCACGTTTTCACATTCTTTTCCCCTTCCTTTTTGTAAGTACCAATTTAGTTTTGCAGGACACTATTTCTAACCATATTGGGTTAAAATTGTTCTTCAGCAGCAACCAGGAGCACAAAAACATGCAGGGGGTGGGGATATCAAAAGAATCTACCCATATAAAAAAAGACCTGGCGATTCCAGGCAGAATAAAAATTAGATATAATAAAAACTGTATGTTCCAAGACTCCAAGAAAATGGACCACATCTCCTTACACCACAGCATGTAGCATATTATGACCCACCTATTCTGTTTCTCTGTCACAGAAAGCAGCAAAAGGGAGAGGCGGTAGAGAAAAAAAACAAAAGAGACTTGCAGTTTAGCTGGAAGAGCAAGGAAAAGCACTCATTCCATTTCAGCCATAACAGCTGTAAAGTCTTGCCAGCAAAATGGGCTGCCAAAGTGCTTTAGAAGCTCCATCCATGTCTTCAGCTATGCTTTTATTCCATTCAGAGTGCATGACTATGCAGAAGTGAAGTGATTTTCAGGCTAACTTTGGGAGAAAAGTACAAGATGATACAGTACATCAGTAGTATCAGAAGACCTTGTGTCTCTAGGTTAATGAGACCAAGATAAACTAGAATGGTGGCATATTTTTCTCACTATCAGCTGCCTCATGGCTGTGTAGCAAAACTTCAGCAGTATTGACACAGTTACTGCCCACTGATAGCCACCATCCTGAGGCCTCTGACTAACAGGAAAGCAAGGGATGACCAAAGTCTCAGAAGTCATAAAGGAAGACCAAGACATACCCTAAACCACACTGCCAGACACAAGTATCCTGTTTGAATAGCGACCACTCTGAGGTAAAACAGGAGTTCAACTCCTTCAGCTGTCAAGTCAGTACTAAAATTTGGCTCAGTTACAAAGAGGATACAAATTCACTGGATAAACCGGGAAGGAGCTCTCATGAACCATGTTTAATCAGTATGTTGCTAGTTTGTAGATTTGCTTGTTAAAAACAACAACAACAACAAAAACAACAAAAAAACCAGAAAAAACCTAAAACCAACCAAACAATGACAAAGAAAACCTGTCCAAAAAAACTGTCCTGCAGAGTTTGTCACAAACCAGAAACTTGACTCATGCACCCTACGTCAGAACAAATGCTCCAGAAAGGATTAAAACCCAAGCTCAACAGCCGTAAAAAATATAGCTATCATTAGAAAAATAGAAGACAAGGTAATTATTCCATGTGACTTGCATGTCCTTCTTCAGAAAGGTCACTAAGAAACACAAATTCAGATTTTTAGATACTGTTTCTGAACAATCTAGGTTTCCTTGTACTCGGTGTGAAAGTATACATGCAATCTTATGGGTCATGTACAAAGACAAATCTAGGGAGATGAGTGTGCTAGTTTTGACTGGGGTAGAGTTGATTTTCTTCATAGTGGCTGGTATATGGGTCTGTTTTGGATTTGTGATGGACACAGGGTTGATAATATAAAGATGTTTTTGTTACTACTGAGCAGGCCTTGCAAGAGCCAAGGCCTTTTCTGCTTTTTGTACTGCCACGATGGCAAGGAAGTTGGGGCTGGTTGGGAAGGGACAAAAAAGAGAGGATGGCATTTGTCACATATTTAATGTGAAACAGCACAAGACAGCTGAATGCTTTGTGTGAGCAGAAGTAACAGGTATCACACATGCAGGTGTGTTCAAGTTTTGGGTTCTTCTCATGTACAAACAGGCGTTCCTCCCATTCCCCCAGTCTCCCACTATTGATAAGTAACAACTGTAAAATTTGTGAAAGTTCCTACAACAAGCTGAAGCTCCTGGTTTGTAGCATGCAGGAGGAGCATCCTTCTTGTGAACTATGTTTAATACCTGCACAAGTACAAAGTGGAATGCAGAGCAAAACGAACCTTACCTGCAGATCCATGTTGCGAGAACTTGCAATCCAGTAATTGAAACCCAAAACAATGATGCATGCCACGAGTGCAGCCATGAGGAGTGGTGGAGACTTCATCCCACGACAGCTGTTTCCTAGTCCTACCATTTCAAGAAAAAAACAAATCCAAAGAACCACAGCAAGTGTGGAAAGCTGCAAATTAAAAAGGACACATTATACTGCATCCCCCACTACAGCTATTTTATACACACAATGAAACTTTGCAATAATGCAACGGCTCTCAGGTGGCTCTCTACCCTGTCTGAGTATTTCTGAAAGACAAAGAAAGTTCATCACACACTATTAGCTTGTACATAAAGCTTCACATGGTCTTGAGGGGGATGTCTTCAATAGTCGCAACAATATAATGAAAATTGGCAATAAACAGAACCAGCCATCCTTTTATCATACATTGTACCCAAAAAGCTACGTAGACAACACTGGGCTGGAGGATAGATTCCTTTTTACCTAATTTAGTCAGAAAATTTACTTAGTCTTGCTGTTTGAGGAGTAATTCACACTTTGCTTCCTAAAGTTGGGTGGTTTCAACTTATTGCATCTGATACTACTGTTGTAATTTTCATTCCCAAGCTTGTAAATAAATAAGTAAATCAGATTGAGCCAAATTATTTAAAGGATAATCTAAAAATCAAAGTTAATATAAATATGAGTAGACACTCCATTGATTTCAATGCTACATTGCATTAAGAGTTCTCCATTTTGATCCTCAGTTGCTTTCACTGCTCTTACATAAAATAAATAACAAATGAGCAGTACCAGGGATACTACTGGTTGTTATTGAGACTTGTGTTAGTTCTGTGAAGCACCCCATCTTAAATGATAGGCAGGGGTAAAGGGCAGTTGCAATTCTCTTTGAAACAGGCTATCCTCATTTTATGATGTGGTAAAATCAGGTCTGAATAAGCCCAACAGTACCTAGCTTTATGAATCCTCAAACTCCACTGGGAATCTTGGGTGCAGTTTGTAAACTGAGATTAACCTTTTTTCTTTCTTCACTCCTGCAGACAAAAAACAGCAAAAATGAGCATAGAAGACCAGGTAGACAGCAAATATATACACACCAGTTAAATCTTAAATGGTTAGTTACTAGAAATATATTGTACAATCTCTCAAGGCACATTCTCTTCAGCAAAGCAACTTCTTCCCTATGGTTGCAATGCACAGGTTGCAATGTTGTAAAAGTTAATAAATAGTAGCAACACTCAAAGGATTTACATGCAAACATACACTGTAAACACAGGGGAAGAATTTGATGCCAGCACTTTGCAGGTACCAGAACTGCAGATTTTATCCTACATCCAGCATTTAAGTCCTTCAACAGCTCATCTATACCTAAGCATGCACATGCATCCTCTGCAAAGTTCCCTCTTTGTAGTCAAGATATAATCTATCTTCTCATCTTTTCTCAGCAGACAGTGCACAATACTGCCAGACTCATGAAGGTTTCAAATCTGTGTGTTCATTTGAAGAGTTGGTTAACTTGTATTTGGGGATGGAATATACAGAGTACGTAAGAATAAAATGTAGCTTCCCGAAAATGTTGCCTCTTCATACACACACAAACACACCACAACACAACCCAAAAAAAAGGATGCAAAAAAGTCTGACACTTGAGACTTGAGTTTTTTGCCTAAAGGAAACCTCAGCTAAGGAGCAAAGAGACACATGCAGCACAGTTCCAGTGGACACCCACAGGGCCACATGTAGATGAGGCAAGGTCAACACTAAGAAGCACAGGCATGGGGAAGAAGCACCCTTTTATTTCTTGTAAAGGAAAAAATTAAGATGCGGTAGATTAAAATACACACAGAGACATGCACAAATTTCCAGCAGAATGCTAAGAATTGCAGAAACACATACATCTTGCCCAGACTGTTTTCCTGCTGCGCCATCCTAAGAAGAGCACCTGAGAAGCACAGAGCCACCATGCCTTACACACGATCCCTGAAAACCAAGAACCACACATCTCCAGAGCAGCAAAAATGAGAGCACAAAGGGTATGAGTAGCACCATGACCTCAGCTAAGAACAAGAGAATTGATTTACTTCTGTGTACCAGAATAAAATACTGTATTTCAAAAAACATCTGTCAGAACCTGTCATAAAGTCATCCCTATTCTGTTCTTTGCTGTAAGAGTATTAGTTGGTACACATGAAAACATAAAAAAACTACTAAACATAGCACTGCAAGATGTAGCAATTTATTCCAAGTGTGACTTGAATAAAATAACTGGTATTTTCCTCAAAGCTGTCAGAAATAGAAAAAATGATCCACATTATCAGCAGTAACAGTTTGCACTGGAATTTAACTTCTGGATAAATATAAGGCACTAACTGTTCAGCTCAAAAATTTTCAGAGGTAAAGCAACAAATTGTTCAAAGAAAAAATGTTTACTTCACCATGCAGTTTAAAGCACAGGCACAAAACCATGTTAAAAAAATTCCAATATATCTATATAGTACACAAATCTGGCAGCATCAGCACCTTTTCTGCTGTTTTTAGCTATTAAAAACAAACAGGGAAGAAAGCGCTGATTTCACTTAAGCGTGTTTGACTTCAATACATTGCTCTTTCTAGAAAAGCCACTGTTGTTTGACTTCAAATAATTTATGTTAATTAGGAATACATTTTTATAGTGAACAGAAGGAAAAGCAAAAGGAAGAGGAAAGACATGAAAAACATGAAAGACACAGAAGGATCTTCCATTCACATAATGCAGATCCAAAACTTTACCTCAGTTGCAATATTGATATTACCTCTCTCATCAGTTTAAAAATAAAATCTGTTTAACTTTCTGCCATGGATATACACACTCACATATTCTGGAGAAGAGATAAGCAAATCAGCTCAATAAGCACATCAACGAGCTCAATGTGTTTACACATGCTGTTTTCCAGGAAACATCTGGTCTGGCAGTTATTTGAGTTGAATTTAAAATAAGTTTCTGATTTTATGCGTAAGAAAGTAATTTTACTGAACATGAAGGAATCCATCTTTCACCAATGTCCATGTCAGATGTAAAAATAAGCATATGTGTAAAATTCTTTACTTCTGAACAGCAGACTTCATCCTTCTGCTTTGCCAACCTAGTGCTACTTCACTGAGAGGGAGATGTTTTAGACTCTGAAATATGCAAGCAAATTAACATACAGCATATTTTTACATCCCACAGTGAGCAATTCTTTCTTTTACTGTACTCAGCTGAAGTAGGATAGTTGGTATTCAGCAATCTTCCACTACAGATAAGTAACAACCTTGCCAGCCAAGCCTCAAGACTAACACATTAGCGGTAAAGACAAAACAAAATGGCGCATTTCAGACTCCCAGAAGGAAAGCCAAGTCTCTCTGCTCACATGATCTAGCTCTGTGTACTTCCATAAGACCTGCCGAGCAGGAACAACCAGAAAAGATGAAGAATTCAGTAGATACACAGCAGGCAGAGTAGCAAAAGGGTTCCCTTATTCCCACCAACAAACCTGCCTACCAACTGCTTCCTCTGCCACCCAGCCACTGCATGGTAAAAAGCCAGAATAAGCCAGAGCAGCATCTAAAGACCAAGCACAGTTGAAGCAGCAACTGAAAAGTGAAGGCACACCTTCTTGGAGGTCTGAGTACTTGAAACTCTGAGTAAGGACAAAACCC
Organism: Dasyornis broadbenti; assembly: GCA_013397935.1. Taxonomy (NCBI): domain Eukaryota; kingdom Metazoa; phylum Chordata; class Aves; order Passeriformes; family Dasyornithidae; genus Dasyornis; species Dasyornis broadbenti. Next base: position 115,658 of record VZRN01003570.1, on the reverse strand, counting down.
CTGTGGAAAGGTAGAGCCACAATCAGAGGCAAGGGGTGGGGAAGGGCGGGGGGAAGGCAAAAAAGCTTCACAAAGGATTTGAGGGCTAACGTACAGCACAGAGGTCACACAATCTTATGCCAACCAGACTGGACCAGAACAAGGAAACCTCCTCCCATCAAGGGAAGCCCTCAGACAGTGGTGCTATCCCCACCTCTTCCAGATTCCCTTCCAACTTCCCAGTGAGCTTCTGGAAGAAATCGCCATTTTTTTCAGATATTGTCATGAAATTCCTATGTCTGACTGCTTGAACTAAAGCATACTGGATTAACCAAGTTAATTAAAACTTCTTCAATTGATAAGTTAGTTAGTTATACCCAGACACGACTAAATCAGACTAAAAGGTACTAGAAACTGAGTTTTATTTTAAAAAGAGTTTAATTAAATTGGAAAAATAGGTAATTCTTAAGCTAGCGAATCAGAGAGCAAATATTTGGGTGCCCAGCCTTAAAAAAAAAGTGGCCATTTGTGGGTGGGTGGAAATGGGAGTGCTGAAAAAAATGAGTCAAAACCTTTCAATTTTCATTTTATAAATGGTTAATACACAGTAGTGATTAACCCTGAAAGATAAATCCAGCTGGTTCTCATTCACAGCAGGATCTTACTTACAAGTATTCACAGCCACATGGTGAGAACCAGCCACAGTCAGCAGCACCCTTTATGCTTTCAAGGTTGTACAGACTGTACACAGGGCTCAGGAGCTGTACAATATCACAAAACACAGTATACAGATCTCCTATCATCCTCTACAGTAACACTGTCTGAGGGTGGTTTTTCTTTTCAAATTTGCAGGTCAAAAAAAGTCAAACAAACATTTTTCCAATGGAGACTTAAAAGTTTATGTACTGAACTCAAGCCTGCTGACCACAAATTTTCACAGGGATTTATAAACTGCAGGAAGGAAAAAAACAAAACAAAACCACCCTGAAGCATTCAGCAACAGCCACTACTCAAACTTCCATACTTTGGATGAATGTCACTGAGTCAGTATTTAACCAAACTATCAAGTTACACTTTTCACAGGAAGGGAAGGGCATTTTCACCACAACACATTCAGCAACTTCACTCTCATCCTGCTCAAGAATAACCATTTCAGAGTCAATTCAGATCTCAGGTCTTCCTTTTCTAATGCATTTTAAACCAGAAGTAACAGATCAGAAGACTATTAAAACACTAAAAATGCACTATCTGTCCAGGAAAGGGTTACTGTTACCACTTGTCCACCAATTATATTTCTACTCAAGAAGTCTCTCTTCTTTCCAATTACTAATTTACAAGAAGCTAATAATAAACACCCTCAATGCCCAATGTCTGATTAAAGAGAATTCCCAAACATGTATGTGGCAAAACTGATGCTAGAAGTTTAAGGTAAGTATCTACTCCAACAATAGAAGTTGGCTAACCAAAAATAACCTGATAAAATGTTCTAGAATCCTTGGATGTGTTTCTGGACATCCCACCTAGGTGTACTTTTTAAAAAACAGTACCACCACTTGCAAATACTTTGCATGAAAACAAAATTAAACAAGCAAGCTTAAACACCTGACCTATCTCAAGAGTCAGTCAGACTGTTCCCTTATTTTTATGAATATATTTTGTTGCTGGTATTTTTCCCATATAACATGAACTAGCTTGTTAAGTTCACAATTAATAGGACACCCACTTATCTTAAACCAAGATTAGAACACAGAGTACAGTAAGTTTAGATACATGATGAGAAATCCACAAATTGCAACCATTTCCCCATCACTGCAAAACTACACATATAGTTTGTTTGACTGTAAAACATGTAGGCCTCCCACTAGCGGAAAAAAAAAAATCAATACGACAAATAGTTCTTTAAGACCAAAGTGCTGTTAAGATGTAAGATGAAAAGCCATTCACAAAACGTCAATTCAAGAGCAAGATTTTCTAAAAACCTGATCAACTCCTCCTATCTTCAAGCTGAGAACGGAATCCAATAAAGTGAAGCAAGGCAAACCTCCTGGGTGCAGGCGATAAACACAGTGCTCACTACATACCCAACAGCTGAACCAAAATTTGTGAAGAGGTGGGGGCAACACCTTTCCAAACAGAGGCGGCAACGTCTCCGGAGGCACGAACTTGTGAAAAGCCATCAGTCCCCTGAGCAGGCGGTAAGGCCTCCACAGCTCTGTCCACGGGGAAGGAAAGCAGGGAGCAAGCTGCCGCAGGCTGGCTCGGAACGGGGAGGAGGATGGTGACCAGCCTCAGGTCTCTCTGGGAGAGACGCAGGAAGGCCACCTAGGCCGACCCTTCCCAAGTAGGGTAGGCGAGAGAAAGCATCTCACACCTGCATTGATTTCTAACATTATTATTTCTACCTCTGCTGCGAATATTCAAAGATGTTTCTGGATCAAGACGCTTAAGAGGGAAGGCTGGCTGGAGAAACAAGAAAATGCGACGTAATTAAATGCTATCAGTGTCCGGCAACCATGCCAGCTAAGCCATGGCAAACCGGCCCGCTACCTCTGCGAACACTGCCGGCGGCGAATGGGAAGTTCCCGCGGGACGGAGCCTGCCCGNNCCCGGCCTCCCTCACGCCTCGACAGCCACCCAGCCCGCCCGGCGGCCTCACCTCTCTGTGCCGGCGGAGGGACCTGGGCCGAGCAGGAGGGAGACGGCCGGTGCCGCACCTCCCGATACCCGCGGCGCCCGGGGCCAAGGCAGACGGTGGCAGGAGAGCGGCGGCAGGGGGGGGGGGAAGGGGGGGGGCGGGG
>VZRN01003570.1:99040-110054 GCA_013397935.1 Dasyornis broadbenti | reverse complement strand
GGAAGGGCAGTACAGCCTTCAGGTGGAGCAGCCACTCCCCAGTTCAGTGTCATCAGCAAACTTGCTGAGGTACATTCTATCCCTTCGTTCGGGTCATTGATAAACAAGTTGAACCAGACTGCTCCCGGTATTGATCCCTTGGGAGCGCCAGTGACTGCAGGCCTCCAGCTGGATTCTGCTGCACTGATCACGACCCTCTGAGCTCTGCCATTCAGCCAGTTCTCGATCCACCTCATTGTCCATGCATCTAATCCACATTTCCTGAGCTTACCTGTGAGGATGTTGTGGGAGACAGTGTCAAAAACCTTGCTGAAGTCAAGGCAGACAACATCCATTTTTTCTTCTGCACAATGTGTGTGCATATATATTTTTAGTAAGTGTGTAGTGACTTCCATGCACATTCAGGGTTTGACCATTCATCAAAAAACCCTTGGCCACCCACCTACTGGATGTCAAACTATAGCCTGCATTTTTCAGGATGTACGCCCTAGTGATGTTACTTGGCCTTGAAAATATATATTAAAAAATCTTCAAGTAAAATGAGTGCAGGCTGAAACACTGACTAAAAACTAACCCTGTCACAAACTAATGAATGTACATAAGCTTTGAAATTCACTTATGAACTAAGAAAATTCTAGTATATGTACCGCAAAAATTGACATCACTATTCACTACTTACGTCAAGCAGCATGCCTAGTATAATGCAAGTTTTAATGCTCTTACTCTTTAGAACTGGATTTACATACTATGCTTTGTTTTGAGATGTAATTTCATTACTAGCTGGAAATTGAAGTAATTATGTGCTTATTTATGAATTACTATTAGGTGGTATTTTCTACTTCTATTTTAAAAGAAAACCTCTTGAGAGTTTTATCTGGATTCCAACTCAGCTGTTCATTTGCAGACATAGGAATACACCTGCTTATTCAGGTAATCACCTTGTCATGTTAAATCAAAACAAAAATTTTACAAACAAAACAAGGTATAAGTTGGAAACAGGGAGCAATTTGTTTGCCACTACAAGGATACTCAGAAGAACTGTCAAATGGAGTCTGACTGCAGTCTTTCATTACTGAAGCACAGACCATTAAAGGGGGTTTCCTTGTCCTTTCCCAGATTTGTGTACTCTCTCTGAGTAATTCTGGATGTTGTCCTTGGGCATAACTTCTGAAAATAGCAACATCGTTTTGGCTTCTTCAGCTCTGCAGAAGTTGCCTCAAAGTGTCAGCTCTCTTGCTTAATTGCATTGCCTCATTTAGTGAAAATGCTTAGTGTGCTCTGATATGAGAACAGAGAGCTTCATAGAAAATCCAGACCAGCTTTGAGAATTAGAGTTAGGCAGGCTGGTCTTGCTAGGACAAAATCAACATCTATTGTAAAGGCAGTGAAATACCACCTTAGAAAAGAACATGTTGACTTGGGAGCTGGTTCTTTACCAGATTAACTGTCGGCTCCACTGCTTGACTTCTTTGTCTTCGTGTTACCTCTGTCTTTGGAATTTTGGCAGCTAACTTTTCCTATTCTGGGAAAGATTTTTCATTCATGAGATGCTTCTAAAGGTTGCCTTAGAAGGTTTATTGATTGATGTTAATCTTCTGTTTGTTCATGCCATTTTCTTGGGAAAAATATTACCTGCAGGCAGTGGCTCTTGATGGTTCACCTTGGATGCCTATGGAGTTAGAATTAAGTCATTCTTTCCAAAGATTATGTATATAAAGGAATGAGATCCTTATCTTCAACCTTTTTTGGCTTCCATATATGTAAGCCAGTAAGAGGAATGGAATACATTATTTTCTGTGATTGTTATATTGATGGACAGCTTTCCATGATAGCAGTTGCATATGCAATGAATGATGCCAGATTTGCAAGCATTTGCTACAACCTTATGCATATGTGTACAGTCAAATGCACAGGTTGCAGTCTGAACCTGGTTTTCCTAGAATATGGGCTGATATTTGCAAAACTTAGGCCTATTTGACTGAAATTCATAAGGAGAAGGATATAGCCTGACCTCTGCTGTGCAATTACAATGCAAATCAGTCTTCTCTGTTCCTCCATAATTTAGAACAATAATGCTATTTTCACCTAATGAGGGCACTGAGAGGCTTAACTTATTAGGGGTAGCACATGGCTAGTCCAACATAAATACATAAAACAGGGTTTATAAGGTTCATAAAGTTCTCTCTGGGTCTTGAATGTCTACCCAGGGACATAATACTATTTTCTAGAAAAACTGTCAGTGGTACAAAACTGTAATTCTGCAGGGAACTGCAGTGTTAACTGACATAGTAACTGAGTAGAGTTTTAGCTAACTTGCCTCACTTAGCTTATAGGAAGCTAGAACTTACAAGGATCACTTTTTCATATCTTTGTGCCAGGGTTGACTCTAAGTAACAGGATATGGTACTGTATGACAGACTATATGTGAAATTACCTGAGAGCTGCAGTATTTTAGCTCCACTGGTGCACCTTGGTACACGGCTCTGGTGTCTATAAAGCACAGGCTGATTTATACCTCTTTACAAGAATTCTGCACTACCTTGTACATGATACATATGTCCACTACCTTGGACAATACATGTACTACGTATGCAGGTACAGGGCAAAAAGAGAAAGAATTATAAAGGTCATGTAGGAATTGCTAGAAGTACTTTGGAAATGCAGGTGGGAAACTGAGGGGTATCCAGCAAGCAGTCTACCTATAAATTCAGTAGTAGTAAGACAAAGGAAAAAGTATTTTCTGTTTAATTTATTGAGGCTCATAGCATAAGTTTCATACTTTGTATTTATGTGAAAGTAGTGCTGTGTTTTCTGGGACTGCTGCCTGAGAGGCACAAGTGTCTGTGGGGAAACCAGATTTGCTACCTTGTGGGTCACAACAGCAGAGAGTGATAACCTTACTAGTGATTTAGAAACAAGACAAAGCACAGCATTTCCACTAGGGCTGCTAGCTAATTGTCCGCTCTTGGGCTAAATCTGCTGCTAGCGTTAACTCACTGGCTACATGAGTCAGATCTCCTTTTGTCAGCAGTTCAAGTATGGTTGTACAGGATGCCACTGAAATTGAACAAATGGTGTTTCTGCACTCCCAACATAGCAGCACGAATAAAAATGCATCACCTTTGAAATATGTCACATCAACACTATTTGCACTTTTCACGCCACAAAAATGTGGGTATCACTGCAAATCCTGGAGGTTCAGGTTAGACACAGCCTCTGTCACAGTCTTTTGCTCCTGCAAACCTGCAAGTATTATTGCTCTACAACAGGCATACTAAAAAAAAATTGCATCACTGTTATTTGAAGAGACAGAAATAATTACCAAATAAAAATATAGTGTGTGGAGATAGCCACAAGATGGTAGCAAACACATAGTATAGGTTCTGTTAAATTTTCTCAATTATACTGGATTTCTTGAAAGAGAGAACACTTGTGTATGTTGAAGCATGTGAGCTCAACAAGCTGATCTATAAAAATAACACTGAAATTTTGAACAACTACTCAAAATTTTCTAGACCAAAAAACACTATTGAGTTATATTCTTCTTAATTACTTTGCTACTGTTAGCACAACACATCTCTAATATCCATTCTGACAAACAGGTGAGACAAAATTGAGATGACTGCAAAATTCACCAATATGATTGACGGTAGTCTTCAGATGGCTGTTTGTTACATTACCAGATTTTATCGTCAGGAAGATTTCAGTGCTTAGTAAACTCTGCCTGACAGCTTCTTCATAAAGGTTGTAGAAGTAGATAATGTGTAGTGGAAAAACCCTTTTCAAAATCTTAAAACACGACTCTATGCTAATACCATCTGTTCACCATAGCAACAATGAGATCCTGGGCTCTAGCCTGTTTTAGACAAATACAAAAAATTGCCATTTTTCATAGAAAAATAAATACTGAATTCCTAATCAAATACTGTAGTTCATTACATTTCTGCTGACCCTTATTCACACAGCTACAATGACTGCATGATACATCTGTAGTCACAGTCTCCTCAGACATTAGAACAACATAACATTTAGGAAACAAGGCTTTCCAAAGCTGAGTGTGTGTATAAGGGAGAGTGCATCAGGCCTTCTGAGAATTTCCTTTGCCCTTTGTTTCTGGGTGAAGTGCCAAAGCTTATATCTGCAAGGGTTATCACCACCAGCTGGGAACAAACACACAAGCAAATGAAAGCACGAAAACAAACTAAGAAACAAAACCCAAAACAAACAAGAAAACCCCAATTCAGCCCAAAAGCCAGCACTCCAATCTATGCCATCACCACCACAAAATTACTGCTATTTTGTTTCTAGAACTCTGTGGTTTAAGAATTGAGATATTGACATGAAAGCAGATGCTAGCTTTTGAAGAGTTCACAATGTCATTGCCACCTCTGCACAAAGGATGTTAATACTAGTTTGCTTTCCAAGTGACTCATGCCTCTAAAATACTGATATTTTGTATCAGAACCATGAGATATGATTTTGGAGCCTTCGCTTTTAAAACATGAAAACAACAGTTTGGGATTCTATATAAATGGATAAATTTGTGCAAATTGGCTGTGTCCAAGTTCTTTTTAGTCCTCATACTCTTTTGTATCTCATTTGTAGCAGTTCCCTTTATACTGTAGAGGCAGCCAGCAGAGCTGTTGTGCAAGTATGCATCCTCCATTACAAGATCCCATCAAAGCCTCTACATTAAATAATGTTCTGTCTGGATTACTTTGTTGTTTTCTGAACAATTATCACAATTGTAGAAGCTGGGAAAGCATAGACATTATTACAGATAATCCCTTTCTCCTGCTTCTACCACCCTCCTTGTGATTACAGAAATTAACACATATATCTGCACGTGTCATCTTCTCTTCACCAGTGGCTACAGTTTTTCTTGAGAAGAGGTACTTTTTAGTATTATGTTCCATCATGTCTTGAGAAAATTAAATTATTTCATGGGGACTAATGATACATACAGTAGCAGTGGTGGCAAGTGTAATGCTAAAAATGCTAATCCTATTATTGAATTTGTATAGAAAACATACAGCAAAAGACTATTTGGAGCAGCAGTGATAAGTATATCACCCATGGCACAGTGATGTGATCCTGCTCCTGTATCTTGGCAGAGGAATCTGCACAACGTTTGAAACATAACTGTGCAGGGGGTCTGTTACTGTTTGCCTGTTTATGGCATGCCAAGGCTAATTCCTGAAGTAAATTTACAGTCCTCTGCACAGCCACGGACTGATTTACGTTCAGCAATAAACAAGCACCTTTCATGAGCTGGCAACTCTGCGAAACAGAAGAGGACAGCTGGCCCAAATTAAAGTAAAGCTGCATTAGATGTGCATGTCACCCACTGCACTACTCTGAATAGCTTTTTGTGGATACCACTTTTAGAAGTGCAGTCAGACTTGGCTCTGATACAACATCCATAGGCCTTTATAGACTTGAAGGCTCTAAAAATAATGTGTTTGAAATAATATGCTTCAACCAAGCATGTGACAGCCCACTGGAGCATAGCTCAGTACAGACCGTTTCTTTTGCTGCCTGAGGAGCAGTAAGCTGGAACTAATTGCCTTGATTGTTTCTCTTCCCTGATTGTGTGAATTTGATTTTTAAGACCCTGGTATCAGCTGCACGTACAAGCAATTATAGACCTGAGAACTATTTCCCAAGCTGTTGCTGGCAACAGAATTGTGCCTGTACCAGGATACTCCAGGACACAGGGAGAGCACACAGGTTCTCACTTTTTTTTCCCCCCCAATGGCTACTAGAAGGCTGCAGTCTTACTGTGTGCCGCTCATGCTGCTAATATTACACTGCCATCTCAGAAAGAAGGAATTTTAAAATCTTCCCTTGTAACAAAACCACCTTGTCAGGAATAAAAAATCTCCCAAACTTTAAAGAAAAGATGGATTTCCTAGCTAGACCTGTAACACTTTCCTACGTCTGCTTTCTGAGAGATTGCCACTTCAGGTGGGAAAGAGAATCTGGCCTGTCTTGAGGTGTCTCCATTCAAATTTCATCATTCCCATTCTAGATACACAAGGCATCTGCATGAAGCAATTTGAAGCAGGGTGTAGCAGTTGTGCTTTTGCAAACCTCAATGTATCTGCTGTGATTTATGCCACATCTTCAACTCTTGACTTTTGCTTCATGCTTTTTTTCAATTGGCTACATCCCCTGAGTCTATTCTCTGCAGTGACTTGAGAAGCCACAGTCAGGGTCTTGCATCTGCATTACACAGAATTTACAGCTGTGCATGTGACAATCATTTACATGTAGTTTTGTTCATGCTACTCTGGCAATGCACAGGGACTTCTGCAATCAAGAATGCAAGAGAAGCAAAACTTATACTTGCCTTGGAACTATGCATGATTTACAAGGCACGAATAGACTAAAGACAATAGCTCTTGAATGTTATTTCCAGCTATATTACTTTGTTTATGTGACCTTGGGAGAGCAGTGTCTATATTTAATCTTCCATGCATGTATTTGTTCCTTACAGTGGCTGTAATGCTTATAAACTGGTAGTTGTCCTGTGTGTGTGTGTGTGTGTGTGTGTGTGTGTGTGTGTGTGCATCATACATATAACACAACAGAAACATCAGCCTACACCATAGAAAAAACCCAAGCACGTTTACAAGCTAAAACTAACAGGAGAGGAATATTGACTTGCATGGTGGGAAAACAACAACAAAAGGATATTACCTTGTAAAAGTTTTTGGACCTTTCTGTTACTCTGCCCTTTGCATGATCACAGCTTGAGTGACCAAATGCCTGTTTTCGAGAGCTTGGGAACAGCCAGTGAATCCCCCACTCAGGTTTCTAAATCCATGCATGAATGTACAGGAACTCTGTCAGGCCCTGCCACAGCCAAGCCTTACCTTTAAACCAGCCACACAGACTAACAAACAGAAGAAATCTGTTACAAGCTAGGACAAATGGTTGAATATTGTAACTTGATAGACATCGTCCCAAATCTGTACTGGGCAAATAATTACTCCACCACATAACAAAATCACAGAAGCACAGAATCTTTTAAGTTGGAAAAGATCTCTGAGATTGTCAAGCCCAACCTTTGACTGATCAGCACCTTGTCAACTAGACCATGGCACTAAGTGCCGCATCCAGCCACACCTCCAGAGATGGTGACACCAACTATGTCCTGGGAAGATCATTACAATGTTTAACAATCTCGTTTGGCAAGAAATTCCTCCTGATGTCCAGCCCGAACCTCTCCTGGTGCAGCTTGAGGCTATTTCCTCATGTCCTGTCACTTACTGCTTGGGAGAAGAGGCCAATCCCCACTTGGCTTCACCCTCCTTTCCGGTGGTTGTCAAAAGTCATAAAGTCACGCCTGAGCTTCTTATCTCCAGGCTAAACAACCACAGCTCCCTCAGCTGCCCTTCATTAGACTGGTGCTCTAGACCCTTCACCAGATTCATTGCTCTCTCTGTGCAGAGTGAAACTCCAGCTGCATTATACTGCTGCTGAACCTTACTCTTAAAACATAACGGTAAAGAAGGGTGTCAGTGAGGATTATAAAATGCTGGTAGGGATGGACCTCTTCTTTCCAACGTAAGAAATGTCCCTGGTCCTCTGTGTTTTGTAGATAATTCACAAAAGAGCCTGGTCTTGCTGTTCACTCCATGGCAATTACTCAGTGAAGCTGTATTTCAGATGAGAGAAAAAACAACCCACTGAAACCCAGCCATTCCTAGTAACTCAAGCTGTTACAGTACCAGTCACAGTGCAAATAAAACTGTTGTGACTGCATTGTTGGATCAGAGATAGTGGTAGCCATAAAAGGACAGAACCCCCCTTTTTTTTAATGAATTCTATCTGTTTCACGAGAATCCACTCTTACAGTCTGAAATATCAGAGAGCTAAAGAAAACCTGACTAGAGCTAAAGTAGAGCTATTTGGGGAAGGAGATGGAAAAAAGGAGAGAAGTTTAAGTTGTAATTTTTAATCATCTTGCTACATAGCAGAATCCAGGCTTGCATTAGACAGCAAGGTTTCCCCTGCAGTGAACCCGCAGAGTGCACTGAGCCAGCTCCAGCACCCTGTGTGGAATAAAGCACTTCAGAATTAAACTTTGAACATCATAACCATCACTGGAAGTTAGAGTCTCACATCGTTTAATAAAGGTAGCTATAGGTCAGGGGTAATCATTTTAATTGTTCCTCAATAAGTGCAGTAGATACTGAAAATTTGAAAAAATAGACTATATTTCTCCTACAAGACTTTTAGTTACTCAATTTCAGCAAAGATGCTAGAATAATGTGTATAAGAACTATTACATCAATAAAAACATTCATACAAAACACAGGTTAGAGTGCAATCCTAATTCTCATTTGTTTTCCCTCCAGGTACTTTTCCAAAGGCTCTTGAACAATTTTACTTGGTTTAGCTTGTCTGTGAATTTTAAATGTAATAATGAAGACAACTCAAGCTGATCTCCTGGGAGTTGCACAATCTCTGTTTTATACTAGGAAATCTTTCGTACAAATTACACACTGTGATCAAGTATGAGAGTGCTACCATTGAAATTCAAGCATTAGTTTTCTTTTGCTTTCTAAGCACTTGTTCAAAGATCTACACAAGCTTTAATATTTCACCCCAGCAGTATGAACTCATCTAAAGAGATGTAAGATTCATGTTTTGAGTGTGGTTTTATGTACAGATGGTATAAGAGGTTCTTTGCTTTGTGATTCTCTAGATCACTTTGCAAGGGAAGGACTCTCCAGTGTTACATCAGTATCAGGGAGAGACACAAGTCTACAGGAGCTAAGGCAGAGCCTTGCCTTTAGGCAGAAATAAAAGACCTTATTTTTTAAAAATATATAATTTCTACAGCAAATGTACATAATTCTCTTGCAGCTAGAACTCTTTTGTACATTGTTTTTGGAGGAAACTCCTTCTCGTATCTGGGGTGTGCATATGTCTGGGAAATCAAGCTATGTGTCCTTTCAAACCATAATTCTAAAACAGGAACAACTATTACCAGAAAATGGCCAGAATACTCACTGAAAAGTTATCCTAGGTTAGAAGGAATCCATTTCACACTTTATGGTTCTAATCCAAAAATTCACTGAAGGCTGGGGGCTTTCATTAACTTTGAGGGGTTTCCAATCTGATCATTAAAAGAAAAAAAAAAAAAACAAAACCAACAAACCCATGAAGAAATACATCACCACCAAAGAGCTGCCAGCCTCTGTGTGGGGATAAAATTACAGCTGAGCAAAGTAAAAACCAACTGAAGTTTTCACTCTGCTTTGTACCACACCAATTATGCATCTTAGAAGAATGCTTTATACCTTTAGAGTAATTATCTGGAGAAACTCTTACAGAATTCTCACCCAGTGGGATTTCTGAGAGAACAGCTAGTGGTGGCAGCTAAGGCAGCTCAAGCATTCTTTTCTCAGATATCTCCACAAACACTATCCTGTTCAGCAGGACCACACCCATGCTTGCTGAAATAACAGTTTTCATCACCATGATGAACAGTCATATACATCTCCAAGGAATAACTTATTTGTATGGTGAAGACAGATGAGGAGCACAGTTACCAGAAAGCTCCCACCAATGGATCAACCTCCCAGTAGCCTGAAGAGAATGGTTGCTTCTGGGTAGATGGAAAGAAGAGAGTCTCTGCTGAAACAACACCACTGTACAAATTGATTAACAGTGGCAACCAGGCCACTGTTCGTGTTGCTGCAGCAACACAGCAAAGGTGTTGCGACACTTGGAGACCTTGTGGATCAGGCAGAGAGATCTCCTTTGTAATCAGGACTGAGGGAATTCTGTTGTAAAACAGGAGAATCTGTTTCTCTGATGGGTCAGAGGAGAACTGAAGAGAAAGGAGGAACACAAATGGGAAATCTGTTCCTGAAAAAAAGAAAAGGGCTGTTCCCTGGGCACTGGATGCAAGGTCTCCTTCATGAAAGAGTAGACTCAGAAGAAAAGTGATTGCAAAAAGACTAAGATGTTGTCTGGAAGGAGAGTAGAAGACAATGGATAAATACATAGAGAGAGATGGATATACAAAAACAAGAAAAGAGAGAAATGAAAGGATGAGAGAGGAGGAAGGACAGAGTTTCTTAGTCTGGGCAGGGCAAAACCTGGTTAGTAAAGTGCGATAGTTAATGTAGAACACGCCTACTCTCAGGATCATTTCTGACCTAGGGATATCTCAGACAGCAGTTAACTGAGCCAATTTCTCTAGACTAGGAACTACACTGAACAGAAAAAGACATACTACGTGTTACATAAACAGTAATTTACTATGTTCCAGCAGAGACAAAGAAATATATGCACATTGTTTTTCTGAAGGCTTATATTTCCCTCCAGCTGCTCCACATCTGAGGAATGCTAAAACCCTGGGGAGAGTCATATTGTTCTGCTGTGTTTGTTTGCATGAAAAGGTCATGCTCCATGCTCAATTTCCAGCTACTACTACAGTCTGAAGAATAATTAAAAATAATAACTTTTTAAATTACCTACAGTACTTCCACTTTATTTGCTTTGTCTGCTGAACTGCAGTAATTTCCATTTAAATTCATGATGCAGAACAGGATACAAAGGATAAACAAAAAAAAGTTATTGAATACTCAAAAATCAAAGGGATGACATAGCATGCCATCTGAGCTGTTCCTTCTAGTATCTTGAAAAGGCTGTAAATCACTTCTCTCAAATTTTTTTTGAATGGCTCTTTTATCTTCACAGTGCTGTCAAATTTTCCATTTCAATCAATCCCCTCAGATTGTGGAAGATCACATAGATATTTCTGACACTGACAAAAAAAATGTATTATGTTAACACATGCATATAATACAAAATTTTTTGTACAATAAGTGGGAGTACATTGCAACAAGGCAGAACACTGACCTCGGTATGTTGTAATTTAAACTGATGCTCAGGACCAACACTTTCAGTGAGATATCCACACTTGATAAATGCCTACATTTTTTGTTGTTGTTATTTCTTAGAAGGAAAAAACCAAAGAAAACAAACATAG
>VZRN01003570.1:88054-98996 GCA_013397935.1 Dasyornis broadbenti | reverse complement strand
AAAAAAAAAAAAAAAAAAAAAAAGTAGGCCTTGTCCCGCTTTCACTGGGGTGAATACAGTGATTTTTACTGGTTATAAAGTCAAGAAGTAAAATGATTCACATAGAAACACTGTTTGACACTCATCTTGCCAGTTTCAGTCACGAAGCCAATGGCTAGGTGTCAACACATGACAACTGCACACCCTTACAAGTGTGGGTTGCTGGCAGATCCAAGAAGACAGATTCGAACTGACACTGCCTATGTTGCATCTGCTATTTGAAGCAAAAAGCAGATCTTATTTCAGCTTGTTTCAGTCTGTCCCCATGTTAAAGCCTCCTTTGTCATCGAGGTATCAATTTTGTCACTGTTGGCCTCTGAGGAATGTCTAGTCAGAGACACTATGAGAACCAATTGAAATCAGCTGCCTGAACACTTGTCAGCACCTTGAGGGATGTAAGGAAGTGGATTCTGTGGCAGTCTTCAAGTGCTGACTCACCTTCCCAAAAGTATTGCAACAGTGGAAAATACACTGCCTCCACTTAATTGTTCCTTGAAGATTTGGTGCTATATCTGAGAAGCCAGGAGTTACAACTGCTTTAATTTTTCCCAAGTTATGCAGGAAGGCCATGCAGAGCCACAGTGTTTTGCTTAGATGTGCATGAACACATGCACACGCACACACAAAACCACAGAAAGTAATAGACGAAAAATTCATACATAACCCTAAAGCACCTTGAAGTAATGAAGATGGGGAGAAGGGAAGAAATATGGAAAGTATTGCTTTGGCACACTTTCTCCTTTTGTTGTTCAAGTGGTCTAGTAACCTCTCCATATGGAAGGGTCACAGAATATGCAAGCCATTAGCTATAGCAGATTCATAAAAAGAGCCCATTAATACATTTCAGAGCAGATGTACAAACCAAGACAGATTTCCCACTGAATTCAATGTCAGGAGCAACTAACAAGCTTGTAAGAATCAACTGCCTGTGTGTACATGGATCTGAAAGTGCTCCCAAATGCCTGGAGGATTTGTATATGTTTTTAATACTTCTTGTCATGATTTTGTGGAAAATTAATGTTTTGTGTAAATAAATGTAGCAGATTGTTTGCCTACTTTTGCTTTGACAAATTTCTCTTTTCATATCCCAGATTCATGCTTCTATTATGTACAAATAACTTCAGAGAGTAAAGTCTGAATTCTTGTATCAACAAGCTGGCTTTTGGAATTCAGACATTTCCTTTTTTAAACTTTTGTTCTGTTTTGTTATATGCTGTAGCATCCCAATTGTTAGATCTCACTGCTAACTGCATAGTATGGAAGCGATAGACATGTGCTTGCTCCAGAAAACGTGGGTACTTTGCTGCTAATTTTTTGTATTTGTGAGGGATGACAACAATACTCAAAAAGCATTTTGGAAAATCTTCACACTGATGGTGAGGGACTGTAAAAATATATTACATGGATGACTCTGAATTTTTCTGTTGTTGTTGCTTAAATTTTTTGAAGACTAGAAGTTTTGATAAAAGTTGCAGTTCAGAAGCAATTGATTGTCATACAATGCAAACAAATCATCTTCGGAACAAAAATCTTACAACCTAAACACAATATAAAAAATAATCACAGGCTGGGTATGAAGATAAAAGCATGATCACATAAGAGACAAAGAACCATGTTCCCAACAGTCCACAATAATGATAGGATACATTCCCTTTGGATTGATATGTGATATTATGCATTTCTTTTATAACGTTCATAACTGACTGCAGATGTCAACTGCTACATGAAAAAATCTCAAATTTTCCACACTATGCCTTGATTAATAGAATTGTCCAAAAGCAGTTTAAAAAGGTAATTTGTCTGGAACACTGTGATATGGTGCAAGTATAAAACAGATCACTAAGAGGAAGAAAGTGAATTTAGGGAAGCTCTAACTGTGTGTATATCTCTGCTGAGTTTATGCCCAGAACCAGTGCCAGCCAAATGCCAGCCAATGTCTTACTAGGAAATTGGGAGGATGAGGAGGAATGGTGTAAAAACCCAGTGCTTCGAAAGCTAATGTTGGTTGCAAAGCTCCTCTGCTTGTCTTTCCATCAGGATCTTGGAAATTGTTTGGAAACTAGGATTTCTGTGATCATTTGCCAGGTGTCAGGAACAGATAAAAAGCACAGAACAGAATGCAAGAAAGACAAACAGCAGAGCCGAACAATACTTTCCACCAGTATAGGCAAAAGTACTCTGGTATTTGAGAAATCCAATAGGAATTTTGGAACACGGGCACAAGGAAAGAGGCGATTTGCCTTTTGAAACGTCTGGACTGGAAACTTGCTGCCACCCAGTGTCAGTAGGTGTATGTTCCCACGAACTAGCCCTTGGAGTTCAGTCTGTGTGGGGCTGGGACCCTGTCCCTAGACAGATGCAGTCTGGGACGCCTCTGTTCCCGTGTGGGGAGCTTGGAGCACACTGCTGCTGGCTAAGGCACGCACAGGCTGAGGCACAGCCCACTGAAAGAGAGCATAAAAGGTGTGGGCGAAGATACTGCTGAAATTGAGTGGTTAATCTTCCTTTGCTGTACCTCTCTTCAGGAAAAATGCCAGACATTGCATACAATAATTGCTATTCAAATGCTCTTCAAGCCCAAATGCATGTGGAATTGCACTAAGTATGTACATTTTCCTCACCATATTGAAGCAGGATATCTCTTAGGTGTTAAAAGTGGCAGTAAAGTGCAAGGCAGCCCAAAATGCTCACTGTCTGGCAGATTACTGTACTGGTCATGAGAAGAAGTAATGTAGAAGTATTCTTTTATTTTAAAATTTAAGTACTCTTTTGAGGGTTCTTTTGGGATGACAACAGAGGTGCATACTCTGCCACATCAGATAACTATGCAATTCTTCTGCAAGAAACTGCAAAATTTTAGTTGCATAAAAAATTTGTCTCATCAGCAGCCAGGCAGGCAGTGTAAGCACAACAGTGGCATAGCTGGAGATTATTTCCACTAGTGAAGGTGCTGATTTAAATAAATTAGGAGAATAATAATTACAATAAAAAATAAACAAACAAAAAAAACCCAAACCAAACCAAAACCAAAAAACCAAACCAGCCAACCAACCAAAAAAAAAAAAACCACCTAAAAACCCCCCTCAACAAAACCAACAGAAGCAAGCTACAGCATATAGGAATCAGCTTAAGGAAAAAAAAAAAAGTAAGTTTCTTTTGGATGAAAAATTCAGCCCCTGAATCCTAATTTTTTATTTTGTAGTACCTATTCATTTTGTCCCATCGTCTGTTGCTGACTTGCATATTGAGCTGCTCAATTTCCTGAGCCATCCAAAAAGAGCTATAAAACTGATAGAACAGGGATACTGACCAGGTCGAGCAAGCAAGTGTTTTTTTACAAGTTCTATAAGAACTCAACAGAAAGCAATTCCAGGCTCCTGACTATATGAAGGATTTCTCTCTCTCTAGCATCATGAATATGCAATTGTACCAACTTCCCACATTTTTCCAGAATTCATTACTTCACCTTCTATTGTTCAGAATCTTCACATAACAGGAAAAGGAAACTTTAGAGGTGGAAAGATTGTATCTAAAAGAAAACCCCAAACGTGTCAGTGACATAGTACACTATAGCGTTATTAGTGCCATGATACGGCACTGAAGTGGAATGGTGAGAAATGCCCTTTGACTCTCACCCTGGAAATGCCTAGCCAGTTAAAAAATCCTTTTATGTCAACAGTTACTTTGATCAAAATCATTATCCCACATTGAAACATACCACAATGATTTTTGGTACGTAAAAGTCTTCAAAATACATTCATCTTATCTGCTAGAATCTCTACCCTGAGAAGTGTGTCAAGAATTTTAATTGTAAGGCCATGCATTAACAGCACACTCTTCCAGTATGTGTAGATACCTTATGTACATAGTTAACTAATTGTTTTTGCCATATATTTCTATGCCATTTCCATGCAGTTAATATCTGGGAATGTTTAATATTTTTGGGAAATACTAAGTAAGGTAACAACAGCATTGTGCCTACTTTGTAATCCCAGCACACAAACCTGTTCTTTCCCCCAGTGCTTTTTTATTATTTTTAAAAATCCATCAAGATAGGAATATTTCATGGTTACCAACAGGCTATATTTATTATTATTATTGAGGACTCTACATACATTGCTGCACAAAATTATAATAGACCAATCAACAAAAGTATACAGTTCCTATGCAGCTGTAAATAGCACTTTAGCAGAAGTTTCACACATTGTGCATTAGTTGTCTTAGTAAGGTGACAACTTAAGATGATTACTTCATGGGAGTATAAAAGTGCAAACTTTCATTCAAGGCATACACACAAAACACACAAAAAAGATTGCTACACATGCCACAGGTCTAAAATAAACCTCAAACCAATCCCCTCCACCCCAAAACAAGTTAAATGAGTTAAGTACCAGCACTCTTAGCAACCACCAGTGTTACCACATTCAAAGATTTATCCCTAGCAAGAAGCAGAGAAATGCAATCTGAAGGACTGCCCTTAGCTTGGAGTTTTACACGTAATGCAACTATGTCACTTGAACTCCATGTTTTTGTTTGGCAAGACTGAATGACTTACACCACTATAGAAGCACTTCACCAGTGTACTACCACTAATTCCTGAATCACTATATACAGTAACTGTGTACCACAGCTGACTGTTGAAGGAAATAGTGTCTTTACATCAAAAGGTGATATACAACCAAAATTCAAGTATTTAGTATTGAACTATAGGTAATTGTGACCTTCTGTTCCTGTGCACTACATAAAGCAGATGAAGCATAATTGTATTTTATTCATTTTTATTCTTCCCTCTGCCCTGGGAAAAGGTGCAGGGGGAAGAGTCAAAATGTAGGTGCAATCCTACGTCTACAGCAGTTACGCTACAGGCATGTGGGTACAACTGTTCAGATCAAGATGCCTCTCCATTTTCAACACGCAGGCTTAAAGCTCTCAGGTCACTCCCATCTCAACACCTGCAAGATTCCTCCTGACCCTACTTTTCATTTACACATTTTCACCAGCTGTTCAAATTGGTTCCCCAGGCAGCCATGTTTTCTTCTCTTCTGCACAAGTGAGCACCTTAGCTGTACAATGTCATCTTTAGACAAACAGGAGATAAAAGGGTGGAACAGTTCCTCTCTCACAACCAGGCTTTGGGAAGGTCTGGAGATATTTACACTTACTTCTGTCTCAGCACCAGTGAAGACCTGCTGAAGACTGTGTAAGCTTGAAAAACACTTGTTTACAAAAACAAAATTCTGATTTTGTTTTTGATTAAATTTCAAAGAAAAAATGACCTCTTACAATATTTTAATTACTACTTAGATTAATTTAAAAGTAGTATGAAATACTAAGAGTTTTTTCTAATTAAAAATGCTTTTTCTCCTGTTATCAAGTTAACCTCAAGACAGGAGTTAAACAGAAGTGACCACAAACTTCAGTGAAAAAAATTCTGCTACCTAGAGAGTTATGAAAAAGAGTTCAAACTCTAACAAAATTAGTAGCATGCATAATTACAAAAAGAAGAAAAGTAATGAGAAATCTGAGATTTGTCTCTAAATAAGCGTTCACAGACTTTGGTGCAAACACAGCACAGTCTGAGAACATGGGGAATGAGAGTGTTAAGGCAGTTTTACCAACTCTGCAAATTAATTGAGGCAAGAAAAGCAACTGAAGTGTGAAAAACCAGGCCTGTGTATCACATATTAGCCCTACAGTGCCCAGATACTTTATGCTTTGAAAATGACCAAGTATAGCAGGGCCTGTGTCTTCAACAAGGAAAGGAAAAGAATAAAAATTAGGCTACCCCTCTTTGAAGTGTTTCTACAGCAGGTGCTACCATAGCCTACCACTATATTAATACATGAACAACATTTTTATTTCCCTGGATTTAAGGGAAAATAAACCACCAGAAAATGCACTTGTAAAAAGATGAAAGCATTGGAAAACTACAAAGTAAGCAAGGACTTTTTGCTTGTATATATAAATCTTTATAAATACTCACAATAGAAATGGTTAGGATTTTTTGTTCACTGGTTTGTTTGTTTTCTCCAAATCAAACCAGAACACAATATATTCTTTCAAATGGGTTTTAAATGGGGAAGTATGAGTAGGATTGACAAAGAAAATGACAGAAGGAAAGAACAGTGACATTTTATTTTCTTGGCAAGTGGAAGTACAGAGATGCTACTGGAGCACTTGCTGTTCTTACCTTTTAGATCCCAACCCATCACAAATTACAGCATAACTACATCAGATGTGGAATTTAACACGCAGCTTACATTTTCAAATATTTATTTTTAATAATAGTATCCCCACTTTACGCAGCCTACAAACCTGAAGAAAATGCATTTGCTTCTGAAAGTCATATTAGTAAGTGTTTTGGGCTGCTCAAAGTCAAAGTAGTCCTGAGATTTCAGATGTTAAAGCTTTCTCCACAGCCACACGTTCCTTTGATGTTTGGATTATTGAACACAAATTCACTGGACAGTTTGTCTTCTACATAGTCCATTTCAGTTCCTAGAAGTGTCAGCTGTGCCTTCTTCTCAATAAACACTCTAACCCCTTGAAGACAACAGAAAAAACAGAAATTACATACAGCAAAACCATAACTCACTTTGAAAACCTCTTTTGACCAGTAATAAACAAAAAGGAAGCTAAATATGAAGACTACCAGTATAACTTGGTTTCCCTGGCCTGATATGGGGTACTTTCATCTCTGTTTTCACTCTACCTAAATCTGGCAAAAGTCTGGAACTTACTTGTGTGTGCACATGAATTTTGTCCCCTATTTTTGATAGGGGACAAAAAAAAATTATGCCTAGGGAAATAAGCTGTAGAACATGGCAGTGAATCTCAGCTTCAATACACAATTTCCATGCATTACAGTAATCCATTTCACACCCTTCTTAAAGACTGTGAATCCAACAAGATGCACAAAATCTTTGAAAACACAGATTTCTTCTCTCAAAATGACCAGGTTTTGTCCACACCACCAGAGAAGCTTGTGTTGCTGCACCAGAAACTCACCATCTTGAACCACTTCTTCATCAGAGTCTCCTTTTGATTTTGTATATTCCAATGTGTAAGAAAGTCCATTGCATCCCCTTGTACGAACGCCTACTTTCACACCTACCTAAAAAAAAAGAAACAATAAAAAACATCACCACGTGCATGACTTCCTTTTTAAAACCTATTCTGGAATATCAACTTTAAAAGTATGCAGAAAAACAGAATGCTGACATTTATTTTTCTCCACTGCCTAAATGCAAAAGTGAATTACCATAACAGATTAAGAGTAAACTTTCTTGTCTTATAAATTTGACTGCCAAGGTGAAAAAAAAAACATCAGATGTTTGCTGCTGTGGATCAAGCCCTATAGTATGTTAAAAGTTTTGAAGTAATGAACCATTGGCACTCTTGTAGGGAGCAGGTCTCAAAGAGATGGTCAAATTTCAAAGATAGATATACTTGTGACCTCCTATTACAGTTTACTCAGATGCTAATTCAGGTACTATGACCTGAAGATTATAGACAGTAATGTAATTTTGACACTGTGAGGCCAAAACAAGGACAGTTACTAGATTATCACAGAAGTCATGTAATGACACCATCAGAAAACCTACTTTTAAACCAAAATTCTGAAAAACATCCTTTGATTTTTCATTACCTTTATTGCCAGTCTCACCTGAGAAGCAAACCCTTCCCTAAATAAAGTATGCTTACATGATTACTGTTTTAACTGTCCTTAAGAGCCAACCTAGTCAATGTTTGTAACATTCACAGCATCAACAAATCTGACAAAAAGAGCATCTGTGTATGAAAAGAATCGAGAAAATGTTTTAACAAAGTAGAAAACTATTTGTGTGTAGCAATGTTTACGACGTATCTGCATCACCTTCTACACAGCAGTACTTCATAACTGAAGATGCCAATTTTATTATTGTCCATAATCAATGTTATGATAAAAATGTATAAAAATGTATCACTTGGCATCAAATCTCGAGACAAACTGCAACTGATCCTTTCAGACTAAATACCTTTCTCCACAGGAACTGCTATCAATAATGGGCTGGAAAACGCAAACACCATTTATAGCCAGGAAATGACTGACCATATAAATTGTAGGCCCAGGGCTTCCTTAGGATGGTTTAAAACATAAGAACAAAAAAGTCTAGTTAGTTGCAGATGTGCAGGAAGCAAAAGAAACAATGGCCTTAGTAAATAAAAGAAATATTCTTCTTGAAATAATACTGTAAAAAAAACCCCTCATGCTTGTTTTTACAATGGTTATAAGAGAAGCCTCTGTGTGTCCTTCCCCCAAGAAGAAAAGATGACAAACTCATTATTTGGTGAAACACTGATTACTTAAAAAAAGATTGTCTGGTAAGTTTCCTAAGATTTCAGTGTTCTCCAATACATATGAATATAACTTTATTATTGCATATTTCATAATGACAATTCCTACAAGAACTTAAATAATAATGTCTTAGTATCAACAGCAGAAGAGCTCTTTTCCTACCAGAAGTCACCACTATGCCACACAAAAGGGCTTCATTAAAATGTAGCTCAAAAACATTTAAAGGTTAAAATTTTTCCAATTTTATTAATCTCAACAGTAACTGTACAGAGAAATGTCATTACAGCCAGCTGTTACCGGCATTTCATTTTGTAACAAGACAAAGCTGGATATGCAAATAAGCTTAAGCATTCCCCACTAAAAAAGATGTCAACATCTCTAACAAACACTTCAGTGTTTATTTCAAACCTGTAAGTTAGTCAGAAATGCTTTGCAATCATGAGCTGTGCTAACACCTTAGCACACCCTACACACTGACCCTGCCTATACTTACATGCTCAGGTTTATCTTTCAGAAGCTCTTTTATCTTCTGGACAGCAGAAGGAGTCTGAAAAACAACAACATACATATCAACTTGAATTTTTTTTTATTTGCAGTGAGTACTTGCATGTATTAAACTGTGCAATGTACTTAGTTTCACTATGAAAAAAAAATCTATTCCAACTTTCAAAATTTCAAATTTTCTTAGTTTACGTTTCTCTTCTATCTGAAAAGCCCTCCTTCAGCATCAGCCACTGTCAATTTCTGTTCTGCTTGAAACTGATGCCTGTAAGATACACATTGCTGTAAAACAGATGTCTGCTCAACCTCGTCTATACGGAACACAATACCTCTTCACTCCTCTCCTCACCCACACTGCCAGCAAACAGATACCTCAAGAATGCAATCTTTAATCCTTAACATTGCGGGTTTTGGCTGTTAGAATCAGAATGGTTTGGGTTGGAGGAGAACCTTAAAGACCATCAAGTTCCAACACTCCTGCCATGGGCAGGGAACCTTCCACTAGACAAGGTTACTCAATGCCCCATCTAATGTTGCCTTGAACGCTGCCAGGAATGGGGCATCCACAGCTTCTCTGAGCAACCTGTTACAGTGCCTCAACGCCCCCATAGGGAAGGATTTCTTCCATATATCAGACCTAAATTTCCCCTCTTTCAGTATGAACTGAAACCATTAATCTTTGTGCTATGACTACATTCCTGATGAAGAGTCCTTCACTCTGGCTTCCCTGTAGGCCGCCTTCAGACACTGGAAGGTTGCTATGAGGTCTCCACGTAACCTTCTCCAAGCTGAACAGCCCCAACCTTCTCAGCCTGTCTTCATAAGGGAGGTGCTTTGTGGCTTCCTGTGCACTTGCTCCATGTCCTTCTAATGCTGGGGACCCCAGAGCTGGATGCAGTGCTCCAGGTGGGGTCACACCAGAGATGAGCAGAGGGACAGAATCTGCTCCCTTATCCTGCTGGCCACACTGGTTTGGATGCAGCCCAGCATACAACTGGCTTTTTGGGCTGTGAAAACACATTGCTGGGTCACGCCCAGCCTCTCATGAACCATCAGACCCAAGTCCTTCTCAACAGAGCTGCTCTCAATCCATTCTCCACCTAACCTGTTGGTGTGCCTGGGATTGCCCCGATCCAGGTGCAGGACCTTGCATTTGACTTCGTCGAAATTCATGAAGTTTTTATTGGCCCACCTTTCAAGCCTGTGAAGATCCATGTTGGTTTTTCGGGTTTTTTTTCCCCTCAAAAACACTACCATAATTCAATCAAGTAGTTCCATTCTTGTGAAAATTTTGTCACACACATATTACAGACAAGCAAACAAAAACCTGTTAAAGTGCTTACGGTGTACTTCTCTCTCCCCACTAACCTAAAGAAAAACTGTGACTTTACAGCTGATAAAATTTACCATTCACGCAGACCTAGCTATTGCAGAAATGCAAGAAAGCAACACAAACATCAACATTTCCATTACAGGCCGACATGTTTCTAAAACACGGAGAAAAACATTGGTCACACGAAGTTTTTACTACGACCCAGCTTAAAGGCACAAAGCAAACGACAAGTAGATTTGCGGAAGAAAACCTTTTCTAATTACTACTACCACCGTTGTTCTTAGAAACCCACTACGGTGCAGGAATTACTTGCTCTGACAAACAACTGAACTGTGTGCACTCGATCTGCCCCTGTTCTTGCTGAACTGACTGTACTTTTCTCTGCAGTGATCCGTCTCAGAACCACTTAGGTTGAAAATGACCTCTGAGACCATCGAGTCAACCTATGACCGAACACCATGTTTTCAAGTTTGGCCTCTCCAAAACGGCCGCTAGTACAGAATGCACTTCCTTTATTATTAACAACAGCATGTAAAGCTTTCTTGGAAACAACCTACGCGTTAGCGTCGGCAGGTAACGAATTTCCTTTAAAAAAAAAATTAATTAAATACACTTTTTTTGGGGTGTCTGTGTGACAGGGCCCCACAGACGGAGCGGGGGGGCGCGGGGCCTCCTCCCAGCGGGACTGGTGAGAAGCAGGAGCTCCCGCCCCTAGACTCGGCAGCAGGAAA
>VZRN01003570.1:0-87752 GCA_013397935.1 Dasyornis broadbenti | reverse complement strand
GGCGGAGACGGGCGTCGGCGGCTCCGCCCCACACGACCGGCGCCCGGTCTCGCTCTGGCCCCGGCCCCGGCCCCGGCCCCGCTCAGGCACCGGGCAGGGCGGGTGGAGCTCCGCAGGCAGCGGGGCTGCGCGCCGAGATAAGCCGCAAAGACGGCCTGGACACCCTGCCCTGCTGCTGCTCCCGCGGAGGTCGCGGCAAAACAGCCCCCCAGGTGTCACGTGGGAAGGGGAGGGTTTCTCAAACCCTTTAATGATTGATTAGTGTTCCAGCGCCCTTGAGGGTTCAAGTTAACAGGTTACAGAAAGAATACCAGTCTTTTAAAATTTAGAATGTTAAGGGGTTGGAATGCAGCTTGAACATCATCTAGTCCCAAGCCCTCTGCCATGGACCGGGATATCTCCCACTAGACTAGGTTGGTCAAGACCTTATCCAAACTGGCCTTGAACACAGCCAGGGTTAGTGCATCCAGACCTTCCCTGGACAACATATTCCAGTGCCTCACCTCCCTCACGGTAACGAATTTCTTCCAAATACCTGATCTACATTTTCCCCTTGTCTTATAAGTACAGTTCCTGATGAAGAGCCTCCAGCTTCCCTGTAGGACCCCTCCAGATACTGGAAGGTTGCTATGAGGTCTCCATACACCCTCTTCACACTGAACAGCCCCAGCCTTCTCAGCCTGTCTTCATAAGGGAGGTGCTCCAGTCCTCTTATCAATTTAGTGCGGAGGAGGCCATAAACTGCAACAGTTCGATGTCCTTATGTTGGAGGCCCCAGAGCTGGAAGCAGTATTGCAGGTGGTGTTTCATGAGAGGGGAGTAGAGGGGCAGAATCCCCTTCCTGGTCCTGCTGCTTTAGATGCAGCCTAGAATTCTGACATGTCAAGATTCAAGGATTGCTGGTGATAGCAGCTGACTGCAAAAACATATTCAAAGCAATATATTAATTCAAAGCAAAGCAATGTATTAAAAAACTCTAATCCCTAACACAAGTGAGCTCAAGATAATAATTTAGCACTCATAGAACACTGTTCTTATCCAATAGTTGTCCCTGTGGGGGCAAAGGTAGGTTGAGCCTGTCAATTGATTCTGGAAGTTATGATGGGATCTTTCCTAACTTCTCACCCTTTTGAATTCCCTTTTGTACCATTTTCTTATGTTTAGGTCGAGCTTGAGTGGCTCTAGTCATATGGCTTAGTCAGTGAGAGGTGGTTATACCTTGGGGTTATGTATACTGTACCTCAGTATACATAACGTGTCAGCCTAAGCAGAGTGATTTCACTATGGCTGCTGATTCAGGACATCTTCCTTTATCTCCCTGGGTTTTCAGCTGCTGTGCAGCTTATCAGCCAGAAAGTACCATGAAGTTCCATCCTCTGCAAGAGCCTGGCTACAAGGTACTCCACTCCACCCTCTTTTAGTTGCCTTTAGCATGTACAGTGAGTGGGAAGTCAGGTATGCAGACCACGTTCCATCCAGGAAGTAGCACCCCTATTTTCCTCTTTAATTTCCATACTATTACATTTTTACCCCCACACATTTTCCCACACTAGGGAACAATGGAGGTCCATGAGTATGTGAATATTTATTGATGGTCACACAGGCAAGCATTTTAAAGTAACAGTGGCTATTCCATAGGAAGCTTTGGCTCAGCAGGCAAAACCCATGTGTAGAGTGATCCAATTTGGACAAATCCCTGAGTCAAGTGCACAGGATCTGGAAACGGTGACTGCTATGATCCATCACAGACAGTGCATTGTGTCTGCCCTGCAGCTGACGAGGAGCATGCCCTTTCCTCCGGGTTTATGCCTGTTTGGGGCTGGGTGAGAGCATGGCTGTGCAGTGGTCAAGGCCCAACTGCCCTTCTTGATCCCTGCCTTGTGTAGAGGCATCATGGGAGGAGAGCTTGGAAGCTGCTGGGTGAGATGCACTGCCATGCCCAAACTCCTGGTGGCTGCAGCGACTTGACTTGCAAGAAACCCCAATAGTCTTGGATAGGGAGACTCATCCCACTACTTTAAATTGAATGGTGGCTATGCCAGAAGGAAAACAAGTACCCATTTTTCATTTCCACTGACAGAATCCTTAAATATGCTAGATAATAATTTAAATCCATGGTTATGAAGTCCAAGCACAAGAAACACATTCGGGTCTCATCACGTCATTTGCTTCACATTCCTCATTCTGGGCTTAGCAATTCTGAAGAGCTTGCTAGTAAGCATGCAGATGTTTTTTTTTTTTTACATACATAATTATGCCACTACTCTTTACTGAGGCACAGTACTACTACCTCAGATATAAAGATGGCAGGTGTACAAAGAAAGTTGAATTTTCTTTAGCTACAAAAAAATGTGTCTTTTCACACACAGTTCATGCACCTTGAGCATGCATCTGAACTAAACCACTCCTACCCAGGGGCAGGGGTGTTTAAATGCACTACTGGGCTGAAGCTGAAGTCAGTACACTTGGAGGGGGGAAGCTCGTGTATGAATGCAACCAACACCTCCTTCATCATTCACACTCTACCATACAGGCACAAAGAGCTTTACTTTCTCCTTCCTCAGGATGTTTCCAATAATCACTCCTTAGTCCCCTGTCTGCTGAATCAATCCCAGTATGGAAGACTGAGCATGGGCTAGAACAATAGCCTTCTTCAGAGAAGATAAAAGCTAAAAAGATAAAAATTTAACTAGTTCAAGTGAGTAACAAGAAATATTGATAATTTATCAGTATGGAAAAAAAAGCCAACAACTTTTCATGCTAGCAAACTTCCATTCTAAGCAGCTGCTACAAGACCTGAAAATTTATTAGTGAAGATAATTTTTATGTGGCTTCTGTAGTTTCTATAAAAATACAACATTTATAAAAGAAATTGCTGTGTAATAAATAAATTTAAGTAAAAAGCTTAACAGATGGGGAAACAGTTTTAAATATAGCTATGAAACAAATCTCACCAAAACAATTACATTAGACAAAATGGATGTGTGTGATCTAATATTTAAACAGCTAAATGAGATTGAATTACCTGTTTACGATAGTTAACTGTGTTGCAAACCTGAAACAACTTCATCTTTCTCAATTTCTCAGCACTGATAACTTACTATTCACAGCATAAAACATATTCCAATTTTGGAAATCCAGACATCAAAACCATGTGAAATTCCTGTGAAATATGATGACAGCACATTTTTCTAATAAAAAAGGCATTATAAATAAACAACTATGTGTCTGCCCATAGCATTTGAAGGACAGAGTATGCACCTGGTTCAGAAAAGGTTTACACACTTCATTCCCACTAGCAAAATTGGAAGTAAGTCTGAACAGAAAGCTAAATAAAGCACAAAGATAGTATGCTTGAAAATGTGTTTAGGAAAGAACACAGCAGAAATTATTTGTGAAAGTAACACATCTACAACTTCACAGATAGCTGGCTTCAGGTGGATGAAAACCAAAACAGGAGTTAGGATCCTAATTCCCAAAGACCACTTTGGCAATTCTAGCTTTCAACTTTCAGAAAAATAGATGGATAGGGAAGAAAAAAAAAAAAAAATGGACATGATAGTTCTAAATCCAGATAATTCTAATAAGCTATCATTAATTCTACATTTATGTCAGGAATATTGAAAACTACAACCTCAGGAAAAAAATACAGAATCTTAAGTCTGATTTTCACTTTTTTTTTTAAAATTTATTTCGGATTCATAAATTAACAGTGGTTTCAATTTTAACATGTAACTAATTCTTTTCTGAACAAGATAGGATGGTACATTACCACCTCTGGAAGGACTTCAAGTAAAGCTCAAGTTCGTACTACTAATGAATGTAAATTCTTGACTGGTACAAGGATCCTCTTCATATTCTATGAAAATGGACATGTATTTTTCCCCAGCTGCCAAATATAATACCTCTATTTCTTAAAGCATTTTTGTCTGTATCCCCAAGGCCTTGAAAAAGATTCTTAGCAGCAACAAAACAGGACTGACCTGTGTCTTAGTCTTTCTTTCTTTCTTCTTGAACACAAGCACAGCAGCTAATGAACTCCCATAAAATCACAGAACAGAAAACAACCTCACAAAATCTCAACGACACTGCTTGTCCAGAGATGTAAAAGATATGTTTTACATATCTACATATCATAGACAAACTAGTGTCTATGTTTTCAGTTCTCTAGAGAAATAAAAAAGAATACAGCAGTCTACAAACATTTCAAACACTTACACAAGGATTCAGTAAACAATCAACATTAATAAATATCATTTGCTCCTTCAAAAAATTAATTTTTGAAGAAAATATAATTTATTTGGCTAGCACATAGTTTTAGTGCAGTTTAAAATGGTCAGGTGGAACAACAAAACCCTGAAAACAGTCCATTTTTAGTACCTGCCCTTTTCTAAATGATTTACCTAGTAAACAAATACAAAACATCATGGCTTTCTATTAAAATGTTCAAACAATCTATTTAAGAGCAGGGGTCCATATTAAAATCCACAGTTGCTTGTACTAGCAATCTAAAATAAAACATCTATATTTTCATTGAACTTAAGCTGAAGGTTGTCTATGCTGCTGTCCTGTGAATTCAGATGCTTTAGGCAAAGACATTTAAGTGAATGAAGGGCCTGTATTGCAATTTACCAGTGCTTAATATCCCTCATGATTCTTGCTGGGTCCTCTTCTGTGAGGCTTTTCCCTGAGTCATGTATTTATTGGAAAGGCTGCCTAAATTGGGAAGAAAGTACAATGCTTTAAAGGTGTTGTTTGATTTTCTTTTTTTCAAGAAAACATAAACCAACAGAAACAAAAAGACAGGAGAAAATTACTGTCAAGTGAAACTATAATGAAAGGACATACAGATCAACTTTAGATCACTATGTGCCGAAGGACAACAGGAAATACTAAAATACAAAATTGAAAAACAGCATTTTCTTCAACTAAACACCTAGTGACAAATCACTTTGTGTTAAAAATCCCCAAACTTAGATTTGAGACAGCCTTGCAGTGAAGACAGAAAAAAATCCCAATGTGTCTTCCCAACAAAACTGATAATTTAATTTGAGATACTTAACTGCATTCAAGTCTTTACAAACTACGGAAAACCAATTAGGTCCCCCTCCAACTGCAGAGATGAGTGCATTATACACCCAAGCTGCTGAAAGGTTTGCAGAGTTGTACCCAGCAGTTCTTAAAATCTTCATTGTACTTGCTAATAAGTGTGTGAAATAACTGTAAGGAAGCTACACTGTCAATCACACACCTAAAGCAATGCATCTCTGATTCAGAAAGAATAAAGGCCTTTATAATACAATCTCACTGTTACTTCTAAATGTAATTTTAACTTATTTGAATTTTGGAAGCTCAGACCAAGGATGTGGTTTGATAATCTCTCCCAGGTTAGTTTACCGTGTATAATTATAGACAATTACGGCGAGGAAGCCTGTCAAGTAAGCATTCCATGTTTTGTCCCTGAAGAATCAGAGAACCCCCATGTAAGCTGAAACAGAAGAAATTGCTACAACCCCACTGAAAAATACCTTCTGCAAAATAAATCTCCCAATGCAAATGAAATAAAGACGAATAAATGCCCAAGTTTTGCTTCCAAAACAAAACTCAAAAATTGCACACTTTTCCACATTATAAATATAGGTGGCTTCAGCCTATTCTAACTGCCACTGTATTCAGCAAATTAGGTTGAGTTCCTGAAAGGACTGATGAAGAATGATACAATTATAAAATAATTTGGGTTAAAGCTCATTTAGTCCAACACCCCTGCCATGGGCAGGGACGTCTGCAACTAGATCTGGTTGCTCAGAGCCACATTGAACCTGATCTTGGGTATTTCCAGGGATGAGGCATCCACCACGCCCTCTCTGGACAACATGTGCCCGGTTCACCATCCTCATTGTAAAATCTTCTTCCTTTAATCTAATCTAAATTGACCCTCTTTCAGTTTTTAAACACTACCCCAGGTCCTATCACAACAGTCCCTGCTAAAAGGTTTGTCCCCACCCTTCTTATGGGCCCTCTCTTTAGAACTGAAAAGCCACAATAGTCTTCCTGAAACCTCTTTTTCTCCAGGCTGAACAACCCCAACCCTCTCAGCCTCTCCACAGGAGAGGTACTCCATCCCTCTATCATCTTGGTAGCTTCCTCTGGACTCACTCCAACAGGCCCCTGTCCTTCCTGTGCTGGGACCCCAGAGCTGGATGCAGTGTTCCAGATGGGGTCTCACCAGAGCAGAGTAGAGGGTAGAATCCCCTCCCTTGCCCTGCTGGCCATGCTTTTAAACAGAGTTTCTGAATTGAACTGTAGACATACAAACCTGACTGGGGACTCAAAAATACTTTTCCTTTTTGTTTCTTTTTCTCTTCATGCATAAGCACTCCCTATAAAAAACATACACACATCAATGAACCAATAAAACTGACATATTTCATTTCACAACATAAAAGGTTTTCCTTGGAAGTGTAAGTAAAGCTATTCTTAGTTACTTTATATGGACTTTAAAACATATAGAACATAAAAGATGAAACAAAAGTGATACTTGGTGTTTACCTGATTTAATCTACCAGCATGTTTGACAGCACCAGGTAAAGAAGGGGATGCATACAACACTTCTGGTTTTGAGCCACCTGAAAAGATGATAAAAAGGAGTGGCTAATTGGAAACTAGTTTCCATTTCAGTTATCATAAGACAGAAAAATACCAAAATATTTGCAATCTGGAATCAGAAAATATAGAATGTAGGATATTGCTATTTGCCTCAATTTTATAACACGGAAAACTGGCAACAAAAAATTAAGCTTTGTATCCTCCTCCAGAATCAGCAGGAGACAGGGAACTTAGAATGAATGAACATAAGGTGATAAGTGAAGTGTCCATAGTCTCACAAAATGTAGCAATGCAAAGAGTGAAGCCTGAACTCTTTGATCCATTTATTAACAGTATATTATTCAACTAGAGAGAACACTTCAGGCACTAAGCAAGCAATAAAAAGACAAAACCCAACCTACAGCAATTCTTTCAAATTCAAACATATTAATTCCCCAAATACAGATAATAGATAAAAACACCTACTTCAGAATTTATTATTTTAGACATATACATACTGTACAGCCTAAGTATAGTTCTCATACAATGAATGCTAAATATTATTGACTATGAAACAGACAGGTATATTCCCCCCACTTCAGCAAACTCAGTATCATGGCAAACAGAATGGTTGGAAGAGAAGTTCAATGAGAAAACATCAAAGATAAACTCAAAAGTTGAATTTAGACTTGACATACACCTTCAAAAGGTCAGAAGCTGAATGAAGCATGGCTTCAATTCTTAATCAACTTTTCTGCCCATTCAAACTTCTAGTGGTCTATCATAGTAAGAATACTTCTAAATATGTTCACAGTTTTGAATATACTTGCACCATTTTCCTCCCTCTTCCAGTATTTTAACACAGTCTCATCCCTCTTCCACTAAATACATCTAATTATGAAGAGTCTCCTGATCTAAGGTAGACAGGATATTTTTGCAAGTAGAGAAAAGCTGGTTTGAAAAATATGTTTATATAAAAGACTCCTATGTGTTCGTTTAGGAGGTGAAGTCATGAGTAATTTGTAAAACAAATATTTTCCATCCCTAATTTAAATGCACCCAGGTTTACCTACAGGGAAACAGTGATACTATGTTTCTTTGGAAGCTAATTACAAGTACTATGTACTGTCTTAAGTCTCAGTTTTATCTTAGAAAGATATTCCTTTATAACACAGATGATGAGTGATCCACCTTATTTGAAGGATGGCTTAGATAATTAAATTCTTTTGCTAAGCAGTATTTCATTTAAGTCTGTCAGTCAGTATCTGTAAGATGGACTTCTGTATCCCTCCAACTGATGAGTTGTCAGCAACATTCTTTATTTTATTTTATTCACAAAACTCTATCTGAGCAAATCTGTATGCTTTTCATATTAACTTTAGGGTTGTATAAAATCATTCTGGCTTAGGTAATGTGAAGAACTATAATGCTAGATTTTGTTGCAATTATGGTGAACTGGAACAGAAGCTGTAATTTGAAATGTTGGCAAGCACATATATTGTGATGACAATGGAAGCAATTTCAACGTATTTGATACGCATACCCTTTTTGTTACAAGTATCTTATCTGCTAAGAGAAACCATGCCAAATCTCCCAGGGTATAGCAAATTTCTGAAAGGGAGGTAAGGATGAACAGAAAAATGGTTAAATGTGATTACATTAAAAAAACCCAAAACATTTACATGATGTAAAAACCTTATTTGTTAGTCAATCATGTTAAAAATACCAAAAAAACTTAAATGCTGGTTAAACTACTCAGCTTGGTCAGTTTCATACCTGCAACTCCTTTATACTGTGGGCATTCCTTTTTAATATGGCCTTCCCTTCCACAGATAAAACAGCGCTTTTCTCTTAAGTCTCTGTCTTCCAGGCGCTTCCATTTCTCTGCTGATTGCCTGGGAGTCTTCTCTCTTCCAGTTTCCCCTATTATCCTTGCTAATTTCCTCTTCTGAGGTGTAGATACATGCAACTTTCCCTCCTTGACTGAGTTCTCCTTTTCTGTTGGTTTATTCTGCATTTCTTTGTCCTCTTTGCTTCTTTTCTCCTTGTTTTCTCCATACCTTTGTGTACCTTCATAATCACGACGCCGTCTTAGTCTGCAGGAGGAGAAAAATGCTGCAGAATTCAGAGGCCTTACATACATACACAGAGTCCATAAAAAAACCAAACCAAAAACCCATGTGCTGTCCTTAGACAGTCATTCTTCAGCAGGATAAATAAAGTGAATTGCAATACCTTTCCCTGTGATTCTCCTACCAAACAGTGCTATGCTGATGTTATATATACTTAATAATTTAACTTTACAATTAAATGACAATGCAGTCCTAAATCCTAATACTTTTAACTCAAAAAATATAAGAACAATGGAAAATCTGGCTGCTCAAGTTGCAGACAATGGAAGAGAAAAAAACACCAAGCAAAATACTAACAAAGTACAACAAAAATAGGGCTATAGTTCTGGTTTTCTCTATTTGTACAATTCAACCAGAACTCAGCTCCTTCCTTCTGAAACTGTGTATATTCACTCTAAAAGTCTCTTCTACTGAGAGAAGCTTCTCATATTCTATGTGAATTTAAGGTCTAGTAATTGAGAAACACTACCACTGTCACACTTCTTTCATCTAACAGCTTTATAGATGACTAGAGAAGGAGACAGGAGTAAAACCTCCAAGTCTAAAGATGATACCAGGCTCCTTTGGCAAGTCAGATGCATTGATAGTGGCTAGAAACTTGGAAAATGCCTCAAAAAACTAAATGAAGGGCAAAAGAATGGCATGAGCTTCAAGGCGAGCTTTTTAAAAAAAAAGCGATAAAAGGAAGCCCTGGGGAACTATAGTCTGGTCAGTCTCAACTCAGCCTGTTGAGATCATGGAAACTATGCTAAGGCATGTGGAAAACAGAAAGGCAACTGGTGACAGCCAACATGCCTTCACTAAGAGCAAATCACGCCTGACAAATCTGGTAGTTTTCTATAAGAGGGTTATAGAAATGGTGGGTATGGAAAGAGTGACTGACATAATGTACCTGAACTTCTGGAAAGCATTTGATACTGTCCTACACAACATCCTTGTCTCTAAAATGGAAAGACATGGATTTAATATGTGGACGGCACAGTGAATAAGGAATTGGCTGCATAGTTGCACTTCAATCATTGTGGTCAATGTTTTGATGTCTACGTGAACACCAGCGATGAGTGGTGTTCCTCAGGAGTCTGTATTGGGACCAATATTATTTAACATCTTTGTTAGGGACACATACAAATGGATTAAGTGCACACTCAGTAAGTTATTGGACAACTAAGATTAGCTTTAAACAGATACAGGAAAATACTATTTTACACATTCGTCAAAACAAATCTGTAATGTGTAGAGGAACACCTACTTCATCCAACATGATGTTAGTAGCTTTTTTTTTACTTAGTTACAGGAAAGTGCAAATAATTTTTAATGACAGCTTTTAATATAAATAGACTCTAAACAATGGTTAGATTTTTTTATCCTCCTTACAAGTGAGCATAAAGGTTTTCAATAGACATGAAGTCTTTAAAGATCTTTATCTTAAATAGAAAACCAAATTAAAAGGATGAGTTTTGAGTTTAGACATCTCATAAGAGATAAGCTGCAAAAGCTATTTAGCCATTCATTTGTTATAAGTACAGAGTTGTTGAATGTTGGACATGGCTACTCAGGGACAGGAAACATTCTCTTGGATGTAAAACAGGTATTGGTCTCATATGTGTGTGCTTATGAAAAATAATGCTGTGACATTCTTGCCTTGCTTTTGATAAGAATTGTATGATTCTGTGAACATGACAAAATTGTGCCTTGCTAGTAGCAGCACAATTCTGGTAGCAGAAGCTATTAAATAAATAAAAATTAGAAAAATGTGTCCATGAGTACTTATCACAGCATACCGTTATTCAGCTCTGCTGAATATTTATATTCTCTTTGACTACTCCTTTCCTATATAATGAAATGGAGAGCCAGCATTGATACCTTAAGTTAAAGAGTTCTTCTGCAACACTATCCACCACTACCACAACAGGTACTGATACATTTTAGTTTTAAACTCAGGAAATAATCTGCAGCATTTACAGGTTTTGCTTTAGCATTACCATCCTAATCTTTCTTAAACAAGCCTAAGGAAAAAGGTAACACACAGATGCCAATGCTATACTCACTTTCGTCTCATGGGACAATCCTTCATGAAATGGCCAATTTTACCACAAGTTCTGCAGCATCTATCATTTGGTGCCAATTCTCCTTCTGTTAGTACCTCAGGATCAAAAAAGTACTCCTGCAGAAGAAATAATGCATTTAAAATGAAAATCCAAACACTTGGAAACCAAAACAGATACAAAAGTGTCAAAATAGCACTAAAAGTTGCAGATAAGAATAAACTTGGAGTCTGTAGCTGAACCATGAAAGACCTCATGAATTAACTGGTGGCCACTGACCTTTTTTTTGATGGGCAGCCTACTGACCACCAGGTCTGCAGTTTATAAAACTACAGTTTTAAGAAATGCTAAGCTGGTTTTGATTTGGATTAAAATACATGGATCTGCACAATGAAACTCTGACTTGACTAGTATTCTGCATACCAACATATTTTACATGCAAATACCATTAAAACAGTACTCAGCAGTAACTCCCCTGAAGATTTTGAGAGTATTGTGGAAACATAAGATAAAGAGCTTAAAATGAGTGTAACCATACTCCTGCAAAGGCTAAGTTGTATGCCAAACAGCACACACGTATTCCTCTTAGAACGAACTTACCATTTTTGATGGGTATTCTTTAGGAAATATTTTTATAGGGGTACCAAATACCCTTCTGCCATTGATAAAAGCCTTCATTATAAAATTTGTCACTGTGGAAGAAAAAAACACCCCAATTTGAAATCATTCTCTAAATATCAACCCAGAATGTAAAATAATATCCAAGACAAGACAGTCACTTTGTATCTGGAATTGTTAACAGAAGACTTACTTTTTCTTGACAATCCAGCTCCAAGATTGTGGTTCAAATCAAAGGGATCTGTAGAAAAAACCATGAGAGGCATTCCTCAATGTGCAGACAACAGAGTAGAAATTCTTTCGATGAAAATGAAATGGTCCAGAAACAGTTTACAGAATATTTCTAAAATATGTCACTGCATTTTCTCTGTCAGTGATATTCAACAGCATAATCATACACAGCATTAAATCAGTTAAGTAAATATGGGCTCAGCTAAACTTAGCATTTTTGAGAAAATCTCAATTGCATTATAGTTAACTCCTTTGCCAAGGAAGTTTGTTAAATCTGTTTTTCTGTCATTTACTTCATAATGAAAAGTATGCAGTTTGCTTTGCAACTTCTTTTCAGTAGTTAAAAAAAACCCTTAATAATTGTCAGCACTCCTGAAACTCAATAGCACTTTTGTGATGACTTCAAAACATGAGCAAATAATTTATAGTCTAGTAACAGAAAAATAAATAAGCTTTGTGAAAACCCTAAAATTTTCATGTTAAAGAAGTTCCATATATTCCTGCAATTTATATGCTTTTACCTTCAATTACAATGTATTTGGAGGTCCACTGCTTCTTGAAAGTTGTAAGCAGATTTTTTCTCCTAATGCAGATGACATGCTCTTTAAAATCAAATTCTTCTGTGTAGAATCGGAGAAGTCCCAGCCACAGTTGCCCAACAGATTCAGTGTTTTTGCCATAGTCTGGCCAAACAACTGACTAAAACGACAAAAATATTGTTACATACAGTATTTACATTAAGCAGAATAATTTTCATGATTTCCTAACTCAAACAATGTAAGTCTTATTTTATACAGAGAAGCAATTGAGTTACATTAGAATACTTCCTTGGCTTGATAATGGTATATTTTTATTCTATTACCAACAAAAGTGGACAATTAATAGAACTTCTAGCATTAGGTTTTACCTCTTATAAAAAAGAATTTATTAATTCACTTTATGAGTCTGTATAAAATAAAATTATTCAACCAAATTAACCAGATATGACCAGATATACAGGTGGTAAGAGCTATCTTTACCCAGAGAGACATAAAGAATAATTAAGCATCCTTACCACCTTAAAGTAATTTTGTGATCTATTTTTGTCAGATTTTGGAGTTTATTTTTTCACAGATGAATTACAACCAACCATACGCTAAAAGCTTTACAGCACAGGACTGGGATTTTCAAAACAGGAGCTACTCCATTTCCATTCCTGTATTTGTTCTGGGATGGAGTTAATTTTGTTCTTAGTAGCTGGTGCAGTCTGTGTTGTGGATTTAGCATGAGAATAATGTTGATAATATTGATAAGCCACTGATATTTTAGTTGCTGCTCAACAGTGCCTACCCTAAGGCAAGGACTTTCCAGTTTCCCATGCTGTGCCAGCCAGCAGGTGCACAAGAAGCCAGGAGGGAGCACTACCAGGACAGCTGACCCCAGCTGGCCAAAGGGATATTGTCATGGCCAGTGTATAAACTGGGGGGAACTGGCCAGGAGGTACTGACTGCCGCTGAGGGATGAGCTGGGCATTGGTCAGCAGCTGCTGAGCAGTTGTATTGGGCATCTCTTGTTTCTCTTCTCTCTCAGGGTTTTAGTCCTCTGTCTTTTAATTACTACCATTACTACTACGACTGCTATTATTAGCATAACTGTAATAATTAGTAGTATGAGGATTATTATTTTATTTTGTTGCAATTAATAAAGTGCTTTTATTTCAACCCATACCTTTTTGTTGTTGTTGTTTTTTTTTTTTTTTTTGCCTTCCCACCAGGGAGGGGGCAGGGTGAACGAGAGAGTGGCTGTGTGGTGCTTAGCTGCCAGCTGGGGTTACACCACTATGTTCGGGAACAATGTCTTTAAAACGATTTTCTATTCAACCAGTGTATTTGGGAACAATGTCTTTAAAAGGAATTTCTGTTCATTTGCCAAGTTACAGGTAACACCATTTCCAATTAGCCTGATTTACTCACCAACTCCTCTATCTTATCAAAGAAATATACATTCCAGCCATCAACTAAAATTTCAGGCTTTTTTGGTTCTTTGTAGATCTGAAAGAGTAATATTAAAACTCATTAGAAGAGCCTTTCATATTCAGCACTGACATTCTTCTGATCAATACTGTATACAGTTAATCATTTCTTTCTGATATACTGTACCTCTTGAAGAACAGGGATGACTGGTGGATTTCTCTGTTGAAGAAAATAAAGCACCATAAGAGTATATGCATAAGATGACAGGCTACCTCGAGATGCATCTCCAATGTCACACATCTAGAAAAAGAAACATGAATTTTATCTTTCATGGTTATCATCCCTTGCTGCAGGAAGTGCTTCTAGAATGTCTGAAATACACTCACCTTTGTAAAGACTTTCATTGTGTAACACAGATATTTTACTCTAGGATCAATAGCTGCATATGATGACAGAAGTCTGGTGTTATGCAAGGCCTACAAAAATAAGAAAGTCACGTAGAAAATAAGGAAAATCTGAAGATGTGAAGGAAATAAGCTGAAAATGTGGAAAAAAAAACCAAACTTCAAGTTGTGTCCTCAAGAAATGCATATGTGAAGCTCTGCATAGCAGGAATATATATTGAGAAAGGAAGCATTCAACAATGAGGTTATCACCTACTCTGTTAAAAGCTGATCAACTTCCTTAATCACTGTGGAAGTAGTACAAAGCAGAATTCACAGAGCAATACTTCAAAACAAGAAGCATTAATCTCCTAATATAGTTTCAAAACATTTGGTAGAAGGTACTACTTGAACCAAGAGATTTCAGTCCAGATTTGTAAGAGCTACCAATGGACATATATGGATGCACAACTTCAAGGAGAAAACTTTCACATTTAGTGGTTGAGGTATCTTCCTCAAGACTCCCTTTGAGCTCATAAAAAACCTTCAGAATGTTTAAGAATTGTCTCTAAGACTTAACTTTCCTTTGCTGTTTCAAGGAACAGGCTTCTGAAATTCAAAAAACCTGTTTTTAAAATGTTCGGCCAAAACCATATGGATTGGTTTGGTTTTTTTTTTTTGGTGTAAATTCTAACATGTTATGGTTTGGGCAAGCTGGGTTCAAAATCACTATTTCAGGTCTCAAGGCTAGGCAAGAGCCATGATAGGAAGTGGAGTCTAAAAAAGCTGAAGTTACATTATTTTGCCATTCATTTAAGAAAGACTTAAAAGACTTAAACCACTATTAATTACTATTACTGAGGAGGTAACAGATTTTCTTAGTGACAACTCTAAAGCCATAACTGTGCAGCTGACTCCACTCATAGTCAAACAAAAAAAGAAAAAAAAGGTTTTTTTTAAAATATAAAACTGCAGTAGGTAATTGGAAACAGTTGATTATTAAACATCATCCAAATAATCACTTCAGTCTCAAGAAAGAGATCCTCGTTTTTTTTGTTACACAACATAAAATAAAAAAGGAGATAACCTTACCAGAGTATTATATAAACTGATGTCTACTTCAAGACCACTTCTGACATGGAAAAATTTGACAATTGGGACTTTAGCAGTTGTTATAGGCAAGACATTTCTTAAACCTAGGATGAAATGTTTTATTACTGAATGACTACAATACGGCCCTATACAGTATCAAATAACTTCCAACTGTACCAATAAAATTAGTAAATAAAATCTTAGCTGACACCAAATCTGTATTTCAGTTATGTTTTAAGTGATTTTAGAAATTTGTCACACATTATCAATCTGCTAAATGTAATTTATATTAATGTACGTTTGGCCCCCTCAAAAAAAACAAAGATCAGTCTAA
This sequence comes from Dasyornis broadbenti, assembly GCA_013397935.1. NCBI lineage: Eukaryota > Metazoa > Chordata > Aves > Passeriformes > Dasyornithidae > Dasyornis > Dasyornis broadbenti. The sequence goes on along the minus strand of VZRN01003570.1, from coordinate 72,380 downwards.
ATAAAAATATACAATTTCTTTATAGAGAAATAAGCTTAAGAGATAATTGAGAATTCAATACAATCCATTTGAGATACACCAAAATGAGCACTATAAAATTCATGATCTCTTGTAGAAAAAACCAGAATTCCTATTGCAAACTTGTGTAAGACTATCTTTTACTATCAACTGAACATACAACTACGTAATTACTAAACTGAAGCCTAAAGTCTTAAATCGTTTGTTCTTATGCATGTAGGTTATAAATATACTATCCGTCCAGTTCAGATGTGGTCCTATAACATTATAACCTTGAAGACCTACATATGCCAACAAAAATAAATCCAAATGTTCACAATATTTAACCTCACTCTTACTACTATAAGCTCTTTGATCTAGTTGTATCTTAATGATTTTCATCTACAGTGCCCCAGAACATTGTCACTACAGCAAATTAAATAATAAAACCAGAATCACTTATTTTAATTTTCCAGAGCATTACCTGACTGTTTCTTGAGAACTTTTGCTAAATCTTCAATGATTCTGATGCAATCAAGTCCCTAAGACACGAAGAAAAAACAGTTGAAAGATGTATCTGCAGCAAGTATTTTGGGCAAACCTTTTAGTATGTGCTGTTAAGCTTAACACTGTATAATTTAATGTTACATGTTATACAGACTTATGTGAATACAAGAAATATTTTCAAAATAGCATGTGTAAAATCAACAGTTGATAATATAATAATGGAAACTTTAAAAAAGCTGATATTAGGCATGAAAGGAGGCTGATGTGCTCTTTCATTGTTTCCCATTCCTCGTTGTTTATGCAACAAAGAATGTTACTTATCTGCACAGACAAAGCTAGAATTACAGAATTCCGAAGAAAACTGGCTAGTTTATTCTTGGACTCATGCCTAAACCAACAGCAAACACCCCCAAAACAATCTGCCTTAGTGGTACCTTAGTGTTTTCTTCTAATATGAAAAGCTTTTATAAAATAATGAACTTGTTATACTAGACACACAATATAGTAAAAAAAAATTGCTTTTATTTAACCAGAAAACCAAAATCTTCTCAACCTACCTCAGCAGTTTCAAGACCATCTATTGTCATACAGATATCAAGATCACTTTGTTTGAAGCCAAAGCCATTTTTTGAGGAGCCAAATAAATCCAGTTTGGTTCCTGTAAGGCATATGATGTATTACAACCACATACCAAAAAAGAATCTTAGATTGTATGTACCTCAAACCACTGCATGTCTTCTAATACAGGCATGAAACCATTATTATATTTCTGTAGTACATGAAAATTTTCTGATCAACTTTGCTTATGTAAAAAGATGCTCTACTATTATTGGTTCAAATAAACAGTCTGATAAATCCAGAAACAAGTTAGGTTTTCCAGTAATTAAATCATCAGCGTGTAGGTCCAAGCTGACATCTGACTAAAAGATGCTTTGTACAGAGATTCTCAGGGTAAGGGATATAGCCAGCCCCAGTCAAAAAAAATCTTTTGCTAATTTTAAAAGACCATGAATAGAAGTCCAGGCGTTACCAGCAAGAACTCCAGAAACAAAGAAAGGAAAAAAAAATACCTAGGTTCTGTGAACAGATCAGATGTTGTGCCTATATTTTAAAATATTACAAGCCCAGTAAATTTCAGTAGGAAGTACTACAAAAAACTTGTTGTTTGTAAGAGCAGTTACAAAAAGAAGTCTGATTACTAAATAAAGTTAAAATAACAAATATAAAACTTTTCCACTTCTGCTTTGTTTTTCAACTAGCAATTGTTCCTTCCTACTAATGTGTGCTATATATGAATAAATAAAAAATCCCAAATTTAAAAAAGCCTTAAAAGACTTAGAAAAAAAATTAATGTAATGAAGTATTGCAATGCTGAGCAACAATATGGGTTGATCATTCAAAACGAAAGTATTTATTACGCTGAAATGACATTTTCTTGGAAAACAGTCAAGTATGAACAATCAAAAGTATAAATATGAAATTAGAAGGGCCTAATTACCTGGGAAATCCTGTCTAATGAAGACTTCCAAGCTTTGTCTTATATGTTCCCGAGCCTGATCTTCTACTCTATTTGGAGCAAAATCATCTTACAAAAAAGAAAAAAAGAAAACAGTTTAGGCAACTGAACTGTAGGAAGCGCAAACAGTAAAGATTCAAGTGAAAACAGAGAGGGGTTTACAGTGGGGCAGGGGAAGGGAAAAAGAAAAAGAGAAAATTCACATGTGAAGGAAAGAAAGCAAGGATGAAGTAGAAGAGAAATACCTGTTCAAAGAAAAACATTAATTAAGACAAATAATGCATTTTGTCTGGTCAGAAATGGCGAGAGAGAAAGGAGGAAAGTTGGGTCACTCTGAAAAGAACAAAAGTGGAGAAGTGTTACAAAACAGTATTTTGACACTATTTTTTCTAGAACACTGAAGTCTTTGTTTACGAAAACCACAAGTTAAAGAACAGTTAACATAATTCAAATCAGACAAATATAAAAGCATCAGTCAAAAACTCCACCCAAAATCAGACCCTCAGAAAATATCTTTTCCTGTATGAGTAATCAGCCAGCCAGTCTGTGGAAGACAAATCTGAACACTTTCTACTTCTCTAGATATACACTATTCAGCAGTTCTATTAAAGCCATTATCATGAAGCCAAATCTTAGAATTGTATCTAAGAGATGGAGGCAATGTAACAAATAAACTGTCACCCTATAACATTATTAGTCTGTGGATACTTCATATTTTTTTCTCATTCTTTTTCTATGGCACAACAATATTCAAAGGAAAAAACTTACGGTAACACTGGACACAAACTTGATCTAGAATAACTGAAAACTTGGGTGTCAGTGGTGGAAGTGGGTCAAGTTCAATTTTCTTGAAGTCTTCAGGACAATCATTCTTTAAATGACCTTCCCGTTTGCACAAGCTACATACTACTGTAGGAGACTGTATGAACAGAAAGCAAGGTTGGTTTTAAAAACTATAGTACTTTAATGAATTTGAGCAACACTTTCATATAACTTCTGACAGAACATAAGCAACACGTTTATGTTCTAATACAGCTTGCTTACCTTGCCCTTTGTAAAAGCTTGTTTATTGAAGTGATAAAAAAGTTCAGATTCTAAGCACTGTTCTAGTGCTGTGTTCTCTTCAGAATGGCTTCCCTTCTCAGTAAGATACTCTTGACTCAAATTGGCCTTCTGTGGTCCTTCTACATTTTCTTTGAAATGTTTGTTCTCATGTTTACTGGGGATGGGAAAATCATCATCTTCCTCTGACAGTGCATCATCCTCTCCAGATCCAGTGTATGTGTTATCTAGTTCACCTCCAGCTCTTACAGCGTCATCCTCTCCAGATCCAGTGTATGTGTTATCTAGTTCACCTCCAGCTCTTACAGTAACACTGCATTTTCTCTGATTTAGAAGACTTGGTGCTTCATCCTCTTCCTCTTCATCATCTGAGTTAATCATTTGGGATATTTGACTCTTTGCTGAACGTAGGAATTTTTGTGGGGATTCATCCAGTTCATCAGTACCTTCAGTGCTATCCTCATCAACGTCAATCTTGTCATCCATTATACCACTGCATTCCAAGCCAAATTCATCACTCTCTGTTAGTGCAGCATTTCGAAAACCTTCCAGGTCTGAAGTGCTACATGTCTCTACATCATGCTCATTCACTGTAATAGGGAGATCTCCACTGTCACTGTCTTCATCGATTGTCTGCTCAGCAGCCAAAAGACTATTCCATCGTCTTTTTTGTTGTTCATGTTCTTCCTCTTCCTCCTCTTCTTCATCTTCATTTTCACTCTCTGTCTCTTCACAACTAGGTTTAAAATCCTCATTATCTCCAAAAATAATTTCCTCAATTATACAGTCTGAGTCTTCATGGGTAATTCCCAAATGACTTATATCATCAGCCAGTTCTTCTTCTGTGAAACTTTCTGAGCCATCACACAGTTTTGAAGGAGCAATTTTATGTTCCTTGGGCAGACATGTAGTCTCTGTTATGCAGTCTTCCACTATGGCTGTGTTTGTTCCACCATCCAAGTTTTTCAAGTCAGAACCTTCATGATTTGTAGCATCTGTTCCATGGCCCAGCATTTCGGATTTCTCCTCACTTGCATTTGAAGAGGGTATTTTGCTCCATTTTGCACTTTTTTTGTGAGGCAAGGCAAAATACTTGTAAGTTGCTCTCAGGCAGTGAAGAATATACTCATATACTAGCTGGCTGTTCAGAGTTCTTGCCACATTCCTTTTGACTGAATATGGGTCTAGTAGAAAGAAGTAAGGCAGCAGTGAAAGAGTTAACTTCTTAAAAAAAGAATACATTTACATCCTTACAGTGTCTGAATTGCTAGTTACTCTTAAACACCGTGTAAGGGCACAAGATCTATGAATTGTGCTGAAGACAATTTTTAAGTTCACTTTATTATTTCTGATAATGCTGAAAATAATACCCAATGGAAATATTAATTTTAAAAAAAAATTTATTATAATCAGTCCAATATTAAACGTTTCTAAGTTGTAACACACAGTACCAGTAGCCAGGTCAGCAACTTCTAAAAATTAAAGTAACAGTTCTTTGAAGTTTGTTGAGAGGTATTTCTATACCTTCCACAGCAATGCGCTTTTTAGGCCAGTCCTTTGATTCACGAGACACGGGTTCTTTAAGTCGTATGCTAATAACCAAATCAGCCATATTGAACTCCAAAGCATAGAAACGAAGCAGTTCAAGCCAGAGCTGACCAACAGGTGTGGAGCACCGCTGACCTAAATCAAATACTAAGGGAACCTGTCAATACAGAAGAAAACCTTAAATAATATTTAGTGCACAGGCATTTAACTGTTTAACTGTTACACACTTCCTTTATTTCATCTGTAATGTAGTATGACAGAATTTATCATTGCTTCTCTTCTCCTGTAATTACAATAAAACCTGCAATTAAAAAGTTGGAAGGGATAGTATAAAATTTCAAAATGAAAGCCTGCAGCAATACTTAAAAACAGAATCAATGATTAATAAAAATTTCCTCTTTAAGTGTTTATGCCATAGTTTCTAAATTTCAAAGAAAGAAGCGTATCTCATCTAACAGGACAAAAGTGATCAAACTTTACATACATATTTTTTAGCTAAGTCTAGGCTCAATTGTTAACTCTCACAACATGCAATCATGTACTGATACTGTTTCTTACAAAGTTGTTACAGCAGAAATAATTTGTAAGAACAGATCAAAGCAAAAAGGAAGTATTTTTCATATGCTTAATCTAATTCCAGGATAAAACTGCTCCAACTCTGTAAACTACATTCTCCTTGACAGATTAAAATTCAGAGTCTTATCGAACAGTTTGAAATCACACATATTTTCCTGCCAGCTCCTCAGCACCAAGAGCTAAGCAAAACAGACCTTGAAGCAAGCAGTTGTGCGATCTTTTAGCTCAGCTCATGATTTTGAAACATAAACACAAAACTGAAATTTTGCTCTTTTGAGAATAGCAATGAATGCTAGACTACTACAGAAATAAATTTAAAAGTTCAGACCTTGTCCCTTCTAGGGGAAGTTTCTTGCGGCAAATCAGAATCATCAGTGGGGTTATGCTCCCAAATCACAGCATCATTCTTGACTTCTCTCAGATGAAAATTACTTAGTTTGTTTAATGAGAATCCTTCAATCTAGAGAAAACGGAAGAAGAAAGAGCTAAACATCATGTGAACTTTAAATTTTAGCCTCCACATAGTAGTAGCACAAAGTTTAAAAACAGCTGTTCCAGGTCTAGAACATGCCTCAACCTTTTTCTCTCCCCATGCTTCTCTACAAAAAACTCTTGTCAAGAGTTCAGTGCTCGTGGAAGACTGTACTTTTGTGCATACTCAGGAAATATGGACAGTGAGGCACACTGAAAACTGGATGAATGGCAAATCCCAGTGGGTTGTAATTAGTGACACAGGGTCTAAACACAGGCCTCTCACAAGTGGTGTCCCCCAAGGGTCAGTACTGGGCCCGGTGTTGTTTCATTTGTTCAGCAGTGACTCGGACAAACGGACAGATGCCTCCTCAGCAGGTCACTGATGACACAAAGCTGGGAGCAGTGGCCAATACCCCAGAGCGCCATGCAGCCCTTCAGAAGGGCCTCAACAGGGTGGAGAGATGGGCAGAGAAGAACCTTCTGAAATTCAACAAAAGCAAAAGCAGGGTTCTGCATTGGGGAGGAATAACCCTAGGCACCAGCAGAGGCTGGGAGCTGATCTGCTGGGAAGCTGCTCCGTGGAGGAATTGGGGGTCCTGGTGGACAACAAGCTGTCCATGAGCCAGCAGTGTGCCCTGGTGGCCAAGAAGGTCAATGGTCTCCTGGGGTGCATTAGGAAGAGCATTGCCAGAAGGTCAAGGGAGGTGATCCTTCCCCTCTACTCTGCCCTGGTGAGGCACATGTGGAGTTCCATGTCCAGTTCTGTGCTCTTTAGTATAAGAGAGACATGGTGCTCCTGAAGTATGTCTAGCAAAGGGCTACACAGATAATTCAAGGACTGGAGCACGTCACTTAGGAGGAAAACTGGGCCTGTTCAGCCTTGAGAAGAGGCGACAGTGGGGATCTTGTCAATGTCTGAATATCTGAAGGGACAGTGTCAAGAGGATGGATCCAGGTGTACAGAAAGTTCCACCTGAATACGAGGAAGAATTTCTTTACTGTGCAGGTGACCAAGCACTGGAACAGAGCGCCCAGAAAATTCTGATTTTGTGTCATGCAAACTCTTCTTTGCACATTAGACAAGCATAAATATGTATCTTTTAATCATATGGCCATATACAACAGGACATTTTTCTCACCCAGTTCAGAGAGTGCTTTGGAAGGAGTCAGTAATGTACCAGGGAAAATTGCTAACTGCAAGGTCCATGTAATTAGTTACTGAACATGCATGCTAAACATAACAAAAGACTGTAAGTACAAAAATGGGTGCCATGTATATAAAATGTAAATGGTGTCCTGGGGAACTGGGTTCTGGATTTGCATCCATAATACAAGTTCTGACATCAATATGCATTTCAGTTTCTAAATCCAAGAAATACATGCTCTAAGCTCCTAATGTGATTCCTTCAGCAGGTATCACATTAGGATGTTCCCCAACCATGGTCTATATTTTGGAGAATTAGATGTCAAATTCCAAAACACTGTTTTGGGATGTAGCTTTGTGGATTGAGTTCTCAAAAGTCTGAAAGAAAGGTTGAAAAAAACAAGGAAGTAAATTGTTGCAAAATGCATTATTCAATGCCCAGCACTCCTTATTTATAGAAGGGGCAACAGAGCACTTACTTCAATGACTAGGTTTGAAATGCAACCTTACAGCTAGCCATACTAATGTTAGATTGTAGTTTGGATGAATTCATTTTCTTCATTCCTGTAGAAATGGCTCACTTATGGCTTGTTCAGAGTAGCACAAAGCTGGCAGATTATCTACCACAAGCGACTGGTCCTCTCATTCACACTATTCAGTGTATTAATACACATACCCATGATCCCAAATAGACAGGTAGAAAAGGCTCTTTCCTCTGTTGCAGAAAGAAAACAACCATTAAAGCGAACACATAAGGTGACAAGCCTCCCTCTTCAGGACGATCAACACAGCACAACTGTAAAAACAAATTGTGTGGTCATTAAAGTTTCAAGTGATACCATGACAAATACTTTTCTAATTACTGTTAAGAAGTCTGTCACACTGAATACAGACAGAAACTCAGACACCTTTGAGCTCTTACCAGACGGAATTTGTTCTCAAATTTACTGCAATTATGTTACTACCATAACGTTTTCAGTGTAAGAGCCACAGGACACAGACTAGCAAAACAGACAGTATACAGCACATTTCAAAAAATTATGACTCCTTTTGAGTAGATACAGTACAAGTCAAAACTTTCTCAATGTTTTTAATTAAATAATATTTTAATTTCAGACACAAAAACTCTAGAACAAGTTGTGTTAATTCACAAGATTGTTTTTATCTTCAATAGAGACAAACAAGTTTTTTTCTTTCCTGATGGATTAAGTTTATGAGAAACCAGCAATTCCATTTCATATACATTTCTCTGACTACTCTGGTAACAGAGCAGGATACTTACAGTTTGTATGCCACTGAAGCTTAAAATTCCACTTCTGAACTTTAGTAGAATGTTATCACACACAAATTATAATTACATAATTTATAAAATTTACAATTCATAAAAACTCATGTCCTTATTCCAACTCTTTTTCCAAGGACTCTTTCAACAGTTGTTTTCTAAACCATAACTTCAGGCATAATATCAAAGTTCATTCAATATTTATTCACAGATAAGGGAATACAAACGACTCTCACCTTTGCCCAGTACCTGAAGGCAATCACTAAAGGTACGATAGTAGGTTCCAGCTTTCCAAGTGTAGCCAAATGGTTTGTTGTCAGACAAGCATTCTCATTCCCTGCACTCACTTTACAAATAAGGCCACTAAAATCCAAAAAGAAACAAAATATCTTGGAGGTTTTGTAAGAACACCCATAGGTCAGATATCTCACAGAACAGTGTAGCAGAAGGCTGCAAGGAAACACCTAACAGCCTCTCAAAGACAGCATCTCTGCATGAAAAGCAGCATGCAATACTAATTTGATTTATGGTTCAGTTGAGAATATATGCATTATCATACTCTGTACAAGTGTTTTAAGATACAATTAAAATTCAAGTATTTTTTCTAATGATATTAATTTACTGAATTGAAAAAGTTGTATTAATTTCCTTCATGAAGCAAAACCGTCTTCCCGTACCACAAACACCAGAAAAGTTTCTATGCTGTTTCCATAGAACGTGAAATATTGTTAAACACTGAAAAATCAAGGTAGCACCAGGTAATTGGTAATATTTTTATCATTAGCTGTTCACAGAATGTTTCATGAATCTTAATTGTTATTCATCAAATGGGCAAAATAAAATAACCTTTCACTTGTTCTCAGAATACTAGTGAAGCTTAGCAAAATGTTCTTATCCTTACAGAAATCTATAATTTACTATGATATGTACACTACCTATAAGAAAGGAAAGTTTCTGCTTAAGCAATAATCCCAAATGGAAGGGTAAGGGTACATGCTGGAAGCCATAATGGTTGAAGGGGTTGGGAAATACACAGCTGAGGACAGAATAACCCTTACCCTCTTATTCTAGGCTAGGAATGACTTGCCCATGAGTGTTAGTTTGTGTTTCAAGATCCATGGAACTGTAATAATTTAGTACAGAAACGTCATTTATCAGGTGTTGGTAATATAATTTAAATTGCTATATACTATTAGAACACACAAAGTGACAACCGAGACCTTTGCTTTTCTCTGCACACCACCACTGGTACTCTAGCATGGAAATCTGCATCAACTTCCGTAAAAGATTCTAGGTGGAAGAAAGAAAAAGAAGCCACATTAAGCATGGTATTGGCAAAGAATATGTTGAACTGAATGCAACTAGAGAAGTACAGGTAGAACTTCAGCTTTCTAATAAAATGACTAATTCTGAGAAACATAAAGTACATGTAATGATCTGCAAGAGTGACAATATTAATTTAAGTGTTTCACGTGTGATGGGAAGAATATGGTCCATACAATAAGCACTGTTAGGAAAATACTGAGGAAAATCAGAACTCTACAAAATTCATATATACACAGTAGGTATAGTTAAGGAAGTATATTTTGTTTAAGAGCTGGCATCAGTAATTCAGGCATACAGACAGACCAACGGCACCTGTGGAACAACATTAGTGTGAAAAACAAAAAACCAGAGTGTTACGTCACTACTATAGAGAGAGAATTTTGTTTTCCCTGGTTATTTGACAAAGCTTTATGTAAATACAGAACAGGCTTGCCCACATGATGTAATGTACCTTTGCTATGCTTTGTCTATTCTTTTTCCTCTTATTCTTTATATAATTTTCCAAATATGATTCAGCCATATTTCAATCTTATCATCAAAAAAGTACAAATGCTAGTGAAGTTCTTTCTTTAAGTGGTATTTATTGATCCAAATTGGACTTATTTTTTGATGCCTCACTGTTTCAGTGAGAAGAGAGGAAACTCAAGTCAAATATTTTAGATACACAGCTCAAAATCGTGAAATGACAAGGTTTTTGTTATGTTACTTAGCCAACTGGACACCTAATTTGATTGAAAATTATCCTGCTTTTGCTACTGGGGTACCTCAAACACCTAATGCTCTATCCCTGTACCTTCTCACTCACAGAGAAGACTTTACGCAACACGTTAATGTAAATACTACTTGCTTTCGATATGCATTAGAGATCCTAACTTCTTATGAGATCTGGGTCTTCATTCCTCTAATCTGACTGAAAAATGACCCCATTCTCAAAGACCACAATGGTAATTTGACCAGACAATAAAATGTACATACAATGATGGTGGGGGTGCCACTGAGAAAATATAGGTCAGTAAATATACATGTTTTGAACCATATGGTCTGGTTTCCCAACTGTGCGCATAAAGCAAGGCAAGAAAGCAGTGAAGCTACTTTTTGCAATCTATATTTAAAAATAACAGAATTTTCAACCCCCACCCCCATATTTTCATTTTTTTCTTGCCTGCATATGCTTGAATTGGTTTCAGTAAGTGCATTTTTTTTAAGGACCTTAAACTTTACATCCCTGTGTTAATGCCCAGAGTTACATCCATTACCTGAAAAAACCCCCATGTGTCTGTAAGCAGTCATTTGTACATGGCCTCACCTGCAGTAACAGACACGTGCACATAATTACAGGAGAAGAGACCACAATGTGAAAGTACATTACTGGGTTTCTGTTACATGTTAAAGAACTTAGGCTACTGTCTGTACAAAGCATGGCTAATAGAGCAGGCTGGGGAAAGAAAAGCAGCAGTGCCTACCTCATGTATAATGACATCTTCACTTAAAATGCATAAGAAAGCTTCCCACTAGGAATTTCTCCCATCATCAAAAGTAACGAAACTTTAGCCCTCATAATGCTGAATATTAAACCAAAAGTGGTTCTGCCAACATGTTCTTTTCTGCAGTATTTTTCAGACAAATATATTACTAAAAAAAGAACAGCATGTGGTGTACTGGTGCAACAGAGGTGAAATTCAACAATACTAAGCAGTAATAGTTTAAAGGAATTGAGAAGGCAGCAATTTTTTCTTACCACTGTTTTGGAGACTTTCTTGCACAAGTAAGAGAACATCTGGTTGAGCCATCTGTCAATAAAAGGAATAAAGCTGTTTTTGTATCAATCACCTGTCAAAAGGGTGATTTTCTACAACACAAATATAAAACTGCCTCCAGCTGTACTTGACTATTATTAAGTTGTATTAAAAGGAACAAGAACTCTGCTTCTTTAAAAAGACAAAAATAATCCTGGAGTAATTTTAAGCAAAGTAATTTTTACCTCTATCAAAAACTTGATTATGGTAAAAGAACTCCAACCAACAGAATTATTGTTTCAGCCTACTTAAATATGCCTGCATTCTGACACAGTAGATTTACATCACGTCAAAGACTGGAATTACAGCTTTTCGAAATTATATGCACTTCATGAACTTGGATCATTCTTTGTTTCCTAAAGAAATCGTTAAATTCTTACAATGGGACTGCCAAATCAAATGCAGCAGGAGTAAGTTTAAGTATGGAATCAAGTCCTTAATTCCTTTTCAATGTTCAAGTACAAAGACACATAGAAACAATTAACATGACAAAACAAGACTTTAAATTACTCCACATACAAATAATATTATATGGTTTCATGGCTCAAATATAACTTAGTAGTCAAAATGTGCATATGTGAATATATCAATACAAAACAAGGATCAGTACAGAAATGAGATCATTTAATCCAGCCATTAAGTGCCATTTAATCCAGCTGTTAGAGGAGATCCATAATCATCTGTCTCACAGGACTATTACAATACAGAAGTTTTAAGTGTTTTCAGCCTGATCACTACTGTTCCATGAAGAAAGGAACATTATTTTAAGACCTCTGTTTTGCCCAATGGGTTTTTAGAAAAAGCGTTACTACCACACTGTAAAATATATTTGAAGTATTATCTACATGAAGATGCAAACATTCAAAACCACTTACACACACATAATAAAACAGCCTTACTTACATTGGCAGGAAACTGGGTATCTATGTTTATGTCTGAAGTTTTGAAACCAAATCTGCTGTAAGAGGAGCCATATAATCTTAATGAACACTCTGCAACAGAAAAAATTATACTTCATTTACACTATGCCTAACTCGAAGTCTGTAGCTACTTCACAACATTGTTAATATATCTTAAATCTACACCCAGTTTTGATAACCACAGGAAAAGAAGGATCTTCCAACAGCCCAGAACTGTTATTAAATCCTGCCTTCCATGCTGTTGCTGGTAAAGGCTGATTATGAAGGTCAAATCCTCCCCACATCCTTTTCATCTTCACTTTTCACTACAGATTATTTGGGCCATGAGCACCATTGTAATTTAATTCCAAAACACGGTTATATTGCTACATCATGCTGTTCAAAAGACTAGTAATTAAACATGCTGGTTTGGAACTTAGAGAGCCAAGGTTTTTAATTCAGTTTTCATTTAATTTCACAAGCTGTTGGGGACTTGGTTTTGGTTAATTTCTTTTTTGTTTGTTCAGTTTTTGTTGTCCAGTTGGCATACCTAACACTTAAAACAAATTGCAAATAATACCTGGCAATTTTTGACGCAGCACATTTTCCATCACTGTTTTAATGTTAAGCCTTTCTTCTAGATCTTCATTATTTAAGCCAAATTCCTGCACTACATTTTCAATAGCAACACCAATAGCTTGTATCTGGGAAGGCGTCGGAGGAGGAAGAGCAGTCAGCAGTTGTTCTTCTTGCTTCTCCTTTCAAGATAATAAGACCGCTGTTTTAATGAGTTTCTTGAGTTGCTTATCATGCTAGAATGAATGCCAACAACTCATCTAAAGTAATACCACTACAACAGATTTTCCAGATAATGTGGGTAATTGGAAGAAATAAAGAATCTGATATCCAAGAGGCTGCAGTAACATTCACAGGTACATATACATGTACTTGGCACATTAAAAAATCATCAAATTTTTCATCACCTGTGAGGTCTGAGAAAGTAGGAGCTAAAGAGGAAGAGACAGAAAATCTGCATAAGACATATTTTTGTCCACTTCAAGTGGAGAAAGTCGAAGTAGATATTTAAAAAAAAAAAAGTAAAATGGACGTTATGCTGGAAGTAATTTTGATGCTTATGGTCAAAACAAACCTATTTCCTTTACATATAAACAAATCTGTAATACTTCACGGATGCTTAATTTTTACAGTATTTCCGAATTGAAATATTCACTCCAACATAAAGATTATAATTTATAATTCTGCCATACCAACTGCATTTCCTTATTGCTATGCCTCATTGCAAAGTCCAGGTCCCAAGCTTACTGTTTTAATCTGTATTACTAAGAAATAGTTTTTTAAAAGATTGAAACATGGTAAAAATTAAATGTGGAATGATTTTAAAAGCAGTGATGTTTCATCGTCACTAAGGAGGGGTGAGGAAGGTTTCATTAAACTACAGTTCATACTTTTTCTTGTGCTTAACTCACCTTTAAGCTTTTCTTGTGTCTTTTTTCTTTAATATGCTTATGAGCAAAAGCCACTGATTCAATCAAAACATCACACAATTTGCAGGTATATTTTGCTGATGGGTAGCTCCGAGGTTGCTAAAATAAAGACAGTAAAAAGACCCCCAAAATACATACAGATATTACTTTTACTTCATTCAATACGCTTGGTAAGTTGAATGACTAACTCTGGAATCTACACACATTCACTTTAGTTTCCATAACTCCATATTTGCCATCAAAAAGTTCGCACATCAACTATAATGTCAGAAGAATGATACCATGTCAATCACACCCAATCCCACCCAATCACCCTGTATTTTACATGAGAAAATACCCAACTCCCATGGGAGACTATATTAATTGAACAAACCACTACTCCAGCATTTTAGTTAAGATCTGATGTTATTCCATGAACTAAAGGAGAAGCCATTTTTGATTTTGAATTGTTATCAATATTGTAGTAAAAAAACCCCAAAAGATAACCTGTCTTCATTTTAAAACTCATTCATAGCAATACTTTTACTTAAGTTCTGTAACTAAACTTTCTAGCTACAATCAGACATATTGCTCAAAGTGTACCCTCCACAATATATTTACAGGCAAAAAAATAGGAGAGGTCTATCTATACAAGTAAAGACAGTGTCACCTTCTTAAGTCTGCAAATGTAGTCTCGCTTCAATCGTTCTTCAGCTTGCTGCAGCCCCAGAAGTTCTTTTGCCGACAACACAGATTCATCTATTACTGGACCATCCACTTCATCATGATCAAGCTCATCTTTTCTAGTTCTTCTCGCTCTTCTTGGTTTTCTAAGCGTCTTCATTTCTTAAAAAGAATTGTGAGAGCAAATATGTCAAATACGTGCAGTGCCACACAGCATTTTAAAAAAAAATTTCCAATTAACATTCTATTTATATGCAAGTCAAAGGAGGCACAATTCACCTACCTGGTATGGTTTAACAACCTGTTCTGGGCAAGTCTGATAATAATGACTGTATATTAGTGTCATAACCTATAGCACCTTTGTCCCAAACTACAAATAAACCAACTAATTTGTCCCACTGAAGATAATGACCTTATTTAGATACTTTCATTAAAACTTGCAAAAAAACCCAAACAAACAAACTAACTAACTAAATGCAATAGATTTACAGCTTAGCTGAGATGTATCTGTATGTCATCGTAATGAAAAGACACAATATATTATCCAAGGATTTCAGAATGCCTAGTCAGGCTTTGGTAGATGAATAAGCTAGACTAAAAGTATGACAAAACTAAAAAGTGTAGGCAAATTGAATGATTTATAAGAGCTAGCAGCACTGTAATATGGCACTGTCATGGCTGACATATGGCAATTTATTAACAGGGGATTATTACCACTGATAACATCATTTGCTTTTACAAAGCAGTATATGGATCAGTACTACCTTCACAATATTAAATAAAAATGTGAAAAAAGGTAAGCACCACTGCTGACTACAGAGAATAAAGAATGGACTTGCTAAGTATTTGCATATTGCTTAATAAAGCTTTAAAACAGTCAAATGTTTAAAAAGCTTGTTGGTAAATACCACTTCTACTTTTAGGCAAATTTTGTCATTATTTTGAAGCAGAAGTCACTACTCACCCAAAGCCAATACCTGTAAAAATCATCTCAGGAATGAATATACACAGGTCAGATTTTCACACATGACTTCAGATCACATCTTGCCTTTCACTTGTACAGCTATACCGGATGTCCTGCTGCATGGAATTTCTAAACTTCCCTTCTTCTGAGAAAGTTTATGCAACTTCCTTAGACTCCCAAATCTTTGTCATAGTATGAGGCTTTAATTTGTAATAATTTAAAAAAGACCAAAAAAAACCCCCAGATAAACTGCTCTACCAAATACATTTACAAAGCTTCTTTCCTGTGACCTCAGTTTTTGAAATAAATAATTGGCAAAAGGGAAACAACACAGTTGTGTATTTTTAAATAGTTATTTGATTCAGTTATAAGCAGCATGCGTTAGTGGTGTAAACAGTACCAGGACAAGAATGGTAATATAATTTCTTTCTTTCAGCAGCATTACAAGTTTAAGCTGGAATAAACAGGATTTAGGCTTAATAGGTTGCAGTAGCGATACTCAAAATCTCCAGGAAGGCAGAAATGCATGTGTGAGCTTCTGAACCTTCCACATCCCTTCCATTTTTGTAGTGACACTTTTGCTCAAATTCCTAAGATGTGCCACATTTGTTTGATGACATTTTTAACTAATCAATGTAGATAGAACCTGAAGATGTATTAATGTCTTCACAGAAAAGCCTGTGACAACTACCTACTTATCAACTCTTTCTGTAGCTAAGAAGTAACTTTAAAAATTAAACAAATACTTCTAATATTTGGCAGGTACAGTAGTGACAATCTAATTATAGCTTAATGATTAAATAAAATACTAAAGGGGAGTTAAAGCTCCTGCAGACAAAAATGTATCTCAGAGATTTGGTAAACTTCCTTATGAGCTACAATATAAAAGACACAAGGATAATGAATAAAATATTTCAAGTAAATTCCAAAAGCAACATTTTTAGCAATTTTGCTGCTTGATTTAGAACTTCTGAAAGGACCTCAAGAGGTGAGCTATGCCATGCCTGTGTTTCATACCAGGATGAAATGAACAACGTCAAATCCGAGCAATGCTCAGCTAACCTGTTCTTAAAGGCTTTCAGGTATATTTTACCATGAGCTGCCCAGACAACCTCTACAATGCTTCCCTAGCTTTACCTTTAGAAACTTGCCCTTTATTCCTCATCCAAATCTTTATTGCTCAATTTTAGGCCCATTGCTTTGTGTCCCATCTAGTGGAAAGGAACAAGGCAGTTTACGCCATCAGCTTTTTATTGCCTTCTTAGACAGAGGAAGATTGTTACTATATCTCTCTAACCTCTTAATTTTGCAGAGATTGTGCATTGTTCACAGTTTGAACAGCTTCTATTTCCTGTGTGTCTTGACAATTTTCTTGCTCTTCTTTAGACTACTTCCATTTTATTCATACAAGTGGGGTGCACAACTGGACAGAGTACTGCAACTGAGTTTACAGAAGCCTCAGCAAAAGGGGTACTTCAAGCTGTGAGACTTTTTTCACACCTCACAATCCCATGATACCGACTGCTAATTATCATCTTCTGATTCACTATCATTTCAAATTTTTCTCTGAAAAAAATACTACTTTTTAATAACTTTTCCTCCTTAATATGCACAGTTGATAGTCCTACTTAAACAATGGCATTTACACATCCTTTGTATTTTATCCTGTATGTAGGTCATTTCTCCAATTGTGCAAAGATATTTTAATTGACCTTCCTGTTTTTCTGCATTCCATTCCTAGCAGCTCCACAGCATAGTCAGTTTTCATAGTACACAATAAGTCTGCTGTCTTCATTCATCATTATAGTATAATAAACATTGAATGGAATAGAATCGACACTCACTAGATGTTCGTTCACTATTTTCTGTAACATTTACAAAATCTTCAGTAGTTTCTGAGTATAGTTACCTAATTAGCTGTCCAATTAATATCTTACATTAATTTAATCTAGGCAATTTTCCTCTAGTTTACTTACAGAGATGTCACATATTAGCATCTAAAGTAGTTCAGTACTAGTACCAGAGATATCTACCAACTGCCTTTCCCATGTCCGCAGGAGACTGACCACTATTTCAAAAAAATTAATTCAGGCTTCGCATACCTTTTCCTTAACAAATCCATACTTTTACTACTACTTATCTTTGTCATCTTTCAAATATTTGCAGTATATTATATTATTTGTTCCAAAACTGACTCCCAAAATTAAAGTTGCACACCAATTATTTTAATTCCAATTTTAAGAGACACTTGCCCTTTTGTCTAATCAGTAGCCCACTTTCCCTGAGTAAGTTCTCAAGTATGACTCTCAGTGGTTCCAAAAATTTATTTCAGTGACTTTCTGAAATTTCACAGAATAAAGTTAATTACATCCAGGAAACTGAAGAACAAACTTGTGAAAACACTCTGCTCTCTCCTCATGTGAGGTTGAGCTGTGTGCAGCTTACTTCTAACAATGAGAGACACTGGCTGAGCACCTGTTCACAGTTTATCTTTTTAATGACAGCTAGTATCAAGGGAAAGGACATTTAATTCCTGGACTTCCTGGTATCAACCAGCAATAGCTTTTCTACTCAGCAGTGGGTCTGATCACTATCATCTTTGGCTCCCACTCTTAACTGAAATGAGACAGGTTTCTTGTCAACTGGCATTCCATTTTGGCAGCACCACATCTATGCCTAGTCTTTCTTATTTTATTTAGTCATATTCTCTATATTCTTTGAAGCTTCCTTTTTCCACTTGACTTGCATTCAATGAAAATATTACGGTATCGATCACTTTGTCCTACCTTAGCCTGTCCTTCCTTGCATTTCAATGCTTTGGGTTTGCACTCTCATTATCAGTACCAACTGCCCACAGAAAGTTCAATATGTATGGAGAACCAGACTTGTGTTATTGCTATACTAAGTTCTCACAATACTGACAAGGCATTGTTTTCAATCTTCATTAAGACACATCATTACAGTCCTCGTCAGTAGCTCCAAAACTCTTACCCTGATATCAACTTAATTGAAAGATCCCTTATCAGCCTTGACAGATTCCATCAAATCATACAGGGAAAACTGCAAACAGGGACACTACAGAGATGCTGTAATCTACTTACTCGTACCACTCACAAACTAAACTACAAAGACAACACAATCTATAAAACAAGTTCTGTACCATTTGCTGTGATGATTTGTTTAAAGTGCTAAAAGTACAGTGCAGTCAATAGTTCGCAATACATGAGAGAACAAAAATGCTTTTTTGCTTTAAAAGGGAATCTTGAAATTTCACTATTCAGTACCACATGTAGGAAGCTACTTTACTGGATAGCTATGTGAAAAAAACCCAAACGTTATTACCAGAACTTCCTTTCTGCGTGTCTGGCACATCTTTGCTCATTAAATCTTCCTGAAGTTGTCGTCTTACATTTCTGTTTCCAGCACCTTCCACCTCATGAAAAGAGTCCTTTCGTGTCCTGCCATGCCCAGGAACCCAGGCAACAGATCGGTACTCTCTCCAGGTGTCAGAAGTACTACGGTGGTCATCAGATATCCACTTCTTTATTTGCTCT
The DNA here is from genome assembly GCA_013397935.1 of Dasyornis broadbenti. Classification (NCBI taxonomy): domain Eukaryota; kingdom Metazoa; phylum Chordata; class Aves; order Passeriformes; family Dasyornithidae; genus Dasyornis; species Dasyornis broadbenti. The sequence continues at coordinate 53,567 of VZRN01003570.1, read as the reverse complement.
TTTTGGGTGTCATTTAACCTTGACCCTTGACTGTAAGTTGTGTTTTTAAGTGAATTTGGGCTACTCAACACACTACGTGGTCCTCGCCTGGGACTGCTTCCATAACGACCTGGAGTTCCCTTTTTCTTTTGCAGGCTGGTATCTATTTTATTGTTATAGCCACTTCCATATTCATCCATGACTTGGTAGTCTTTCTGTAAGGAACCTTCTTTTAATTCTTCTTGATGCAAAATTTCCTCTTCCTTATTTTGTTTGGCAAAGCAAGGTTTTGCAGCATCTCCCATGGTTATTGCTATTTGATTTAGTGATTCCCACCTAGAAAGCAAAAAGTTAAAAGCTGTATTTTAAAATCAGTAAAGGAATAAACACTGGCTACTAATTGCTATGAAAATCTCAACAATCAAAGCCCTGGACTAAGGCAGTCCAAAACTCAGCTAGGTCTCTTCTCTTAGAATGTTTAACATCTATGAGTGGTTCAAAAAATGCAGAGACAGCCTATGGCTTTTCCGGGCACTAACATCTAGACGCCTTTAGAAGAGATACCATATTTTAAGAGCGTACATCAGTCTCAGCTCAGTACAGGAAAGTTCTGAAAGAATGGCTGAAGGAATTTCATGGCATGTAGATTATGCAGGAGGCAACAAGGAGGATGGCCCCAAGACCGTTCTACATATCAGAATATTTCTCTTTGCCCACAGTAGACACTCTTTACCTCATTAAGAAAGCAAATTGTGATCATCAGAGGAGACAGTAATGCAGAAGCTAAGCTGCAATCAAGATATTAGGCAAATATGATATAATGATTTAGAAACAATGTGCACTCTGCACATTTTAAACAGACCACCACTGTGAGGTCTCATGTTACTCAGTATTAAGCACTCCTATTTCATATTATTTTAGCATTGTCTGAAACACCTGGGCCACTGAATTGCTCACATACCCACCACTCTTTACTTGGTTACATCCATGCTCTTACTGCAAAACACTTCCACAGAGCTCTGATGTTGGCCAATAAGCCATGTGGACTGTGAAAGGGGTAACTGTGTAAAACAGTCAGTAAACATGTTAAGCAGCAGTGGTCTCATCAATACTGAATGTTTTATGATTTAAATACAGACACATACAACCAAACACAAAAGCTTTTCTCTTTCAAAATACATGCAGGTAGGTGCTTAAGGATGCAGATAAAGCTGTACAGTGATGCAAAGAGTATTTTCAAGTACCTGAACATCAGAAAATGCCCTTCTGTTGCCTTTAATATGGGAATAGGGTACCTCATTTTTTTATTTTTTAAGTTCTGCAGGCCACAAAGGCACTCTTAAGCATTTCAGTGATTGCTTTTTATAAGCCTGAGGCTTCTAGTGTTCATGCCCCTCTTAAGAAGAAGACAGTTTTTTGCTCCTACACAAGCAACAAAAAAAAAAATAGGATTCCTGTCCTAAAGAACAGAATTCTTACCCAGTTATGTACGTCTCTGGAAAAGCAGCTGCTCCAGCTAGGAGCAGAAATAAAACATTCTAATGCATAAAGTGTACTTACTTCCTATTTTAGGCAATAAACTGCTGTCAAACCCGAATTTCAGAATGACCTAAACCCAGCCTGTTTAGAGTTATCCCCAGAAACAATGTCCACGCCCTGCCGCCAGGCTGGATGACGACACCTCCCTGCACTGGAAGGAAGCAGAAAAGTCGAAGTTTACATTCGCCTTCGGCTCCCAGCCAGGACTGGAGGTGCGAACCTGGCGTGGGCAGGGGGCAGGGGTCTGCCCTGGAGGTCAGCGGCAACGCAGATGGGCACGACACAGCTGCCTGCGGGGGCAGAAGCACCACGCAATGCCGGCCAAGCTGCCAGAGGGACCCAGGCGGAGGTGTGACGATACCGGCGCAGGAAACACACTGCGTGGGCCAGGGCTCCCTTGCCCCCACACCGCAGCTCCCGGCTCGCTCCTCCTCGTCTTCCCACAGGCTGACGAAGGTTCCCAGCCCCCTCCTGCCGATCCCCGGCCCCGGTGCAGGGACTGTGGCGCAGTACCCCCCAGACCTGCCTGTGTCTCAGCCGGACACAGTCCGCGAGCAGAGGGGCCACGGCAAGGCCGGGCAGGGAAGGAGCGAGAGATGGAGCGAGGGAGAGAGGGAGGCAAAGGGGCGGGCGAGGGGGACAGGACGCTGGCGGACACCGCCCGCCGCCGAGAAAGGCCCGGCCCTGCCGCCGGCCGCCGAGAGAAGGGCACTCACCGCCCGCTACCGCCGGCCCGCCTGCCGCCCAAGGCTCGCCATTGTGCCGCGACGGAAGCGGCGCTGATCCCTCGGCGCGCCTGATCCGCGCGAGTCTTCCGGCTGCACAGGCCCGCCCTCCGCGCCCGGCGAGGCGGGACGGGGCAGGACCCGGAGGTGAGGACGGTCCGGTTCGGAGTGGACGCGGAAAGCTCGCCTGACCGAACAGCAACGTGTCAAGTAGACCAGGGCGCAGAGTGCCGCGTCCCGTCTTTCCTTAAGCCTGCAGGCTTGGTGACTCCACCACCTCCCTGGGCAGTTCACTGCCTCTCTAATCACCCTTTCTGTGAAGAAATGCCTGCTGATGTACAGCCTGAGCCTCCCCTTTCGCAGCTTGAGGCTCTGCCCACTTGTCCTTTCACCTGCTGCCTGTGAAGAGAGGCCGACCCTCACCAGGCTGCTCGTTCGGGCACCTGTAGAGAGCGGTAAAGTCTCCCCTAAGCCTCCCCCAGGCTAAACACCCCCAGCTCCCTCAGCTGCTCCTCACAGGATTTGTGCTCCAGACTCTAGACCAGCTCCATTGCCCTTCTCTGGACATGCTCCAGCACCTCTGTAAGGGATGAACGATAATAATTCCACTTAGAAGTCATATGGCCAAAGCACTTTATTGGAAAAATCCAGGGTTCTTAAATAATCAGTGTGTTGTAAGTTTACATTCTTGTGAGGCACAACAAACGTGTTTAACCAACCACCATAAACCATAATAGGAACACACACTAGGTATAACCAACCACCAGCACCACGGTGTGAGCACTCATTGGTTCTATCAGTTGTTTTCCAATTATGTAACTTGTTTTTCACCTTTAGTTTAGCTGAGTCATTCCCAGAATGCTTTTCTAATTAGCCGAAGTAACAGGAGTGAGCAAGAGTTTTACAAGGGTAACAAGGTCCTAATTTTGTAAGGTTTTTCTTATCCGCAGCACACGTCAATGTCCTTGCAGTGAGGATCCCAAATACGAACACAAGATTTGAGGTACAGCCTTACCAGTGCTGAATACAGGGGGACAATCGCTGCCCTGGTCCTGCTGGCCACACTATTGCTGATACAGGCCAGGATGCCATTGGCCTTCTTGGTTGTCCAAGTGCCGCAACATGTGCAATGCAGTCATCTCCCAAAAAATGCAATGGAGAATAAATGGATTGCCAAGGCAGTCACAAAACCAGTACAATATAAGCAAAAGCTGCCTAATAGTTCCTGAATGTAATATTGTTGGCTCTTCTGTGGGAAAACTGAAGACATTGGTGCACTGCTGTGTATCAAACCCAACCCAGTCATAAAAACCTGTGTGTTTCATCAAACCAGCCCCCCTGTTGAAGTAACTATTGTTTGGAGCAAATTAGTCATAAGAAACCCACAAATTAGTCATAAGAAAACCACAAATTACAGGAAGTGAGAAAACCTGGGGCAGGTGCGGAAATGGACACATACCTGGTTTCGTGTAGCAAAAAATCTGCTTCCCATCTCATTAAGTTGCCCTTCACTCTGGATTAAGTGACTTGTGTATGTTGTCAATATGCTTGCACTTGCTCAGCTTCTTGCTCTTACAGTTCACCCTGTTTCTATATGCCCTCTTCTTTACCTAATTTACTGGCTTGTTTAGAAGGGTCTTTTCCTACCACGCTTTTGCATTCATATTTAAGGAAAAGAGGTGCTCTCAATAAACCTCATGAGGTTGTCCTCATAAAAATTCAACTTCCCATTCCAATTCAGATTTCCTTAGCAAAATGTGTACAAGTATATAGGTTTTGAAGACAGGTAAATAGCAGAAATGTCCCAGGATAATTTATGGTACCTTTCCAAGACAGGAATTTATAGCCTAGGGCTTTGCATTAACAGCTGGGAGATACTGTTGCCTTCCTTTCTATTACCCTTTACTGGTAAGACACTTTCTGGAGAGGGCCTGGCATGGAAGGATAGCATAATTTACCAAAACAATTGCTGTAAGCAGATGTGGCTGGGGTGCCATACACAAAAACATTTCTGAACCCTGCCTTGCTTTCTTGTTCCATAAAACAAAGAGTGGAGTAGCTGCAGGCTCAGCATGTTTCCTGTTGTATTGACTGTGGTGGGTCAAACAATTTTTGGTCTGATGAAAACTTCTCACTAGTGCACCTATAGAAAGACTGTCTAAACTTTCTGTCATTTTTATGAAGCTAAAATTCCTATGGTTTTTATAAAACTCTGTGATTCTGGATTAGATTTCAATTAGATGGATTATTGTATACTCAAATACTAGACTTTTCTATGATCAGATAAAAATAAGAGGAAGTGAGCTAAAAGTGTCATATGTCCTAATTTCACTTGCTGCTTGGAAAGCCTAAATTTTGATCAGCTGAGATATTTTCCTGAAGAGGTAGCAGGAAGCTGCAATTAGTCAGTTTTTGTGAGAAAAAGTAAACTTAGTATGCTGAATACAAATACACTGAAATGGGAAAAATGACTAGCAGATCTTGCTATATTTACTTAAAATAAAAGAAAATGAGAGAGAGAAATTGAAAAACAGTAAAAGAGTACTATTCACTAAATCAAGTAAGATCAGCCAGATGCATATAAATGATAAGACTGAGCTTAAAGACCAAATCGCAGTACTGGGCATCACAAAACCATATTTTATTTTCGAAGAAATGTAGTCTCTGAAATTTTCTGAGTACTAATCTCGAATCTGCTGCAGACATTTTGTGCCAGTTTAAAGCAAGTCACTACATTCCCAGTTTCGCCAGTCTGAGCGAACAAGTATTTTATATCTCTTTTAAATAGCTTATGTTTTGTTTTGCTGTTGTACAAAAGATACTGTTTTCTTTTATGAAAGCTTGTACACCAAGGAATAAATGTTGCATTTTTCTGTTTTGTGAGTCAAACTGGGCCAGTTTGGGATTATACATGTGCCTAATTGTGTTAATGGGGATGGGATTGGCCAGACACAAAAGTAGTAGGAAGCAGAGGTAGACTCCGCTTTTGACTGTGACTCAGACATCTCTTAAAGCCTTACCCCATACCAGCTTTGTCACCTCAGCATTTTACTGTTGCAACACTCTCCATCTTGAAAAGCTCCTAAGCTACTAGAACCACTGACAATGTTGCTGTTTGTTTTCATCAGTGAAAAATTGCATCACTTGCAGATAAATCAGAAAACCTGTCATTTTCCAACTTCTTGTGCATCTCCAGACTACTTGCTGGTGGGGTAGTATGAGGATGTCTTGGGTTGCAATGTAATGTGTAACCAAAACTACCGATTCTACTACTATCTACATGAGCTGTTAAAATAGGTGGGGCAGTGTTCTTTATCTTCTCCATGACTCAGCCCTGATAACTCCCTCTGGGGAAGCAGCAGCCACCCTGGGGGCCATCGCTGCTAATGAGCCAGCAAGAGATGCCCCGCCCTAGGGTAGGAACCCAGCATTCCTACCTGTATATAATCTGAGGCTTGGAACACCATGGGAGCACTACCACTGGATTCCCAGAGGACAAGAGCTCAATAACCACCACTAGATCTCCAGAGAAGGACCAGACCTTTCTACAGGATCACCACCTCGACAAAACCACATCCATCATTCCAACGGGACTGTAGCCACCATTTAATTGGACTGCTACCAACACCCTGACCTACAGGGTGTCAGGTCATATTCTGATTTTGTCAGTTTAAGCCAGTGTTTCTGTCCTCTTGCCTTTATTTTGATTTTCCTCTTAAACTGTAGTTCTGACTTGGAGTCTCTCTCAAGATTTTGTGTGGAGTTAATTCGTCCTGCTGGTTTGCCTTCAAACCAGTATGTAGGAGCAGAAAAGACCCTGATGCTGTGTCAGTTACACTCATCAGTAACTAAAACATCTCTGTATTATCAAAACTTTTTCCAGCATACATCCAAAACATTGCTCCCATACCAGCCCAAGCCTGTACATTCTCTACTAGTTATTCCCTATCATTTATGTCATCTTAAGGTCCTACCCTATCTCAATACATCCCACTTCCCCATATGAAAAATTGGGTCCACTATCCTGTTAGGATTTAAAGGTTTAATGACAGACAATTAAGCAAAAGTAACAGTGCTGGGTGCTTGGCATTCAGCCAAAAAGCACACCTGCCATAGACAGACACTCTTTTAATACCCCTTCTATTGCATCAGCCTAATGCATAATTAAACCTTTCCAAAAATTATTTTAAATTTTCTAAGAACTGTGTAGCTCAGGCCTGCCTTTTCAGAGCATGCGTTGTCTTCTTGGTTGTGGTTTCAGTTAGTCTTGTTATCTTTCCCAGGTGGTAGGCTTTACAGTCAACAAGTGCTGATAGTTGAGATGTCAGTGGCAGAGTCCTTTATTACACCGTTTGTGGGATGTTATCCAATCTAGCAGACAGTTCCAGTCTTCTATAATAACTATATCAGCTATTTCACTATGTTTTAAGACTACCTAGTAACAGAAAGAAAGGCATTAGTCATCATTGCATAGCTATATATTCACAGCAAAGCTACCTTTGTAAAATGAAAATCATATACACAGCATCTATTCTAATATTTGTGAAAAGCCAATATTATGATATGTATTTATCATGCCCATAAAATGTTTATGAAATATCCATAATTATCCATGAAATGCTCACTGTGTTTATTTGGTCTATGACTTTGGTCTCTGTCTGTTATGGTGGTCACTCAGGATAGGAGAAGTAGTTGCATGGAGTCATTTGGCACCAAAGGAGCTCTGGTCAGGTCACTGCTGCTGTTGCACTGTGTGGAAAATCCTGCTATGACATCCTCCAGTGTCCACAAAGGAGACAGAGGACTCCTGCAGCTTTATTCAAATAAAGGGAGAAAGACCACTGGGTCATATCCCCACAGGATTTCGCTCTTGCAGTTTTGGAGGATGCAGCCTCCTTTTATCCTGAACTCCCGGCCATATGTTGCCATCTTCCTATCCCCACTGGCTGAGATATAGGAAGGTACAGGCTTCTTGAACAACCTACCACATATTCCCTGCGTTGAACCTCTCATTTCCCTCCAAAATTCAGAAGTTCAGGCCATCTGGGTTCTGCAATAAACTTTGTGTGGACCCATTTGTCTATTACCCTAAAGTTCAGGAACCAAACTGTCTGGGTTCTGTGACAAACTTCTGGCTTTAAGTTGGTAGAGCCATTAAGACCAATTTCAAAGACCTCAGCACCCATACCCTCACTCATCAAATTGTTTGTAAAGATATTAGCACACATCTTTTCCTATCAACTGCTTCTTATCATGTTCATCCTGTTGTGGTGTGTTGTTTTCCCTCATATTTGGTTTAGCCCAACCTGTCAATTTACTGTTTCCCCTCCCTTTTACATGCCCTGTGTTAGTTGTCAATCCTCTATGTACCTCACCCATTTCTCCTCCCCTTTCCAGAAACTTCTCCCTTCCTGGTTACTCCATTGGCCCATTTGAACTTCTCCCCTCCCCGAGCTTCCCCCTATTGGTTTATTGTACTCAACCCCGCCTATGATCCCTCCCCTTCTCCTCACCTATTGGTCCTAAGATTGTTCCCACCCCTGAGCCCACCCCTGTTTAAAAACTTTTGTAATCCCCTCGCTCGGGGTCTTTGGTTGCTGCTTCCCTTGAGGATAATAAATTTCTTTGGATACTACACCGGAGTCCCCTCCTTGCTCCTGCTGGCACCTGCATCAGAGCCGTGTCTCACACGGTGAGGATCAGTGCGTTTGGGTTTGGGGACGTCCACTGACCCGACGTAGTGAGCCACCGGGCAGCTCTGACTGCGTCATCATCCTTCATAGGTTCAGGTAATTTCTGCTGTAGGAGTTTCTGCAATATCCAACTCAAATCACGGTTTACCACAATTTAAAAGTACATCCATTACATTCTCCAGCTCTGGTCCCTTTGGACTAGGCTGTAAATTTTGACATGACAATGAACTCCTATCCTTGACTCTAGCTTTGCCAGCAGTCAGAGGATTCTGCTATAATACCTTCAATATATGGCAGCCATAGCAGTAGTGATATATAGTGTTGTGTAACGCTGCCATCTTACAACTCAAATAGTGAATTATTTTCACTCAGGATTAAATCACCTTGAGGTACACATTGCACTTTCCCATTCTTTTGTGTTAACCCAGTGCAACCAGGTTCTTGAGTGAAAAACATCCCATGAATAGGTTTCTTTCCTGAAGGAGGAATAACTGTCTCTCTTAGTCAGTTCTCCTGAAGTTGTATCTCTTCTTCTTGATAGTGCACAGAGACCTTGATTGGGCAGGACCAGGTCAGCTGGCAGATGCTCTAATGTTAGCTAGCCAAGTGGCTTGTGCTATATGTATTTCACAATACTTGAATGTCTGTCCTGGTTACAGGAGAAGAGTGCTAATTTAGCACTATGTAGGTGTTTAAAAACTGTGTATTCTACTGCCCTCTATGCTATTTCTGACAAACTGTTAATGATGGATCATTTGCAGTAGTTACCCAGTGCACACTTGACACCTCAGGCTGCAAGCTGGATGTTCTATGAAGTAAGAAATAAGAGGCAAACCCTGCGAGGATGGTAGTGTTTGTCTTTCATCACAAATGACTCTGCAGTGGTAAATCCCTCTGGGAAAGCACCAGCACAGTCCCACCCATCCTGAGGGGGTCACCTCTGCTAATGAGCCATAATGGCTAAAGGGCACTAGCAGATGAAGCAGCTGCCATGACTCACATCATTCCATTGGGAAACTGCCTGCCCTTGCAGAGGTTCTGAGCATTCCCACCTGAACCTGACAACCATTCCCACCTGTACATTGACTGTGTACAATCTTGGGGTTTGGGGACTTGGGATTCTCACCACCACTGAACAGATCCAGAGGAGGACCAGAACTTCCACAGGACCACTGCTTTGACTGCAACCATCATTTCAACAGGACTTCAGTCACCTCTCGATAGGACTGTGACCACCACCCTGACCCACAGAGTGAAGGCTGTACTCTGACTTTGTGGGTCTAAGATAGTTTTAATGTGTATTATTGCATTTATTGTAATCTTTCTATTAAATTGTAACTCTGACCTGAAATCTCTCCTAAGGCAATTGAGTGGGCTACATTTCTCCCATCAGTTTACTTAAAAAGCACCCTGATGTGCCAGCATCTATTACTCTCACTGTAGTTTTTAACAGCCATTCAGCTTTCCAGGTGCATAAGAGGAAATGTGATCACCTGGTTGATGTCATGCCCCTTGGCCAAGCTATGAATTTGCTTCAGAAATGAGTCCTGTTGTCTGATTTAATTCTTTCAGTCACCACTAAACTTACTTTTTAAGGCCCCAAACCCAATAATCTGGGTAGTGACATAGGTCACAGGGTATGTTTCTAACCATTCAGTAGTCACTTCCATCACTGTAAACAGCTGGTGCTTGCCATGGCAAGTTCATGGTAGTCTGATACTATCAATCTGCCAGGCTTCCCTGTAATGATATTTCAGCCATTATCTTCAATACCAAAAAGGCTTTAGCTCTTGGCTTATTTAATTATGGCGTGCTCTTTACATTCATGGATAACCAGTGCAATGGCATCAATGATCAAATCTATGCCTTGATCATGAGCCCATTTGTATGTTTCTTCTCTTCCTACAAGTTCTGATATATCATATCAGATATATCTGATAGCTTACCCTTATATTCCCAGTCCAGATTCATCTGAGTCACTTCCATTCTAGCAGCGTGGTCCACCTGCTTGTTGTTTTGATGTTCTTCACTGGCAGATTCTTTGGTATGTGAACACTTATGTGATGTACTTCTACAACTAGGTTCACCACATAAGCAGCAATATTTCACTGCAATTCAAGAGCCCCGGTGGGTTTACTTCTGCTCTGTGACCTGCTCTGCATTCATTGCTGTAGCCACCCCCACAGCATTTGCCACAATCCATGAGTCAGTGCAGAGATAAAGTCCTGGTCATTTTTATTTTTCAGAAATACCTAAAGCCAGCTGGAGGCCTTTCTCTTCTGCAAACTGACTCAATTTACCTTGTCCTTCAGCAGTTTCTGCGACGTCATATAGGACTGCACACAGGAAGTTTCCACCTTTAGTATTTTCCCATAACATGACAAGATCTGTCTGTAAACAAGGCATATTGTTTTATTTTCTGGTAGCTTATTATACAGTGGGATCTCTTAAGCATGAGTCAGCTCCTCTAGTGACACTCAAAAATTTTGGCCCTCTGTCGAGTCCGTGATCACTTCCAGAATTCCTGGATGGTTAAGGCTTCCCAGGTGAACCTTAGGTTCACCAGTGGGTTATCAGTGTGACCCACTTACTCCATGTCACGTCACGTCACGTCACGTCATGTCACGTCGGCAATTGAGAAACGGACTCTGCTCGGGTGCTAGTGAAATCAATTTTATTCTAGGCAGCAGAGCCCTTTATATTTTTACAAAGTCATGATTCAGCAGTTACAAAATGCTCTGTCTCCAAGGTTGCAAGACATTGTTAACTGTGGTCCGAAACTCTTATCTTGTCATTTGCAAGTCATGCCTGCAGCTAAGCATAAGGTACACACAGTCTTATGTGATCCGTTGTTCTTGTTCTCCCAAGGTGCCTCTTGTTTATCTCTCCCATGGGTTCTTATCAACCAAAGTCAAAAGCTTGCTGCAGCTGTCCAGCTCCGCAAGCCTTTGAATCCCCACAGTGTCAGTTGCACAATGTGTAGAGGGGAGTCTCCTTTTGAACATTCAGAACAGCGTGGACCATCAAGATTGCATAAGAAGGTGCTGTACTTCATTACCAACTGGTGTCTCAAATTTCTTTATAGACTGCTAGTATTTCTTTTTCAGTTGGAGTGTAATGGGCTTCAGATCCTCTCTGTCCCTGACTTCTAAAACCTAGGGGTCAACTGTGAGTTTCTCTGGGTGCCTTCTGCCAGAGCCTCCATATAGGGCTATTTTCCGTGGCTGAGGTATAAAGCACATTTTTAATATCTTGTCCTCTTCAGACTGGCCCAAGTATTAATGCATGAGCTGTCTCCTCTTTGATTTGTCCAAAGGCTTGCTGCTGCTCAGGGCCCCATTCAAAGTTGTTTTTCTTTTGGGTCATGTGACAGAGAGGGCTTGTAATCACACTATAACCTGGAATATGCATTCTCCAGAAACCCACAATACTCAAGAGCTTGTATTTCTCTTTTTTCAGTTGGTGAAGACATAGCTCATATGGTAGTGATCACGTCCATGGAGAGATGATGATGATGATGATGATCTTGACATTTTATTCCTGCAAACTGGATCTCCTGTGCAGGTACTTTGACCTTACTTTGTTTCATAGCAAAACCCGCTTTCAAGAGAATTGGCATTAATGTTCTCTGCTTCTCATATGCTTCCTTCTCTTCCCACACAATAATGATATCAATATATTGCAAGTTTTCAGGAGCCTCACTTTAAGTCCAGTCTGGATCTATCGATAAGAACTGGTAGGCCTGTGTTTCTACCCTTGGAGCAGTCGATTCCAGATGTACTTGATACCCCTCCATGTGAAAACAAGCTGTGGCCTGCACTTTTCTATCAAAGATGTCACGAGAAATGGGTTAGTCGTACCAGTGGTTGCATGCCATTTGCCTGCCTTTGACTGCAGTTCCCATTGCAATTTTAGCACATCTGATAGGGCAGCAGGCAGTGGCAGCATGGTGTCATTCAGGACATGGCAGTCCACTGTTAGCCTCCACTTTCTGTTACATTTTTGCCCTGACCTGAAGGGACTTACTAAAAGGTGAATGAGTCTTACTGATCATTTCTTGACTCTCCAGTCACTGGATCAGGTTATGTGTGGGAACCACAGAGCCTCTATTGGTTCACTGCTGTAGCTGATGCATTGTCTTGACACCTGCTGCAGCAACTGCACAATGGAAGGATTCTCTGAATGACCAGGCAAACTAGACAGCTGTTTAATCTCAAGGCAGCTCTACCAAAAGCTCCCCAGTACCCTTTTGAGTCCTTGAAATACTGTCTCCTGAGGTATTATTTGTCAAGGAATTTCTGGGCCAGTCACAATTGCTGCTTGTAAGATAGGCTTACCTCAGCTTCCAATACAGACAGTTCTTGGGATCCTTGCATCAGAGAGAAATAGAGATGGATTCTGCCTCTTTGTAATCTGATGATATTATGGTATACTGTGCACCAGTACAGAGCTTTATACTCCTGTGGGGCTGATGTTCCAGGCCATCAAATGCCTACAGTCCAGTAAAACCAGTTGTCCCTTTCCTCTGCCTGGCTAAAGGCAAGGCCCCTCTATTTCTGGCTGGGGTATTTAGTGCTTGATTTTTTGTAACTGCAAAACAGAAGTCTCTTAATCAGGGTCAAAAGCACAATCAAGCCTTCTGCTTGGCTCAACAGACACTGGGACAGTAATTTTCCTGAGTGAATGCCTTTTGGCTGTTGCTTTTCCTTCCAGCACATATATATGTGCTTCTAATCTCCAAATAGGTGTAGCATCCCACTTCCACGTCCTCCCTCTTATCACACAGGAAGTATACAGGGCTGTGTGCTTTGTGTGCCAGTGTGGGTGCACTGGCACCCTCTCCCTTGAATAACAGAAGAATCTCAGAATCATAGAATCCTTGTGTTTGGAAAAGACCTTAAAGATCATCAAGTCTAATTGTTAATCCAGTACCATTGTGTTCACCACTAAATCATGTCACATCTACATGTCTTCTAGATACTTCCAGGGATAGTAACTCCACCACTTCCCTGGGCCGCCCATTCCAATCCTTGACCACCCTTTCAGCGAAGCAATTTTTCCTGATACCTATCTAAACCTCCCCTGGTGCAACTTGAGGCCATTCCCTCTTGTCCTGTCTCTTGTTAGCTGGGAAAAGAGACTGACCTTCACCTGGCTACATGCTTGTTTCAAACAGTTATAGAGAGTCATAAGGTCCACCCTGACCCTCTTTTTCTCCAGGCTAAAGACCCCCAGCTTCCTCAGCTGCTCCTCACAGGACTTGTGCTCCAGACCCTTCACCACCTCTTTTGCTCTTCTTTGGACAAGCTCCAGGACCTTAATGTCTTTCTTGCAGGGAGGGGCCCAAAACTGGGCACAGTACTTGAGGTGCAGCATCACCAGTGCCAGTACAGAAGGACAATCACTGCCCTATTCCTGCTAGCCGCATTATTTCTGATACAAGCCAGGATGCCATTGGCCTTCTTAGCCACCTGGGCATGTACTGGCTCATGTTTAGTTGGCTGTTGACCAGCATCCCTAGGTTCTTTTCCACCAGGCAGCTTTCCAGCCTGTCTGCTCCAAGCCTCTAGCCGTGAATAGGGCTGTTGTGACCCAAGGGCTGGACCTGGCGCTTCATATTATTCAGCCTCATGCAACTGACCTCAGCCCATTGATCCAGCCCATCAAGATCCCTCTGCAGAGCCTTCCAGCCCTTCACCAGATCAACTCTCCCACCCAACTTGGTGTCACCTGGGAACTGACTGAGAGTACACTCAATTTCCTCATCCAAATAATCAATGCAGACATCAAATAGGACTGGCCCTGACACTGAGCCTTGGGGAGCTCAATAGTGGCTGGACGCCAGCTGGATATAACTCCATTCAGGAACAGTCTGTGGGTCCAGCCAGATTTAATGCAGTGAATAGTGTACCTGTCTAAGACATGATCAGCCAGGATGCGTTGGGAAATGGTGTCAAAGTCTTTACTAAAGTCTGTAGACATCCACAGCTCTTCCCTCATACTAAGTGCATCACCTCTTCATAGAAGGAGATCAGGTTGGTCAAGCTGCACCTTAACGTGGAGGGAGAGCAGAACACAATTCTGCATGTCTTAGAAGTTAAAACCACTCCTGGCTGCAAAAGCTACACATTTCAGATTGGTGGCTGGCTCACTAGATGGCAGCACATTAAAAAAAAAAGCTGAAAAATTGCAGCTCAAATCACCCATGAATACATAGTGTAAAGAGATACTTTTGCAGTGAAATAAAGGTGCAATAACAAAACACAATTAAAAAATTAGCTGGTCTGAATAAGGGCAGTGCATGGTCACAGGGAAATGGGATGATCGAATTCAGTCTGGTCTGGTAAGTAGAGTCTTCTGCCACAATTTCTCTACAATGTCTGCTTTGCCTGCCCTCCCAGGCAGAGATTGCTGCCATTCCTTAAGCTCACTAGCATGTCTAGCATAAGGCTAGCATGTCTGTGCTTTCCTGTGCCACATCCAAGAGCTTTATGTCAGTAGAATCTAAGAGAATATATTACAAAAGTTTCCCATTCTGTGAAAGAATTTCTTATTCTAATGGTGTTTCACCTGAATATTTTCTTTAATCTGAAATATAGAGACTGTAATAGAGAGGCAGGTGAAACCTGTTTAGCTAACTATCATTATCTTAAAAAGCTCTAGAAGACCTCTGTATCTCATCTTCTCCTCAGAATTGATTTGGTTCCCTCAGACAGAAAACATATATCTGTATAAAACTTAATTTGAGAAATAAATGTCCTGATGAAAAATCTCGTAAATTGAAAGGGTAACACCTTCTGTTGGTGTAGACAGAGTTAGAAGACCTGTCTGTCCAGGGACATGGATCTGTAAACTTCATTGTAGATCCAAAAGTTTGTCAATACTACTGTCACAGAATTGCAGAAGGGCTGAGTTTGGAAGGGATGTCTTGAGATTCCTTAGTCTACAAATCTCTGTCAAGCAGAGTAACCTGGAGCAAGTTACATAGGACCACATCCAGCTGGATTTGGAGTATCTCAGGGGATTGAGTTTCTGTGGCCTCACTGGGCCACCTGTGCCAGACTTTAAGTATCTTCACAGTAGAAGATACTTTCAGATGGAATTTAGTGTTTTAATTTATGCTTGTGATCACTTGTCCTGTCAGTGGTCATCACTGAGTAGAGCTCAGCTCTGTCATCTCTGCACTCTCTCATTGTGTAGTTATGTACACTGATGAAATACCTTTGAGAAATCTACAGCTGAAGAGGCCAGCTTTCTCACCCTATTCTTGTATGAAAGATGCTGCAGTCCTTTCATCATCTTTGTGACCCTCTGTAGGACTGACTTCAGTAAGCTCATGCTTCTTTTTGTTTTGGGGAGCCCAGAACCGGGTTGAGAACTCTCAATAAGTCTCATCAGTGCTGAGTAGAGGGAAAAGATCATGTTCCTCGACTTGCATGCAGTGTTCTTCCCAGAAGCTGCTTGATATTTTTTGTTCAAGAGCACGTTGTTGGCTTATAGTCAATTTGGTGTGCGCAAGACCACCAGTCCCTTCTCTGCAGAGCTGGTTTTCAGCCAGTTCAGTACCCAGCATGTACTTGCCCCTGATGTTTTTTCTCTCCAGGGTTAATACTTTGCATTTGTTTGTTGAAATTCATGAAGTTCCTGTGACCAAATTTCTCCAGCCTATCCAGGACTTTCTGGCATATCAGCCTCTCCTCACAGTTTTGTACTGTCTGCAGACTTGGTGAGGGTGCATTGTGTACCAGTGTCCCAGTCATTTGTGACAATATCAAACAGTAATGCCTCCAAGTATGAACCCATAAGATCTGCCACTAGGAAATGACCTCCAACTGGACTCTGCACCACTGATCACAATGCTCAAGCTAGAATGGGAGAGGCAGCTGTCATGGTTTGACCCTGGCCAAATGCTAAGCACTCACAACATCTGCTCACTTGCACTCCCCTGCCACAATTGGGCAGAGGAGAGAAAAACAATTAACAGACACAGGGCTCATGATTTGAGAAAAGGAATCAAGAGAAGATGCACTCAAGGCAAAACAGGCCTAACTTAAAGAGTTACAAAATGTGATTTATTGCTAACAGAGTCACAGGAGTAAATGAGAAGTAAAATAAAACCTTCAAAGACACCTTTTTCTCCACTCACCCCTCTCCCTCCTTCCCAGCAGCAGCACAGGGGGACAAGCCAAGGGGTGGGGGCGGCGGATAGATCAGTTCATCACTGAGATCTTATTCCACTGCTTGGGGGAGAGGAGTCTTTTCCTCTGCATAGCCGTGAGTCCCAGTCTCATGTGCAGCAGCCCGCCTGAGCCTGCTGCAACGTGAGCTCCCCCCATGGGCAGACCGTCTTCCCAAAACTGCTGCAGCGTGGGGTCCCTTGTCCATGGGGTATCAGACCTCCAAGGCCAGGCTGTTCCATCTCAGAAGCAAGGCTTTTTCTCTTTACTGGGTCTCCTGCTGGATCACAGTCTCTCTCAGTCCAGTGTGGGGCAGTCAGTTCAGTCTCAGGTGCAAAGCCTGTTTCTCCGCTGGGACTTCTGCTGGACCACGGCCTCCTCCAGGCATCCACTCACCCCAGCGTGGGCACCTCCCCACAGGCTGCAAGTGGATCTCAGCATTCCCCATGGACCCCATGGACTGCAGGGGCACCCCCTGCTTCACCATGGGCCTCACCATGGATTGCAGAGGAATCTTGGCTGCGACGCCTGAAGCTTTCCCTCCCCCACCTTCTCCACTGACCTTGGTCTCTCCATGTTGTTTTCCTTCGCATAGTCTCACCTCCTCCTCCTCCTCTGGCTAAAAAGAGTGTGTGCATCCATTGTTTTGATTTCTTATTAGGTATGTTACCACGGAGGCGTAACCAACATCTCTAATTGGCCCAGGCTTGGCCAGCAGCACATCCATCATCTTCAGAGCCATCAAAGATTGGCTCTGCTGGACATGGTGAAGGCTTCGAGAAGCTTCTCACAGGAGCCATCTTTGTGCCCCTCCCCCACTAGCAAAAACTGGGCCAAGCAAAGCCAGCACACAGCTACAGAGGCAAATCCTCCTGATGGAAGTTACATGTCAAACCTGTGGTGCAGCGGAAGAGGCAAAATGGTTCATGTGCTGGTACAGGCTGCAATTTTTCACCACACGAACTAAAGGATGCTAACAAGAAGACTTTTTAGTTTGTAAGACTGTGTCTACAACAAAGCTTCTGTTGGCATAAGCAGACTATGTGATTTTTCCATTCCACTGGGGAGTGTAAACCAGGCTCAACATGTGAAGGGGTAATGAAGCCTGTTTGTGACGCTGTCTGATGGCAGACATTCCAGGATATGTGTTCACCCCATAAAACAGATGTCTCCTACTCTCTGAGCAACCAGGGGATTTTGACAAGAATGCTGACGTTACGGAAAATATTAAGCAATAATCCTTTCCATCAACCTAAATCCCAGTTCCTCAGTTAGCTAAAAACATTGTAAGTCTTTTATTAAGTGGATAGTTTTACAACCCCCATATGTTTTTTAGTTCCCAGGTTAATGGATTTTTTGAACATTATAATAATTTAGAGGTACAGAACATGACAAATTATTCATTATGAGAATTTCTTGATGTGAAATGAGTATACATAGTATTGACTTCCCTAATTCACTGTTTATAAGAGGCATTACTTTGTAAAAAGAATTAAATACTTTCAGTAAATACAGCCTATGTACATGTACTTACATATATGTGTACATATGTGAAAATGTAAGCATGAGGGGTCAGATACTCAGCTCCTTTGAACTAAAGTGTTTCTGTTGACTTTAAAAAGAGAAAACTACGACAATTCAGAAAAGAGCATGGGCCAAAGACCCTTTTACACCAAGATCTCCTCAAGCTACTTGCCTGTAACAAATGGGCTATAAAACTCAAAGTTGTGCGCTCTGTCAGGGTAGTCAGAAATACTGATTTTCCTTCAATTCAGTGCTTTTGGGATGGTGCTATGCTTAGTATCTCTAAAAATCAGGCTGGCTATGTTAGACTCAAATTTTATCTTTCGGTATTTAAACTGAAAATATTTGCTTAAGTTTTAAGGTAAACTTGTTATAGTTGCGCTTTTGTTATATGGTTTGTTATAAGTGAAAAGCTACAAGCAGATGAGAGAGAATATGGCTTTGTAATATTATTCTTTTTGGGGGGAAGTTTCCCATGTTTTACCACCAAAAGTCACTTTTGAAGCACTAACAATAACAGTTACACAATAGGACAAGATCCAGAAGATGACTTAGTTCTGGACAGAATCTTTTGTATCTTGTGTAGCAACACAGTCAAGGTTTGCATGGACAGAGCTGTGTTGGAAGTTGTCCCCATGGGATCACAGGAGGGCCTGTGTTTTGTGCTGTTGCACCAGGCCCTGTGGTGGGACAGCACACTCTCTGTGCCCCTATGGTTGTAGCTTCTGTCTCTGGCCACTCTGGTTAAGCAGGGATGGGCAAGATGGGATTTCTGCTGCAGACCCATTGGAGGCTGGATGCCTTTCTTGTGCCAAAGTGGAATGTGGCGGGTTTTCAGGTGTGTCCAGTGTGAACAAGCACTGCCTCTCTGCTGAGACTGTTGGATGACTGAAAATTTAATGTAAGTATCCAAAGTCCCCCAGATCTTCCCAGAAAAGATTTCAGGTTGGACAAGAGGACATAGCTAAGAAAATCAAAGGAAACTTGGTTTGGAGTTCACAAAATCACAGAATCACAGAATTGCAAGAGACCCACAAGAATCATCAAGTCCAACTCCCAACCCCATGCAGGGCATCCCCAAGAGTCACACCATGTGCCTGAGAGCATTGTCCAAACGCTTCCTGAACTCTGTCAAGCTGGTGCTGTGACCACTTCCCTGGGGAGCCTGTTCCAATGCCCAACCACCCTCTGAGGGAAGAACCTTTTTTCTAATATCCAACCTAAACCTCCCCTGAAACAACTTCAGGCCATTCCCTTGAGTCCTGATTTCCACAGAAGAGACATCAATGTCCATCCCTCTTCTTCCTTTCCTGAGGAAGCTGTAGACTTGAGGTAGCAATAAGGTCTGTCCTCAGTCTCCTCCAGGCTGAACAGACCAAGTGACCTCAGCTGCTTTTCATACGGCTTCCCCTCAAGGTCTTCACCATCTTTGTTGCCCTTCTTTGGATGCTCTCTAATAGTTTAACATCTTTCTTATGTTGTGGCACCCAAAACTGCCCCCAGCACTTGAGGTGAGGCTGCCCCCAGTGCAGAGCAGAGTGGGACTATCCCCTCCCTTGCTGTGACTATCCCCCAATGCTGTGCCTGATGCCCCCCTGGCTGCCCTCGTGGCTGCCAGGGCACTGCTGACGCAGATTCAACTTGAGAGGACCCCCAGGTCCCTTTCCATGGCACTGCTTTCCAGCACCTCATTCCCCAGTCTGTCCGTACATCCAGGGTTGCCCCATCCCAGGTGCAGAATCCAGCACTTTCCCCTGTTGAACTTCATATGGCTGGTGATTGCCCAGATCCCTGATTTGTCAAGGTCTCTCTGCAGGGCCTTCCGGCTGTCATGGAGTCAACAGCTCCTCCTGGTTTTGTAGCATCTGTGAACTTGCTCAATGTCCCTTCCAGTCCTGGGTCCAGGTCATTTATGAAGATGTTGAAGAGCAGAGGGCGAGGATGAGGCTCTGTGGAACCCCAGCAGTGACAGGTCCCCAGTCTGATGTCACCCCATTCACTGTAACCCCTTGTGTCTGACCCATGAGCCAGTTGCTCACCCATCACACATTGTGTTTATCCAGCTGTGGGCTGGACATTTTGTCCAGAAGGATCCTATGAAAGACATCATCGAAAGCTTTACTAAAATCCTAAAATACCATATCAATTGGTTTCCCTTGATCAACTCTGGGTGGGTTACTCTGTCAGAAAAGGAAATCAGGTTTGATAAGCAGTTAAGTTTTCCTCTCAAAACTCTGCTGACTGTGACCAATGACTGTATTGTCTTTCAGGTGTTTTTCCCTGAGAAAACCCCCAGAATAATCTTCTCCATAACTTTATCAGACACTGAAGTGAGACTGACAGGCCTGTAGTTTCCAGGATCCTCCTTCTTGTCCTTCTTGAAAATCAGGGCAGTCTTCACAGCTTCCAATAATCTGGGACCTTTTCAGATCCCCAAGACCTCTACAAAATCACCTAGAGAGATTTAGCAATGACATCAGCCAGCTCTTTGAGGACTGTTGGATAAATCTTGTAAAGCCCCATAGATTTGTCAGGATCCAGCTGGAGCAGGACATTCCACACAATTTGGGGGTCAGCTGGGAGTTGATAGTTTTTGCAGTCATGGTCCTCTGTCTCAGGGCACTGTGACCCCCTTGGTCTGTGTCTTGGTTTAAAAGACAGACGTCTGCCAAGGGAGGCGGGAACCTTTCTGGAATGGAACGATGACCCCCTCCCTCCAAATTATTATAACCTCAAAACTATGGGGCTTCGACGCAAAAAGATGGAGAAAAGAATAACAGTTCTTTACTAGAAAATACCTATGTATGTAACAAAACAGAACAACCAACAACAAAACAGTAACAGAAATTCCCCACCCGTTAAGCACTTTTCCCTGGGGTGTAGTTATGGCCCCAACCAGCAGGGGGCGCTGGTGGCTCTGGCTGCAGGGACTGCCTTGCAGCCGGCAGGGGGCGCTCCCATGCAAGCCCTGAGCCTCCCCTGGGTAATGGCGGTCTGGGGGAGAGACACAAGGTGGAGAACGGTTTGGCTTCCCCGGACACTCACGTGTCCAATGCGGGTATTGTGGTGATGGCAGCTGCTGAGGCTCCAGTCAACCAGCAGTGGGGACCCTCTCTCCAGAGAGAGAGAGGAGGTGGGGTGTCCAGTTTCCCCTGAAACACTCATGCAGATGGTGAGGGTATCCCAGTGATGGCAGATGCGGAAAAGTCCCAGTCAACCGGCAGTTCCTACAAGCAGCGGGCTCACCAACGGGCAGCAAGGATAATTCCGCAGCAGCACTGAGCCCCTGAGCAGGTGCAGTCCAGCACCCAAAACCACAACTGTCTCCCCTCCAAGCCAGGCAAAAACTGCCTACCCCCCGCTAAGAACTGCCAAACCCTATTCCACAACCCCCCATGATTTCAGCGATATGTCAAGGCACTTGGCTACTCATTTTTTTCTCGTAATTGCTGTCCATTCACCATGTCCTTCACAACAAATGGAAGAAATTCCCTGAGAAACCTAGTCCAGAACAGTTACCTGTGTTGAAGATGGAGGTAAAGAATATATTAAACACCTCTGCATTGTCCATGTCCCTGTTTGTGAGGTGACCATCCTCATCCTGTAATGGGCTGATGTTATTTTACACTGCCTATTGCCACTAATATATTAAAAAAACCCTCTTTTTATTGTTCCCCATAGTCCTGGTAGCTTCCACTCCAGCTGAGATTTGGCTGCATGAATTTTCTCCCTACAGGGGCAAGCAGCATCTCTCTGTTCTTCCTATGTCACTTGATCTTGCTTCACCTTACTTCTTTGGGCATACACCTTACTTTTTGCCTTATTTCCAAGAGAAGATTATCAGGAAGGTGGCCTGCTGCCTTTTCAGCTTGACGGGTGACATTTGGGAATAGCTCTTAGGAGGTGATGCTTAAGAAGTGACCTGCACTGATGAACCCCAACATCTGCAGAAACATTTTCTCCTGGGACTTGACTTACTAATTCTGTGAGCAGCCTGAAGTCTGCTCTCCTCATGGTCAGAGGTAAGGTTTTGCTGGCACTTTTCCTCCTGTCAAAAGAGCTTTTAAACTCGATCACTTTGTGGTGTCTGCAGCCAAGGTGGCTGCCAATCTTCATTTCACTTATGAGAGCCACTCTGTTGACAAGCAGTAGATCAAGGAATAAAGAGAACTGCTGAATAAGGTAACAGTTTTTGACTAGTTTCCCCTTTCAAACCTATGTATTCTTATGAGGGCAGTTGACATGAGGAAATGTGGGTTTAGTTCCGTAATTCTGGCATTTAAGGAATCGTTAGCATTGTTATGGGGTGGTTTTCCAAGCAATGAAGGCACATTACCTTTATGTGGGAAAGGTCTGCCTTTTCCCTAAAAGGAAGCAGGACAACAATAATGGATAAAACACTGATTCTACTGGGCTTTTTTTTTTCTTTTTTTTTTTGTATTCCTATGAGAATATGCATTGTGCAGTGTTACAGATTGCCTGGTGTTAGAAATGTATTGTATTATCTTTTCACATGCATCAAATTATTTGTATTTAGGCAAGTTTAAAAAGCTCCTTGAGTATACGAGGAATGTAGGAATATGTAAATATTTCTGTAATGGGGAATCTAGGAAAGTGAACAGTCTTAAGACAAAAGTTTTAAGATTGTCTTTCTAATGTAGGGTCACTAGATATGTGGATTAGAGGATTATTTGGAAATAAACAGTGACATTTTGTCTGAACATGTTGATATATATTGTTATTTATAGTTTTCAAGAAAGTGTGTGGGGAGTTTGGTTTCCAAAATTGGAGATGCAAGTTGTTACACACTACACTGATGGATGTTTGATGTATTTACTGTCATCGAAAATTGGGATGAAAATAAAAACCCTCTAGCACTATATTTGAAGTGATAGAGAATCAGGCATTACTTTATTTTTTGTCCAGGATGTGCCAAAGAAATATTCCAAAAACATGTCTTTACAGGACTTTTCCCCAAGCTTTACACAGTCAGAACCCATAGAGATGTACTGTTTCAAAGTTCATTGGCCCAGAATTGAGTAACCCTCAGTATTCACTTCCTCATTGGATCCGAATCTCCTTGCCTCTGATGTTAATTAGATTTTCATTCTTCAATTTTCTTATCAGTCCTTTCTGGACCAAATGTCTCCCACTCTGCCAGGGGTGGCATCTGGGGTAGTTTGTAGATGGCAGATGTTTGAAGGTGGCAGATGTTCGTAGATGGCAGTGTGTGGGGTAGGTGTTTGTAGATGGCCACTGATGTTCCGTTGATGTTCTGTTGATTGCCTTTTATCTTTCTGGGTCTCTGGGCTGCTCCTAGTCTGTTGGTATGTTAAACTCACCAGGCCTCACCTAGAGAAACAATGCCCTGGAAAGAAGTTTCAGTTCCCTTCCTCCGGGGCAAAGGTGGACAAACCTGGCTAAAGTTATATAAAAAATTTTTGAACTGGTATGTTTTCCAACAGTACTAGTAAATTTCCCTTAATCTGGAGAAAATCAGTTCTTCCTTTAACAGTTCCTTTGTGGCAAGTAACAGTGAGCCATTGTTATAAATAAACTCCAAGTCGTTTAAGGCTTCTCTGTAGAACAGGCAAAATTGAATTTTGCTTCCCTGGGGGTGAAAGCAAGATAACTCTTTGGGGTCAGAAAAGTGTGGTTTTGTCATAGTGTTAGACCTGATGTTGGGGAGGATGGTGCAGGCAGGTGAAGAAATTTTGGAGGGATCAGTTGTAGGTAGGAGAAAGGGGATCAGAGGAGTCTCTGGCAGTTTTGGGGAGCTGTTCAGAGGGTAAGGAAAGATGAGTGGCATATCAGGAAATTTTTTTTAGGAAAAAATTTGTGTGGCCAAAGCTGCACACTTTTATCTGGGAGAGGTGGAAGACATCAGAGGCCCTGAGCTGATGGGTAATTGGGCAGTAAAAAGGATGTGAAGTTGTCACATTTCCCATTAGTTAGCAAAGTTTAGCATGGATATGGCCAGTGCAAGCCACTGGATGAATGTGAAACCAGGGCTGCATCAAACAGCCTTTTTGTCTAGGATGAGCCTATTTCATTAGCACATGTTCCTCTGATCCCACGTGCTACTGTTCTTTATGATTTCAGATGTTGCACTGTTTTCTTTGCCCAGCTGTTGCTTCATATCTCTTTGACCCTTTAATGCCTTCTGAGGATCTGCACTAGAGTGAGAGTGGCTGCAGGGAGAAGGCAGCACTATTTAGGCTCCTCCAGAACACCTTGCCCACAGGACCTGATGGCATATGCCTTTCTTATGTTGACTCTTGGTGCTTGGATGGAGACAGGTACCAAAAAGAGCTTGTTGCTTTGGTCAGGGCCACCCATTTTAAAGAAAATTTTCTTACTCCAACTTTCTCTTGTCTCCCCCAAGTTTGTGATTTCAAGCTACAGCCTAGATGTCAGAAGTTGTTTTTGAGGTTGTTACCCTATCAACAGGCTGGAGCTCAGAAAGAGTGGATAAAGTTATTTATTGTATTTTAATGATTAAAAAGATTTCTCCAAAACTAAATTTATGTTGTCCCAAACAAACTTTTCTTTGTAGTAATCCCGAAGGCTATGCTTCAAAAGGAGAGTGCTTTCAAAATCTTGAGTATAGAAATATACCATATACAAATCTTGAATGCACAAAATCTTGAGTATATATTTATTCAAAATCTCAAATATACAATCTTGGATGTATATCTGGAAATTATCTGAAATATAGTCATGTCCTGATACCCTTTATGCATGTTGTGTCATAATCTACAGTAGTTTCATAAATAATACATGTTATTTATGGATAAAGAAGGTTCCAGCAAGAAAATACAGTAGCACTGTACTACATAGTATTTCCCTGGAATTTGAATAGTTTTAGTAATAATGAAAAATGGACATAGACCAGAGATTACTGGCACTTTTTTCCTTCCTTTGTCTTTGCCGGATCTGGCCATGTGTCTGGGAGCATGTGTCTTCCTTCATGTTGGTGTGTTTGGGATCATGCAAAGGTATGATGATGGCAGCTAGTTGCTGCCAGACCACAAGAGGGACCCAAAGACATGTGCTGCTGTCTGGTATCCCGTGAAAACTTGGAAGGATCGTTAACTTCCAGCTTGGGTTTTTGGAAAAGTACCTTATTTTCTTTTAATTTTAACTTTCAGGAATTTTACTATGACTCACCTACAAGCTTTCTGAAGGAAAATCTGAGAAAGGCTCTAGAAAAAAGCTACTAGAGATAACAGATGATTTTAAACAACTTTGTCAAGGCTGCCAAGTGCACTGGGAAAGGCTGTATGGCACCTATACTGATAGGGATAAATAATCTGAAAACATTAGAAGGAAGGCATCTGCAGGTATAATAGGAAAATTAACATTTGGAATTTTCCCTTTATTAGTATATTTGAACATTCAGGCAAGCAGGCAACTGCAGATGTGATGAGATATTTCCACAAATTAGAGGAAAAACTTACCAAAACCAAAGCCGCTCCAAAAATATAATAAATTGGAGACATTCTGTATTATGCAGCTTTGCTGCTGCAGTAATTCACTGTTCCTCCAATAGCTGACTGTAAATTGTACACTGCATGTGCAAACAGGGCATGACTTTTGTAGCAGTGGAAAACATCTCTGTTACAGGATGGTTTGGTTTGGAAAGAGCAGCACTACCTGGATTTAGCTGCCTCAATGACTTCAATAGGTAGTTCTGAGAAATGTCTTCCTCTGTGAAGAGGTATCAGATGTCTTCTTCACTGGGACTGCTATCTTCCTCTTTCACACAGTGGTCGGGAGACATGAGGCAAGGCTGACTCCTGGTACTCAAATACACTATTTTATTCAAAGCAAATAGTAGCCATCTTTTTCTGTGTACAAGAATAATTTCCAGCAGAAGGGTGGGGGGATTTTTAGGGTTTATTTTATTGCAATGACAGCTCTTTGTTCTTCAACTGAAAATCTAATGCTATGGAGTGGTGATGTGGTAATTTAGCATCGTAGACAATGACAGAATACTGTTATGCTGTATTGTATCTGAGTAGCATTCTTAGTCTGAGATCAAGTTGAATCACTGTCAGTAACAAACTCTGCTGGTGTGTTCTTGAAGGAGGTAATACAAAGTTATCCCTGATTTCCTGGTAGGGCAGTTGGGCCCAGGGATTGATTTCCTTGAGGTCAGGGAGTGAGTCAAGAGCATGGCTGATAGCAGTGTCCTTCTTGGCCAAAGAGGTGAGGAAGTGGTCCTCTTCGCAGCTTCTGTCTTTTCCATCTACTGTCACCCTCCAGATCACCTCACCAGCCTGAGAGGCACTACAGAACCACATATATCCTTCAGATATGCACCCACCCGTTGTGAAAGTACTGCAGGGGCTTTTCTCTGTCTTGTACTCAGGACAGGCCATGCCAAATTGTGCCCAACAAGAAGGGGCTGCAAGAAGTATATTTGTATTTTCACCTCTGTGCTATATAGAGGGAGTGTACAGTATGAAGGGTAATGATAGACTGACATGAAAGGCTGTTCCCTTCTCGCTCTGCTTTTTCTGGCAGCAGCTGAACATGCACTGACAACACACCTTCCATTACTAATATTTTGAAACCTAGAGCAGGAGAGTGCTTCAAACCACAGCCTTATAACGTAATGAAGAATACACACAGCTGCAGTAACAACCACATAATTATTTAATTAGTTTTTGACAGCTTCAAATTGCACAGGCGAAGGAATGCATGAACCGCACATGGAAACCTGCCAGCAAAGGTTTTACACGTACGCAGATGGTTTTAGCTATTGTAAGCGCAAAGCCAGGTTGCTGCACTTTTATTGCAAAACCTAATAGCACATCATGCACTGCAGAAGTTATATCAGGGGAATAAAAACGGCATATGTAATTATTTCTTCTCCTTTATGTCATAGCATTACTTTTGTTATATTTAACTTCCCATAAATGAGCCCTGTGAGACCAAAGATGGTAATATTTTAGCATTAATTTAAGTAATCTGTAAAGCAACAGCTTCTTTGGGCTTTTGGAATAAACAATTACAATACCACTAATTAACATTACATATCGATTTATATTTTAAGGTCCTATTATGGAGATGAATTAATTCACATCTCTGTTGGGAATTTAAGTATTTATATTTTTATTTTGAAAAAAGAAAAACAGGCTTACAGAAGTGTAACAATTTGTCAGAATGCTCAGTATGATTCAGGGACAAAAGAGACAACAAATTAAGAATTTCCTCAGTTTTCATTTGACTCTGCAGAGAGATAGGGCAAGAAATTTCAATATATAAACGAGGGAAAAATAATTGTCTGCAACAAAATGGACGAAGAGGGCATTAACATTAGTAGAAATCTGTCTTTGGCAAATAGATTATTCCAAAGGGGAAGATAATAATTTAGAAGTGAAGCGAAGCATAATGTTCTGTAAATATTTGCTCTTGGCTGCTGCAAAGCCAACACCCATCTCCCAAGTCACTCCAAAGTGTTTATAATTTCCATGTGTCGCAAGCGCTATGATTTTATATTAGAAGGGAAGTGATTTCTCCTGAATGCACCTAATTAAGGCTAACAGCTAAAATAAAACATGAATTAATTCAAAACTTCACTCTGCACTCTAAATGAACACAAACGCTGTCTAAGGTTTAAAAAGTTAAGTCCCCCTTTTTTTTTCCACATAATTGAAGTTTTCATATTTTCCAGTCTTTGCTTTTTATGGTTCTGGCTGGGATAGGAAATACTAAAAGACCACAAGAAAAGGCTATTCCCATAGAGCTGTGTAAGATATTCACAACAAAAACCTAAACCATGTGGAACACATGTGGTTTCAAGTTTCACAAGAAAGTCAAAACCCAGACTCTGTTTGTTGAAGTCTGTAACACGTTTTGAATGAAACTGGGCCCATTTTCAAGAAAATCTGGTCAGATTCCTGGTTTCGAGTTGAAACCATATGAAATTTGGCATTTGGCAAGTTCTGGGAAGAAGTCTTGAGGCCTGATCTCACTGATGCTTCAAGGGGGACTTGCCGTAGATGGAGGGGAGTGGAGGGGATGGCACGTCTCAGCTGGGGGAGTGAGGCAAGTGCATTGTCAGGGGTTTTGGGCTGAGGAAACCAACACAGCATTGGTGGGTCTCCTGAGGTAGGGAACTGTAGTCAAGAATGGTTGTGTGAGAGTCGTGGCTCATATCCAGGGCAGGAGATCCTGGCGATCTTGTGCACACCCCTCAAAGGGGCACCTTGTTTTGCCTTCTCATGTACTCCCAGAATAAAGATTGAGAGACCCTGAATATGCAACTGTGTCCATTACTACAGTGCATATTGTAGGTTTATGTGGATATCACCACATCCACATGGAAAACATACCTTTATTTGACCTAAAGAAATATCTCTGACTAAGCAAATGAAAGACTGTGAAGAATTACTTGGCACCTATGGTGAAGCCATGCTCTCTTTCAAGAGCTCTGTATAGGAATGAGTCGTTAGTGGATGCTGCAGCCTCAGTCTCTAAAATGTTATCAAGGTAAAAGTTATGAGCTAAATTCTGTTGTTGCAGGGATGGTTATCAGAGCTGAACTTTTTCTTGTGCAGTCCTAGAAACCTCATCATCTGATACTAATACTACTGTAAATTCTTGAAACGGTAAGGCTTTTAAGTCAATCTTACCTTTAACTTTCTCTGCTGCTAATCACTTTTAAAATTTCTGTCCCTGCAAGCACTGAAAATAAGCTAAGGAACTTAAATTCAAGGTTTTAATAATATGACTAGAATGCAATATTATCTATACAGGCAAGTTTATTTCTTGATCTCATAAACAGATACCATACACAGCTACCAATACATTCTCCCACATACATTGCTGTGTTTGGGAATATTTAACTGTGAAAATAAAAGCTGTTTTGTGCTGAGGCCAAAATGTAAGCAAAGAACAGAGCAGATGGTTTATGAGTACATGGAAAAACAGCATATGCCTGTGTATAAGGAAAGAGCTCTATATCAGACTAATGAGTAGAGTATAGTTTTCCTGTTTTCTCTAATAGTATTTTATAAGTGCAGTTCTGTGAGTCCAGCACTGTGAGGACAATAGTTATGCTAACAAATGAAATATAGCTCATTAAAGCTCCAGTTCTTCCATCCACACTCACTTTGATTAAGCATAGGCCAGTCCTATGCGAGATAATTATTTATTACCCTGTCACTACTTCTTTTTTTTTTTCCCCAGATACCTGTGTTTTTTCCCAGATGACATGATAAAGTCCCTTTTGCTAACAAATCTTTTAATACAGTATAGTTCTGCTCTGAATCTTAACAAGTGTCCACAGCGTGCAACTTTTCACAACTCATGCCTGCTCTTGTTCCTCTTAATAAGAATACTAAAGGAAGCCGAACTGTCACCTACCAATGTGCTTCCCCAAGACCCAGTTTGTCCATATATTCATCTTGTCCAGAACTAGCTGAAAATCTCCCAGATGACTGGGTTTTCATCACTTCCCTGAGTGGCAAACAAGTGCCTTTGTGGTTTCTGTCATGATGTTCTCTTGTTCAAAAAGAATTTGTGGGAAACACCCTCAAAACAGACTTGTTTTCTTTAAAACCATCCTTTCCTGTAGTGCCTCCAAGAAGCAGATGACAGTTGAGCTTTGGGGATATTGAGACCACTAGCAAGTTTTTGCTGCACTGCACTCACAGACTGTCTGCATCCACTTCTGACCTCTTTCCTTGGTTGCAAACTCAGAGGCTGCTTTTCCCACTGCAGTGGGAAATGAAGGAGCATTTAGTGCCTCCTGGATGTCCACTCCACTGTCTTTCTTGTTTTCACACTGCCCCAGCCCATAGAGCTGGTTCTGTACTTGGCACCCACCATGTGCACATCTGGTTATGCCATCCCTTACCAGGGTCACAGATACAATGTGGGCACAGATACCAAATGCTGCAGGAGTGTCCTGGGGCTTTAACAAGAAGGAGGTGACTGGTGGGAATGAGAATTGCAAATTATGTTCTGCTACCAGGGTCTGTAGCCTGTGAAAGTTGTGAAGTGTAAAAACTCCCTTCTGTTTATAGGACAATAATCATCTTAAATGTCTTCAGGAACAGAAACAGAAAACATAAGAGAGTCCAATTTAGTTCACCATGGCAGAATGGAAATGGAAAATTCCATCTGTTTCATAACCAAACTATATTTTATAGTTTTGCTGCAATATTTGTCAGCATAACTACAACAAATAGAAGTGATTACAAAAACCCAGAAGGGGCATATTGGTTTTAAAAATCAGGTTAATTTGTAATGATTGCATTGCAGAATGACAGTTTTTCTCTTTGGAAACTTTCTTACTCAATTCTAAGGTTCAGTTATGCCAAATTGCCAGTATTTAACAATAAGATCAGTAGACCTTAAAAACAGAGAGAGAGAAAAAGAAAGAAAGCAGAAGCTACTATGGATACTGCCAAACCACTTCTCAACTTTGTAAAATCAAGCACATGGGCAAGTTTCCCACTACAAAATCAGCATAAATTAATTTCCAAATTGTTTAATTTTTTTTTTTTGCCATTTCCACCCCAATATTCTGATGGCAATTTGATAAGCTATCAGAAAACCTTATAATACATTTTCTTTCAAAAGGAGATTTACAATATTTTGCTGCTTATTTGTGTAACACATCTTTTGTATTCTTGATACTGTATCAAAGGTCCTGGCACAGCGCTGGCACTCTTTCTTTGAGGAATTCTGATTCTGTCTCTTTTCCTCAGATTGACTGGTTTCTTACTTGATAAACAGCTTCACTCACTTCAGCAGCTTACTGGAGTTGAACACAGTACAGTCTTATCATTAACAATTAGTGCTTATTGTGTTGCCTGTTTTTTCCCAACATAAATGAAATATTACTATTTCACAGATATTTCCAGTGGGAATTATTGTATGGAGTTCCACATTTAATGCCACTCCATGCTTGAAATGATATGCAGTGCTTACTTTGGATTACAGCTAAACAACATTTTGATTGAAAGAATGGCTGTGACCCAATCGTTAACTACCATACATGTCAATTTGAAATGATGGAAATAATTGCCACTGACAGCTTTACTTTGTAGAAACCTATTTTCCTCCCTTCAGAATCTTTTTTATCTTGCTTTACTGGAAAAAGTGAACAAACACAAGGAAATGCTTTCAAAATTATCAGCTTCTAAAGAACACCAGTAATCACTTTGCATAATCCACATCTGGGCTCAATCCAGTTTTCCTTAATTAGCTACAAATGCCATGTCTGCTGCTATGTCTGAAATTTTCACTGCATCTACCTATTAAAGTGTAAAATGAATTGAATTTTCAAGTTAAAGGATATTACTTAGGTGGTTAAGTGGATTTAGAAACAATGGCATTTCTATTCTACAAATAGTACAAATGTGGCTACTTTTCAGATTTTTCGAACCAGGACTTCTGTTTTTTGAAGACCTCACTGGCCACTTACCCTACCAAACAGGTAAATCACACAAAGACACTCAGGCCTTTTGTTCATCCTGCAAATAGAAATAGCTTTGTGAACTGTGAATGTCAATAGCTTCTCTGAGTCTGGTGTCCATATGACTGCCTGTCATGTTTCCCTTGTCAAGGCTGGATGTGATATTCACATCCATCTAAAAGCCCATGCTACCTTTATACCACTGTCCAAAAAATGGGAAGCTCAAGCAGCTAACTTGATCCAGAGTATCCCATTGCTGGGAGGTCTGGGATAAAGGATATATAAAGTCTTATATATTGCTTATAGTGGAAAAAGAAAGCAGGTCCTCCTCAAACTTCTGTTGAACTTGTTATCAATGGAGAACGTACCCTACTAAACATGAGTGGTGTAGGAATGGTGTAGGCAGGTGAATGCCATCTTCCAGCCCTCTACCATTACCAGTTTTCAGTTGTCATTGAGAATTGAAATTGTATAGATGTGTTTGTACAGCTTCAAGTTCAGCCAAGGGAGGTTTAGATCAGATATTAGGGAAAATCTCTTCAATGAAAGGGTTATGGAGCTGGAACAGGCTCTCCAGGGAAGTGGTTGATTTACCACCCCTGCAGGTATTTAAAAGATGTGGAGATTATGGCACTTGGGGACATGGTTTAGTGTGGACTTGGCATCGTTAGGTTAACAGTTGGACTCAATGATCTTAAGGATCTTTTCCAGGCTAGATGGTTCTGTGATTCCATAACTCTGTGAATGACTGTCCAGTCACAATACCCTGTTTTTTAGCAACAGCTGCTCAGACAAATATAGAAGTGTTCCTTGGTGTCTGGAGAAAGATTTTGAAATGCAGGACCACCTCTGTAGGACCCTTGGCATCAGTGTCGTGATTGCCATCCCTCAGTGCTCCCTTCTCCTAGCCTGTGCCAAACCCTCTTTGAAAAGGGAATATGCTGGAAAGTTATCTGCTTGCGAAGATAATTTTTTTTCTTACGTTCAAAACTCAACAAAATTTTAAGTTATTTCCTGTCTCTGCTTTTTTTTTTTCCGTTTTCTTTTTTCTCACTGATGCATTTTTAAAGGAATGATCTAACCCTTAGTCAAGCCAAGAGAAGTCTTTCCAAGTTCTTGAGAATATGATAGAACAATATCTAAATGAAAATGTAAAAATGGCGTAAGAACAGCTTTTGCTAAAGGAAGACAATGAAAAAGCTTTTGGCACTTAAAATAAGAAATAAAATTGCTAGGTTTCACCTTGATTTTTAAATCCCTGGGAGCAAATCTAGAAGGCCACTGTGCTCCTTCAGCTTTTGGCTGCAGTGTGCAGGAGAGAAAGACAGTCCTCAGGTTTAGATCTGTGTGCATGCATCTGAGGATGTTTTCCTTCGGGAGGCTGTGTCCTTTGTTTCCCCCCTGCTTCCAACCTGCATGTGCTGTGCATCTCTTGTGAAGATAAACTTGATAATGTTTGAAGATACTTTACCCTTGAGCACTGTCTCAGTACAGAAAAGAGGGAATTTAAATAAAATTAACTGTTCATTGAGTCTTTCCCTCCTTGCCACCACAGGGCTGTGTAAACCTGATGTAGCTCTTTGGTTACATAAATAATAAATCTTGTAGGATTTATGTTGCTCTTACTACAGGACAGTGCTGCAGGGAACAGCTAGCCTATTTCTATAATTCATCATGCAGAGGCAGTCCAGTGGCCCCAGAAGGTTTCTAAGGAAGGAGCACCAACAGTTACCTTCACTACAGTTACATGGGACAGACTCAAGAGGTAGAAGTCTAACCTTAAGGAAAGACTATTAAAACTGAGAATGTGGAGGATATTGCTATTCTGTTTTACAATCACTTATTCCCGCCGTTATCTCTCAAAATTGAAATAGATGTTTATGAGGTACTGAGGTTCCAGACTTCTTCTTGTGTGTTGTGGGACAGTTCTGGTGATTTGTCTAGAACTAAGCTGATTTATAGGCATGGAGGCTCTGTTTGACTGTGTCTGCTCAGAGCTTGGCCCGTGGCTGCAAAAGTGTGCAGAAAATCTGTCTCAAAATATGCTGTTCAGCTGTTTTAAACCCTTTTCAGTAGTGACAGCAGTTTGGGGCTTATTCTTTTCTGCTTTCCAGAATGTGCTATTAAGGAAATAAAGACTGAAATGATTTCTCCTTCTGTTCACATTTTTGGTTGGTTGTCTTAGGAAAGATGTTCTCTTGGAAATGTTGTTTAGTACTACCCACAACTATTTCCAAAATGACTAAGTTTGTTTTTTAAAGAAGGATTAAAAAAACCCCAAATGACAAATTGGAACCTTATGGACTATTAAAATTCTCTGGTAGAAAGAACTGTCAGCATGATTGATATCTAGAAATTCTCTTTTCAAAGTCATTAAAAAGCTGTGTTCCAGTCTTTGAGCTCTTGGGAGAAACCTTGCTAAATTACTTCCTGTTGTCTGATTTTGGGAAATATCCTGCCCAGAAGAGATTCAACAGTAGAATCGTGTCAGAAATGCAAACACCAGGTGAACCACATGTATCAGTAACAGCTGGAAAAATGACTTAGTTTATTTGTTATTCAAACATTTTTAAGGTAACAGTAAAAAAAAAAACTGGAATCTCTAGATGCTCCAAGTAAATCACTCCCTTGGAAACATGACTGTCTCAAGGGCACTAAATCTGTTGACAACCCAAAACTAAAAAGAACTAAAGGTAGAAAAGAAAAATACATAAAAAATTTATTTGGTAAAGATGGAGGTCATTCCATTTGGTGATATTTCAGTTTTAATGAAATTCTTCTATAATGAAATACATACACATTTCATCCTAAGTTTATGCTCTTACTACGAGTATATTTCTAATTCAGCAAATAAGCAAAGGCTGTATAGAAATTTTGATGAAAGCCTCAGGAACACTGAGCTCTGTTTGCTCTTGAGACATAAATGTGAATTTTGTGTGCCTATTGCTGCCTGTGAGCTGGTTGGAGCTGATGGCAGGCTGCAAGTGCTGCAGTGCCAGCCTGACAAACTTGCAGCAGCAGCAGGCAGCTGCCTCATTTTCTGGCATCCAGCAGTATGTGGGCGAAGCAAAATAATGTTAGCGTTTGGCTAACATCACATGATGGCTTCCAAAGTATCAGTTCAGAAGGCTTCTCTCATCCAAAAAAAATGGGGTCTCACTGGGTATTTGCAGTAACACACACACACGCCCACACCCATAATCAGTGGGTGTAAAATGTGAAAAGGATGTTTGCCAGGGAGCTTTCAGATCCAGAGCTGTGAATGGGAACTGCATGTTTGGAATGGAGGCATGAGAATGGTCTTGCTGTTTGCATCCTTTTGTTCCTCTGACATTTTGGGATTTTATGTGGGTGTGATGACATATTCCCCTAAAGCCCTTAGAACCAAGTCACGGGTTTCAACGCAGACTACCAGAGAAGGATAGCTCCTCAGAAACACAACTGCTGGGAAACAGAGAGCAAGCCCTTGTATGTGCTGGACGGATTAAATTGTGCCTAGGCTCCCCACCTGGTTGCAGTGAAAGTGAAGGCAGAGGGAGAAGCACATCAGCCCACTCCCACTTCTGCCTTCCTGCCTGCATCCGATTGCTGCCGCTATTGCTGGCTACTGCCCAGCTGAGAGTCTCCCACGGGATGCGTGAATCCCACACAGATAAGCACATTAGCACAGCTTGTATCTGCACAACTGCAGTACTGTTTTCACAAAAGCACGTTGCTTCTGGCTTACATTGAGCTGTAGCATAAATGAAATCAGCTCCAAACCACTTAGGAGTGCTGGTCCAGGAGGGTTTGTTTTGAATGAACCCTACTGACAGCAGAATTAGGCTACACATGTGACTTCATGGAAAACTTGAGAGATGGAGACAGCAGGGAGATTGCAAGGTTAGATGGACACATAGTTAGTTTAGCTAGAAGAAAGCAAGCCAGGAATCTGTGTGAGATTTGGGGATTGCATGTCTGAGAACTCAGCTTGGAATGTTGTCCTGGGAAGGACTGTGCAGCAGAGAGCAAGGAAGGGTAGAGCAAGATGCCACAGACCACTACCCAAGTGATGTTTGCACTGGAGCACTTCATGAGTTCAGGGAAAGACAGTGAGAGTGTGGGATGTTTTATGAATTATCTATTCATTACTCTAACAGATTTTGCAAAGAGGAAAGAAAGATATTTCTCTGTTATGGAAAGAGACTGGCAGGGGAAAGAAAGAAAGGCAAAAAAAGGAAAGTGGAGGAAGGGAATGTGATCAAAAAATTGAAAGTAAATCACCAAGTAAATATTAAAAGACTAGTACTTAAAGAAAAACTGAGTAGTGAGAGGAGAGAAAAAACTTAATACAAAAGTAATGGAATCCAAAACTATAGAAGACACCCTTTCACAAGTTTTCTCTCTCTGACAATTTTAAGGTAGAATTCCTTTTCTTTCAGTAGGAGGAAAAGGGGTCTCACAGATTGGGCCTCCATCGATGTCCCAAAGAGGATGATGGGCTCTAGGAACATTTAGCCTGAGGAGGGTTCTTCTTACCTCTGGAAAGGCATCACATCATGCTCATAAATCAGGATCATTCTTGCAAGGAGAAGGAATCTAGACTCAGATTTCTAAATGCATACAAAAAGAAGCGAACTATTTCTAGCTGTCCTAGCAGTGATATGATGCAAGTGGTTATGGCTAGGATAAGCGCATTTTATTATTTATGGCCTAAATACAGATACATTACATACTCTTCTACCTATTGGACTGTAACAGCTATTTTTTCTACCTGTCTGACCTTTTCTGTTACCTTTATTACTGGTTACTGCCGTAAACCTCAGCTGTATGTAGTCTAGAACTGTTCAGATGAGAAATTTAATTCCACTTTTTATTCTGACACTTCCATCTTAGCAGATATTTCATTGCTAATACTGAAGCAATGAAGATTAATGCAAAGAAGTTGCATATCTCCTCATGAATATGCATCAGACGTGTCGCCTTTCTTTCATGAGTTTACTGAGTCAGGTACACCTAAATTATCTGCTAGTATTTCTTTTTAAGCTTTATGCTATTTGCCATGGAAAATCCAGTTTAACCATTTTCTCTCATAGCTCCTCCTCTAATTTATATTCTTGTTTGTTGACTTTATCTGTGTCAAATTTCTAGATCCTGAAAACTTTCTCTTCTCCTCAAAAAACCCTACTGCTTTCATTACACTGGAAGGCTTTTGCCTCTCTGGTTTTCTTTCTTACTTGTTGTACATACATTTTCTGAGCCTCAGTAGTAATCTTTCATATCTAAACTGCTTGTGGGAGGTTTACTTTCTTTAAGCTATCAGTCTTTTGTTACTAACCTTGAGTTTTAGTGAAATCTCCCCTTTATAAAATATTGCTTCATTCCAATTCCTTTCCTGGATGTCAAGCCTTAGTGTAACAGCTGCTGCTGACTAGTAGCCCCAGTCCTCTTCTTAGGTGAATTAGCTCCTGTATGTTACTTAAGACTAATTCAAAATTAGCTTCACCTTCCACTTCAAAACTTGAAATGTACTTTGGGTATTGAGAACCCAGGTGCTTACCTTTGGGGCCATTTGGGGCAACAATAACAACAGACCATAGCACTCTGTTACAAAGCTGAAAAGCTCCGTCTAGTTAAAAAGCTTATGTCCCTAAGTGCTTGAAAACACTGTCAGTTTTGCCAGTGAAGTAACTGATAGCAGTCGCAGATTGTTCTCCTTGTGTGGAGCCCATGCTGAAGTAAGATGAATCTAGCAGAGAGAAGAGGACTGATGGGACAAGAAGATATGAGTGTTCTTTGGTGTCTGAAGCAAACATGCACCCCTCTGACAGCTGTGAATTTCCCCTTGGCTTCACACTGCTCACCCTCTCCCCATCAGGTTTCCCAGCAAAGGAGGTTTAGCAGCAGATGCTGCAGTTCCCTAGTCTTCTGGAGGCTGGAGTGGTCAGTGGGGTGACCTAATGCAGGAAGGGAGACTCCCAGAGAAAGGCTTTCCCTCACCCTGTCCATGACTTAGTTTTCTGCTCTTTTTTCCACAGTCTTCTTCCGTTGCGCTGTTATATCTCAACACTGCCTCAGCCTCCTGGACCAGCCCCCAGCCCAGCTAGGTCACTGGCTTCCCTAAATCCTCAAGCCCTGTCTCCATGCCTTCATAGCTCTAGCTCTAGACACGCACTGCCCTCCTGAGTTCCTTCATTGTTTCAGGCCTGTGGTTGTATCCTGTCACAGCCCACGCAGTTGAACACCAGCCACTTCCCGCTCTGGCTTGCAGCATCATTGCTAGGTGTTACCTGATTAACCCCTTTGAAACACCCCTGCGCTTAACATACCAGCCCTCAGCTGGCATTTTAACCATATGCAGCAATGAATTGCGGCTGGCCATTATAATTGCAGATGAGCACACCCTTTCTGTACAGGTTCTGCTTTCTGCAAGCAGTGATAGATGGTTTTAAATCCTTTTTGTCACCACCTTCTAACTAGGAGGGAGGAGGCCCTTACATGTCTTCCACCGCAGCAGATTTGCATGTAGATCTCGGTGTTTGTCAGAAAAATACTGCAGAGGCCTTCAAACTAATGGCCCTATTAACTAATGAGAAATCTACACCCCCGCTCCTCTATCCAAGGTTTTGTATCACTGCTGCCAAATGTGCCCTATGACCTAGGATTCCCTCCCAGAAACCTGTCTAGGTACCTTGTGAAACCAATTCTTTTTTCTTATATTTTGTGAACAGACAATTGAGTATGGTGGGGCACAGAAAAATGGCAGGTGCACTCAACCTGGTGTCCAGGTTTGGAAGGTGTATAGCTTTTTTTGCATTGTGGTTCTCTCAGGGACTGGGGCAGGGAGGAGCATTAACCAATCTCCACACAAAAATTGCTGGCCACACTTAAGTGTTGCCCCATGGGCTGCATATTTCTTGTAAACTTAATTGCCTGGGATTAGAGGCTATTTCCTGGCACCGATGTTGAGGTTAAAAATTCTTTTGTGCCTGGAAAGCTTCTGCTCAGCAGTTCACAGTCCCCTGGGAGTCTGAGGCTGGCAGTGGAAGAAGCGGCCGCTCTTTTTACCAGTTGCTAAGGTGCCCTTTGAGGGGAAGAAATTCCAACACCATGGATTTTCCAGTCATTGGGAACCTCTAGGTGGCAGGAAGAACACACCTGGTACTGGGGCACTGCTCACTGCACTCTGCAGCTGCAGAAGTTTATGAACTTGTAAGGGTATAAATGAGGGTTATTCTGAGGTCTGGATTACATTTTAAGAGTTGCTTGTCCACCAGCTGTCTGACTGACAGGCCCTAACTTTGGAGCTTGTTTGCTCTGTACCACTTTTGGTTTTGTGGTAAGGTTAGCAACTAAGTCATTCCTTTCCCATCATCCTGAGTAATGCCATGCAGGGTTTGCTTACCTATGTAGTAAGATGTTTACATGCTTTTGAAGCAACAAAATGAGGCAGTAGCAGGCAGATACAATGAGAACCACATAAAACCATTGAAATCTGTGCGTCTGTTCCATTGACATGCTAAAATGATGTTGGTATGAGCTTTGGTGGATTTGATTTTAAGTCATAAGTCATGATTGGATCTTTTCCCTGGCTGTGAACCCTTTATTTCTCTTTATCTCGGTTCATGCTATCGACAAACACCAGAACATGTCCTTCAAACAGCCTGAGCATTAGTTTGGAGAGTGTTGAAATGCATACATAACTGTACTGAGTGTGTACCAGCGTGATCTGTTTCAGCCACTATGGCCAGAGGGGATGACAAGGCTAACCCTTCACCTGGGCAGGAGTTTACATAGATCCTTTGCATTCACAGGGCCTTTTTCTGCCCTCTCTGTTCTACATCCACTA
Source organism: Dasyornis broadbenti (assembly GCA_013397935.1). Taxonomy (NCBI): domain Eukaryota; kingdom Metazoa; phylum Chordata; class Aves; order Passeriformes; family Dasyornithidae; genus Dasyornis; species Dasyornis broadbenti. Next base: position 14,667 of record VZRN01003570.1, on the reverse strand, counting down.
GCAGTGTTTTTTTCCCCAGGATAGCTCTCTTCCCTGGCTGCTCTGCATGTGGTGTCAACCAGAGCTCCCCCAACAACTCCCTGCCCTTTAAGACAATGACAAGCAGATGATAGAAAACTATGCACTGCAGAGGAACTCCACTTTATCTACTTTATTTTTCTGCAGAAAAGATCCCCTTGAACATCAGCTTAAAGGTCTCTTTTCTCTCTGGAGTCTGATGGACCTCAGAAGGGCTGTGGCTGTGGCTGTGGCTGTGGCTGTGGCTGTGGCTATGGCTGTGGCTCTGGCTCTGGCTCTGGATATTTGGTGTGGACCAATTTATGCAATGTACTGCTGTGTCATCTGGAGATTCATTTTTGGCCCATTTCTTAGGTCCATAGTTAATATCCACATGGGGAATTTTTGTTTTTAAGAACAAGAAGTACTATTCTAATTTCAAATTTTTCTGTGATCTCATTCAAACTGAATCATGTCCAATATTCTTCTAGCTGAATAATTTATAAGGAGAAAGGAGTTGTATTTTTTTTTAATTGGTGACACAGGTTGCTTTTGTGAGCTATGTATTGATAACAAAATACCTTTCTGATGAGCTAAATATCACTGGAAATTTAAGAACACTAAATAATACGTGTTCTCCTTAGCTAGAAAAAGGCTGTTTTCCTTGCACTTTTAATTTAAATCCTATGATTATTCTTCAGAGTGATATAACAGAGATTTGTGGTTATTAAAATAATTTCACATGGGATCAATGGTAGTATTATGCACCAGTAGTGATCATCAATATAAAGAGCGCAAAGAGCTTTGCCAGCATAATTTTGGCACCACTGTCCAAAGCAACATCTAGATGAACTAATCTCAGTTTTAAAGTTGTTCTCAAGTGTGCAAAGAACTGAATGCTAATGATCCTGCTCAGTTTACCTGCACACTTGACCCATGAGGCAATCACCTATTCATCTCAAAAAGCCTGAAATAAAAGGTGCTGGTTTTGAGTCAGAGGGGAAAGTAATGCTTGTGTTTGCACAATGCACATCAATGTGTAGCTGGTGAATTCAAACCTAAACCTTATTAGGTTTGATATATAACTCAGTAGCAATCAGACACTCATGCTGCAAGAATCGAGGCCCCAAACCAGATGCAGCTTGCTTTATCCTGTCACCTTTATTCTTTGTCCATCTCTGTCATTGGTCAAGACATCCCTCTGATAGATCATGAGCTTGTAAATAATACAAAGATGTTGCAAGTTGTATTATTTTTTAATGACATTGTTAGTATTCTCAGGGGTAAGTCTCTACAGTTTGAAGGAAAACCCCAAGAGCTTGAATAACAGCTTTAAAGCACAGATAATATGGTCTGTAATTTTGTCTTCATTAACACAGTATGCAATTCAAGCACTCCAAGCTCTTTACCATCTCTTCTCTCACATTTCATTGGAGCATTTAGTTTACAGTAGATTAATATCCTAACCTCTTATCTTATTAGGGTGAAACACAATCAGCCCTATGTAATAAAACTAGACAGTAGGAGCTTAACCCAGTGCTAATTTTTAATAATTTTTCCCCCAGTTAGAAAATGGGATGAAATCTAGGAGACTGGAAACTGACTACATGTTTGTGCACAGTAGAAATCTCACCATTATTTTTCACAAAAGTGATCAATTGCAAAGAAATATTTCTTGTACTTTACATTTTTGTGTTGCTCCACCCAGATCTGGACTCTTTAATTTAAGAGGATAAATGGAGGACAAAGGGTTGGACAACATTAGAGAACAAGACTCAATAAGGTCCTAGGATCAGAGAGGTTTGATCTGATTATCCTGCATATGGATTAAGAAATGATGGGCAGATAACTTCACTTTCTGTTGGAGACAGTGTTCCATGTGGCAACTTGTTCTTATTTGTTGCCCTTTGTGATGAGCTAAAAACAAAACCAAAACCAAAACCAAACCCAAACATACAAACAAAAAACCCCCCCACAAAAAAAAAAAAAACAAAAAACAAACCCAACCAAACCCAAACAATCAAAACAAGCAAAAAAACCAATCAAACAAAAAACCACCAACCAAACAACCAACCAAAAACAAACCAAAAAAGAAACCTCAGTGAACTATTCCTGAAACCCCAGAGCATGATTTCAGCAAGTTGAGGGCAATGGTGTCTGCTCTGTGCTTCTGGCCATCCATCCTCAGAGGGACCTATTCCTCTGTTGAAAGCCCCTTTTAACCTTGCTATCAGGATAAAGGACATAATTTTCAAAGAGGTGGACTAAGGACAAAAAGCTAAATTCCTTCCATATAATTGAAAATTACCCATTTCAGTGATTGAAAATCCTCAACTCTGATAGCAGAGCTCACTTACCATGAAGCTTTACGGTTCTGGGAAGGGAAGAAGTTAACCATACATAGTGAGAGACCTCTGTGGCTATGTAATAATCCCCCCTTAAAAATATTGCATATTTCTTTAAATTTCTATATAAAAATCTTGTCAATAACAAATTATAATTTTTCCCCATTGCCATGTTTTATCAAAAGCCTTCAGTATAACAAGGAACTTTTCAACAATAGGAAAGTAATTTTGTCAGTTGAACATGCTATATAATTAAAGGATTAACATTTTCTCTGAAATGGAATTAAGAAACAGAAATGGGTCTAGAGTTAACTCCTTCATGTTTAGATGACTGGTCAAGGACTTAAAGGTTTAAAATTTCCTTGGGAAATGTGCATTTTGACAAGAAGAGTGCAAAATACTGCTGTGAAGACATTCGAGACTGAAATATTTGGAAAATTTTCTGTCAGAATTTTGGTGGAAGGAGACTATTAGAAGAAGAATGATGTGAAAAGCTGGAAGGAAGGCAAAGAAACGTGTTTTCCAACCTAGCAAACTTTCAGTCTTACTGCAGATGATGATCTCAAAAACATACACATACACACTGGCATACACTTTTACCTAAGTTTGAAAATACGTGAATACAAACTTTGAGAAAATACGCCTTTTCAGTTTTTACATATTCAACATGGCAAGTCTCCAAAACTTCGTAATAATTCTGTGTAACTTGTTACTGGGCTAACGCGTGTGTCTGAACATTACCCACTTGCACATGGATTTCTGAGCCTGCCTGGAATACCTGGCCACCCATAAATTCTGGCAAGGCTGTGTGTCTATTTTCTTACTGTCTTAGTGATGGGCTATAAGTACTAAGACTAATTTCATCTTTCTTTTACAGGAAGTTAAATCTCTTGAAAATATCACTATTGTTTTAGATAAAAGAATGGCATGGAAATGGATGTATTTTTAAGGTGAGGATTTTCCTTGCATAGGTTTCAAGAGCATTTTTTACACCCAGATAACTAGCATCTTTTTGGTTTTGTGGGCCCCATACTAAATTGCAGGATTAACTGATAGGCAGCTATTAGGAGAAGACTGCATGCATATTCCTGCCCAGATTACTGTGAACAGTTTATGTTTCCTCCGGCTTTTGGCTGTTAGGGCGGAGCAGTTTTCCTGTCACTAGATGAAGGACAGTGATGGGTTATACCATCCGCATAGAGATCTCATGCTATTTCTTTTCCTCTCTTCTCTGCCAGTACTGATGTCACCGCCATTTCTTTGCCATAGCAGTTCATGACTTGAGTAATATTTTGGTTCCATCTTCTGCTTTGCTTGCAGTCTCACTTTTATCTTGACTTGTAACCTCTGGAGCTGAACCTTAGCCACTGCAGCTTCCTTCACACTGGAAGAGGCACTTTTCTCTTTTTCTCTTCTCAGGCAAAGCAGTTGTCAGGGCCTTCCCTGGCTCTTGCTGTGCTCCCTGCTGCCTTCGTATGTCCTCACACATGCAGAGATGCTAGGCTCAGGCATCTGGAGGTGCTGTGTCTCTCCTCCTTTCCTGCTGCTCTCATCACATAACATCTGTCTTTGAGTGCCTTGCTGACACCCCCTAAATCACTATGGATCCACTTCTCATGTCAGTCTGGGTCTGACATGGGTTTCTCTGCATCTTAGTGTCCAAGCTGGTTCTTAACAGACTGTTTTGAGGATTGGGAGCAGTATAGTCGTAACAGCTCAGGGTCATCTCCTGTAATCCATGCCTCTTCTACTTAGCCCAGGCTTCCTTTATTTACCTTTTGTGCTTCCCTCACAACAACCATGCGTATCTTTGCATGGTACTTTATTATGCCACACTGACACCTTTTTCACTCAAAATTTGCAGTTTACTCACTCAAGCCCTAGAAAATTGTCCTTTCTGCTTGTCTAGGAGTGCTGTTTACTGATACGTATCTTGCACTCAGTTGATTTGTGAAACTGGAACACATGTCTGAGTATGAGAAGAGCTTTACTCTGAGGGTGAGTGAGCACTGCAACAGATTTGCCAGAGAAGCTGTGGAGGCTTCTTCTCTGCAGATACTCAAAGGCTGTCTGGATACAACTGAGTAACAATCTCTAGGGTGACCCTGACTGCACAGAGAGGTTGTACTATGTGACCTCCTGTGGTGCCTTCCAGCCTTCCCTATTATGTGATTGTGACTGACATGCAGCAGTAGAAACAGGCAAAATATTCTCTGTCAACTCCAAGGATTGTCTTGAAGTTGGGCAGGTGAAAAAATACATATCGTTTGTGGAATGAGATGCTTCATTCAATCCTCCTTTTAAAAATTTTGGCATCATTAAATAAAACTAAAACGAAAGTAAAATTTAAAGGCTTAATTTTAAAATTTCCAAAATGCTCTAACTACCCCTGATGTTCTTGCACTAGAAATGTCTCAAGGCATAAAACGCCTATCAGATCTGTCCAGTAGAAGAGCTTGCACACTGATTTGCATGCCCACTTTTCACAGAGCTGTCTCTCTGCTCTCCTCTGTACTCATCTCTAAGCATGAAACGCTTGCAGCACAATTTCAAAAGGCCTTGGCTGTCCTGAAAATTTTGCTTCAGACCCCCTTCTATCACAGTGTCGTATTTGAAAAATAATAATTTAACAACAAATCATTGTAGGAACATTTTGTTTGTAGTGTTTTATCTTAACACAATGCACTTTGTATTCTCCATCAATCCTTTACGTATGTCTTCTTCCAAACAAACACTTTGCAATGGTGAAGGAGTGTTTGAACAGATGATATTGGCACTATACTGTCATTTAAATAGAAATGTTAGATTAATTCTTTTTATCTCTCAGTTCTTTATCACAAAGTCAGACATGAATGGAAATCACCAGTACACAGTGTGGCATGCCCCGCAGGATGGGCCATGAGTTGGGACAGCTGTGCACACACATGCTCAGACACACGTGCACACAGCAACACTGCAGACTTAGCCCAGGTTTTTCAAAGAAAGGTGCACCTGTGCAGAAAGGAGAAAGAGGGCTCTTTCATAAACTGCCCATGCTCCCACAGCAGACATTTCATTGCTTTATGGGATTGCACTAAAAGGTGTAACATCATTGGGGGGAAGGATTAAAGCCCTTATTGATCTACTGTTTTTGTAAACTGAGGCCTGCTTACGTTAACAGAAAGAAGCCCAGCTCTAATTTTTCTTTTTCTTTTTTTTTTTTTTATATGGGTAGATATAATGGATGTTTACAAGGAAATTATAAGCTTCTGTACCCACCTTTCTTGTCAATAAGGAGTTTTTGTTGTTTCAAAAATCTTAAAGGAGGCTAAATATACCTCACATTTCCCATTTACTTATTTGGAGGAACCAATTTAGCATAAGAAATCTTTGTGTACAGAAGGGAATAGAAAAAACCAACTGACAAAGTTTGTGAATGGCTAGCTGATGATTCTGCCTTGATCCGTAATCATGGTGCAGAACGATGTGGGTGCTCACTTCTAAATCTGAGTGAACTTAGGGGTTGAGAGGATAGTTAACCGTTCTACTTCACTGTGTTGAGACAGATACAGACAAGAAGAGTTACCCGTGCAGTATTAATGTCCTCTAGATGGATGATTAACATGGTGCAAGATAATCACTTCTGACATCTCTCACTTTTACTTTGAAAAAAACAGTGATGATGGTCTGATGCAGTTCTACATAGATCATGATCATGTGGTTCCTGACAGTGCTGCAATGTTCCCTTTGCTCTTGTTCAGCTCATGTTAAAGCCAATTGGAAGTTTTCTGCTGGCTCTAGAGGCAGTGAGCTGAGATCTTGCTATAGAAAACTCCTAGAGAGTAGTTGTGAGATCGAAGGAACAAACCAGATCCAGCACTCTTGATTTTAATGCATTTAGTTCTCAGTGATTGCTACAGCAGGAAGTCTCCCCCTGTACCTCATGCACTTTATTGATAGATGTGATTTTAGAGTATATTTCTCTGGTGTTCTGAGCTGCTTCAAAGAGAGGATATGTTGCTTTTTGGCAGAGCAACTTCAGGATCTGATTCTGGCAGGCTGGCTCTGTGCATAATCATTCTTGTTACATTTCTAGCCAAGTCAGGCTTAGCAAACTGAAAACCAGGAGTATCGACCAAGTCAACCTACCATAAATTCCCTGCAGGAATTTACATGGCTGCTTGCTATAGTGAAACATGAAATAAAATACCTAGAATTCAAGTTGTTCTCTCCCCATTTCAGCTATGCACAATGCAACCATACTGCCAAAAATTGGATGAAGCCTCTCATGACTAGTGAAGGTGCCCTGGGAGTGGAGGTCATTCAGGGCCTGAACATGTCCCATCTCAAGACTGAGGCTCTTCGGCTGGGGAGAGACATTGTGGGGAGGCCAGAGGCAAGGACTGCTTCTCCATCCCCGGGGAGATGCATGTCATCAGGAATGGTATGGCTATGGACTAGTACATTTTGATGCAGACCCTGAGCCAGACCTGGTCTGGAGATACTGTGGGTGGAGAAGAAGACTCTTTTTCCCTTTCTAGCAGATCTAAAAAAAATCCGTGTAGATGCCTTGCAAAAAAATCTTCTAGTGTGGCTAGTGTGGTGGTTTGAAACAGTTTCAGTGGCTCTCATGTTTTCATGAGGATATGAAAAATGAAGTATTTTTCATAGTTTTTTTGACATTTACAGGGAGTGATTATGCATTTTTAATGTCAACATTCCACTGGTATATATATATTGAGCATAGCTTTGCATGACCACACAACTATTAACCTATATCTTTACTGGGCCAAAACCTATATTATTGAAGCTGTTCAAATGCATTGTAATTTAGCACTAATTCAGAGTAAAACAGTTTCGAAGTGGCTGACCTGTACAGTATTAATGCGGCCAAAACATTAGTCCACAATGGTCGGTAACGTACATTGACACATTTCAACTTAATTTTTTAAAAAAAATGTAGGTTAAATCCTGGGAGGTGAGTTCTAACCTAGAACTAGGATTTTCAGGCTTTGAACCATTTTTAATAAAGAAGCTGTTATTTGATGAAGTTATTTAAAACATGTAAAGAGTTAGCTTTTTGCAAACTTTTTGTCCCAAAAGTGAAAATTTGAGCCTGGGAGGTTGGGGTAAAGGCTGGCTCAGTTCTTTCAATTTGGAAGTATCAAAACACTTTTAATCAAAAGGAATTTTTTTACATTCCCAGTGGGAAACATAACCTTTTTGCTCCATCCAACATTAAAAACTTCCTGCATTGCTGTGATGCTTCATGGAAATTGTGGTTCAGCTGCCACATACCCTCTCCCATCTGCCAGGATGTTTTGGTGAGATGCATAATGGATACAATCCCTCTGTGATACACCATGAGGAACCAGTCAGATTACAGTGTGTAATAGGTAATGTGACACAACCATATTGTTGTCATGGGGGAGCAGATGGGTCATATAACAAAAACACAGTTTTCTGAAAGCCACAGAATTTGGTCACAGTTTGTTGTCAAACTGCTTCCAAATGAAATGTTTCTCCCTGGTTCAATACCCTGAAAATTTTCATGTGAGTTTTCCCAAGAGAAACTTTAGATTTTTAGTTCTGTTCAAAGTTTGCAAAATCCTGTAATCAGGTTGGTATTTGGAAAAAAAGGAAGTTACTGCCTTAAAAAAAATGCTGCTTGGTTTGTTTAATAAAATAGCAACCAATTATTTTGCTTTTTTCTCCTGGATTCTTACAAGAAACCCTTCTTTAATCTGGCAAGTTAAACTCATAGTTCAGAGCACATTCTCCTTCCAAAATGCATCATATATGGAAACATTATACTTATTTCACAAACCAGGGTAATGTGCAACGAGAGTTAGCATGAACTCACTCCCCTGTACTTGAACTATCCTAGGGTATTAGCTTGAGATGGGAAAAATATATTCACTAGCCTCAAGAAATCACACCCTCTACAAAACTTAAAAATTAATGGATTCTTATCAACTACTCTCATTTTGTCAGTGTAGAAGAGGTACAGCTAGGTTACATATGTGTGATTTTAATCAACTGGATGGTAAAGTTGAAACAGTGAAATCTGTCTTATTGTTATTTTACATCTTAAAATTAATCTGGTGCCTCTAGTTGCAAAGAATATTCTTAAACATTGCACTGAATTATTAATATAATATACATAACCTAATGACACAAACCCATTTTGTAACTTTTCAAATATTTATACTATCTTTCCAATAATTTATCTTTGTATTTTTAGTTGAGTTTATGTAAAATAATCTCCTCCAGAAAATTTAAACAGAGCAACTAATGTATTAATTGAAGCATTATAGAGGTGTGGTTTACCTTCGCTTTGCTGAATCCTTCATCTGTTTGATCTACCATCCATCTTCTATGGGATTTGACAGTGTCTGTGGCTAAAAGATCAGCATATTGACACTCATAAAATTGTGGACTTTTCCAACATGGTTCACTAGGACTGCACATCAAGTATGTTATGTGGCCCTTACCTTTCCGTTCAAAGGTTACTCAAGACAATGACTCAGAGGATTCAGCTGAAGCTATGGTTTAAATGTGTAGCTTGTCCTTAATTCCCAGTGGGGTTAAATAAAACACCAGAAGAACATAAACAGGTAGAAATAAGCAAAGTGACTTGTACAGAATTAATCTATACCATGTAGGAGCTGCACTTACGCCTTCCCTTTTTTTTTTTTGGGATTCTCCTGTCACTGCTGACATTTTCTCCCCAGACACAGAAACAGCAGCTCTGGCATGTCTTTTTGATGGCTTTTCTCACTTGACTAGAGAATACATGGATCCGTGGTCCATTGTGCCTTCAGTGCAGTGCAGCGGTACAGTTTCATGTGAACTGAGTTAGGTAAGCGCCTGGATCACAGGGTGTTTACCCAAATCAAGTGAAGCCCTGAAGTTTAGATTATGGCAGGTAAGAGATCAGATCAACTGATGCCAGTGGNGGCTGAGTGAGTGAGTGAGTGAGTGAGTGAGTGAGTGAGTGAGTGAGTGAGTGAGTGAGTGAGTGAGTGAGTGAGGGAATGACAAGATACGCCCACAGCTCTGTGCCAGGGCCCCCACTCTCTCTGATGCAGGAGCACTGTGACATACAGGAGGTGACATACCAAACCTTGCTAAAAGTATTAGTTTAAAAAAATTCTGATAAACAGGGTTGGCGTAAAGAGAGGAATTCTAAAAAATTCTCATAGTAAAATGATCATATAGGACATACAAAATGGAAGAAATTAATACAGCACTCTCTAGCTGGTGGAAGCTTTTCTACCCTGCTAATGCTGATTTTCTTATAAACCAACCCTGAGATAGTAGCACAGGACTGAAAATCCAGATTTGTTGGCAGTATTTGTAAACTTAAATAGGATCATTACAGTATGTATATAACTGGGTAGCCAGGCGTAGGTGTTGAGTGAAGCTGCAGAAAGGTTGTTACAGCAAATAATTTATGATCGTTTTGATAACATGCTTCATAACATAACCTTGGTGTTCTGACAATATTTGATCTTTGAGAGAGATAACAGTGTTGCTCGCTTATCATCACCATCATCATAGCTTTTCACCAGCATTACCCAAAACAGCCCTAGGGTTTGCTCCGTGCTACCATGACGTCCGTAAGTGAAATGTGTGGGAACTGGCAATAGCCATTTAAGAAGTTTGGTAGCACATCAGCCGGATTAAGCTCTCCAGTTTTAATGCTGAAAACATTGTCTCCCAGCAGACTGGCCAAAGTCCTGTGATGCTGGATCTGGTACATTTGTGCCATGTAGCCAATAAGCATACTTAGGATACTGTGGAATCTACATGAGTTTTTCATTTTTATGGTTGCATAGGTAACAAAGAGGAACAACAGAGTATTGACTGAGTCCAATTTGGTGTGCAGATACAAGAAACACATTCCAGACTTAGGACTGTATTAAAAATAGATAGCATAATAGACATTTATTAAAAGTTGTTTGAAAAGGATTGAAAATGTCAAAGCAGTATGCTAGAAGAATATTCCCAGTATACTTCTCAGAGATCTAATTTTGAGCAAATTATGCTCAGTGGCTTTTGAAGTGTATGGGAAAGTCTTACAAAACCAGTGCTAGTGAAAGTAGGAAAGAATACAAGTAGAGGAATTTATAAATAATTGTGTTGGTTACATCATCCGTATGCAGTGATAAGAGTCAGCTAGTAAATAGAGCAATACTTCAGCACTGGTTTATAATGCTAGCAAGAGAATAAGGATAGAATCTCCTCATAAAATATGGAAATTTACCCTGTGGATCAATCTGAAAAACACATAAAAATCATATAAGGCAGCCCACGAAGCATGTGGTCTTATGACAACATAACAATTGTTTGTGAATGCCTTCCTTTATTGCAGAAGCAAGAGGCAAGCAAAATAGGAAAAGGGCTATTATTTCTATCTCCAACACTAGTAAGAGCATTACCAAAGTAGAGACACTGTATCCTCGCTTCAAAAAAGACACTGAGAAACTGGAGTGTGTTCAGTTTATAAGCACAACTCAGAGGCTATAAAACATACCTGACACATTAAGACTTAGGCAAATTAGTCTATTTTATTTATCCAAGAGTAGATTTAGAAGTGAATTAATTCCAGACTAGAAATGCTTACATAGAAAAATAATTCAGATCATGACAGACCTGGTTTAACAGAAAAAAACCCCATATGGAATGAGAGAAGCAGATGAAAAATGAAACAGAAATCTTTAAAAGAGGAACTACCTAAGCCTTGAAGTTATTTGGGCATGTGATGCATTGTCATGTGCCTGAAGTTTTTAGAGCCATAATTGGATAGTTATTCTAAAAGATATGCATAAAGCTCAAAGAGAAACTATAATCTCGGTGCAGAAGTTAATGGGCAAGGTTTTCCTAGCTTGTAAAAGGTAAGACTATATGACTTTAATGTTCTTTTTGGATGTCTGGCTCTTTCTGCTGGCCATGTGAATGTGGAAGTAAGACAGCTAAAGAGGATCTACAGTAAACTGTGAAGCTTGAAGGATCTTCTAGGCAAAGTTATTCTAGAATTTCACCTATGTTGGCCACACGGTATTCTATGAAACTCACAAAAGCAGCTGCTCTATATTTCCAGAGCAGGACCAGCTGAAACACATCAGAAATGAGATATGACCCTAACATCAGTTATATAGACTACTCTAACCTCATGTGATCATGTTCCCAACAGCTCAGCAAGTGTGACAAGCCCTTTGTCCTGTTGCTCGCCTCAAACTAAACGGGGGAGGATTCACATGCTTCATGCAAGAACTATGAACTTTAACATCCTTGACTCACAGGAGCCCCTAACTGTCTCTAACATACTTGAATTCAAGGCACCTCAGTGTAACTCACTGCTAATCCTGAGAAACTAAATGCCCGTACAAAGTGCTCTGAGCACTTTCAGGGGACAGATGAGGAAGTACTCTGCAAGGCTATATACTGTTGTGTGTACATATTAGGTACAAACACATGGAGTAATAGAGTAGAAGTTATATGCTTGTGAATTCAGAGCTCTGATTTTATGGTCAAAATACAGTAAATCTGCAGTTCTCTGCAAATCTCCATTTTTTTTTTTTTCCTGCCATTTTGCTCTACCTGGTGATCTACAGCAATCACTTATTACTAAAACACCCACAAAGCTACCTGTGAATTATTCAGATCCAACTAATTCTGCATGCAGGTAGTACTGCCCAAAGATGTCATTGGCAGTGCCTTGTCCTGCTTAGTAGACACTATAGATGTCCCCAGCAGCCCCTCGCAGACCCACCTTTTTTCTAGTAGGAGAGGATTAGATCAAGTCAATCTTGCCTCCTGCCTGGGAAGAGGAGGAGATAGGTGATTCGGACTAGTCAGAGGTCACACAAAAGCTACCTGGAGCAGCTGCTGAAGGTAGAATTACTTAGGGTGAAGAGGAAAGACAGAACTGCTGGTATCCAAGGTAGTTCAGTGCACCACTGCTGATCACCATCCTGTTGCCTTCTCTGGAAAGACTGACATTTTTGCCATGAAAGCTGCATGCTTGCCTTGCTTTTTGACCCTTCAGGGTGCTGTGTATTTTTTTACACTTAAGGGTGTTGTTGTTCCTTGCTACTGTGTGGCATGTCCCAGTATCTGGCCAGCCACACCAACCTGCACTGCAGTGCCAGCCATCTCCAAGGAAAGCTTTCACAGGGAAGTCACAATCCTTCAGTTGCCACTTACCACAATTTCAGATTTCTAAACACAGCATTCTTCATCATTCTTCAGAATTCCTTAATCAGATGAAACTGATTATTTGAAGGAAAAAGGATCTAGGGTGTACTGTTTTTCATTCCAAGTATTCCTGCCAGGGTTTGTGCGCAATGACTTATTCACTCTTGCTGTCCTGTGCTGGGTTAGTTAATTTCTTTCAAAAGAGCAGTAAATTATTCATGCAGGATATAAATCTTTAAGAAGGCCTGTTTTTCTGCTGACCCAGTAACTGTAGCTTGTTACACACATTAACTCAGTTTTATTTTCATTTTTCCACCCCAGAGTGGATGCTTACACTCTTCTCTCAGCAGACTCCTGAAGCACATTTGATGTGCCCATTCCGTAATTGCTTTTCACCGAACACAGAGACTCTTGGATTACAGAGAATAAGAAATCCTTTAAAAACAAGACCAAAGTATTCCCCATCCGCCTTTAGATGTTTTCAGTAAGTCTTTCATTCTTCTTCTGTTTTACGTTGTGGCAGCAAGATACCATCATGTGATAATCAACTTTCAAAAAATAACAGCAAAGTAGAGAAGGGGTTGGCACAGTCTAGTGCTGATCCTGCTTTAAGGTCCTGATGTCCAAACATCCCTTCCAATCAACATTTCTAGAAGTCTTCCAACTCAGGGTAAAATATATCACTGGAAAAATTCAAGCATTTTTATTGAGGGATGAGCATTCTGATCAAAGCTAGCCTAAATAAAATCTTTGTTTTCAGTCAACATTCGGAGTGCAGAAGAGAAAAAGGAAATTTTATTTACTGCACTGAAAAAGCAAGGTGGTGTGACAGAGCTGTGTGAGACATTCTTATTTTTATCCATAACAGGTTTACTGGCTGTGTGTCAGAAAGAATTTCCATGGATTTGCAGGTTCTAAGTGTAGAAATGTATGGATTTGAACAAATATAGCTTCCCCTCACACAAATCCTGTTGTGAATCCAAGGCAAAGTTCAGAATCAGTACTCCTATATATTTGTTGGTTCAACTTGCATTAGGATACGACCAATAATGAATAGTATAGTTGAAAGAAGGATTATGGAAGATTATGACTTTACAGAGCCACTAATTTCACCCACAAAGTCACGTTAATTAGTTTCATAAAACTGAGTTGCTTATACCATGTTTGGGTGAGTGGTATGGTACAAACTGTTGGTAACTCACCAGTTGTACCTCATTAACACCTTCTCAAGAGTCTTATATTACATGGCTTGACACTTTTGCATCTATTAATAGCAGTCAGGCAAGCTAAATATGTTTCTTTTTCATCCATCTTAACTGCTGTATGGGGTCAAAGCCTACTAACATATCAAGGGCACAATAAAGCATAAGGATAATCTTTTCATTACTTCTACTTTGTCTGGAAAGTTATTTTGAAGGTGTGGTTAGTGCTCTCTCAATAGAAGATGCATTAAATGATAGTGGTTAATGCATTGAGTTTCTAGCATCTATGTAGTATCTACATAGTATCGTTCTAGTATCTAGTATATATCTAAGAACTTATCAGGAAAATAAATAATTTCTGACTTATAACAGAATAACTTTGTGATAGAAAATGTGTGAGGTGGGAATCAGGACCATACAGCTTCCTCTTTGGTTTAATTTGGATGAAATTCCAAATTATCACACACTTAGGCATGATTATCCTCATTTTGCTGTTCTGTGCACCTTTATTTGGCCAACTCCATATTTAGCAAAAATTGGAGATGTTCCACTGAAGTCCTTTGGAGAAGGCCAGATGATCAGAGCTTTGTAACACAAAAGAGCACTCACTTGGAATGTACCAAGAGAAATCTCCCATCCCTCCCAAAACTTGATTTATAATCTAGAAACAGTGCTAAGGATTTAATTTAATAAGCTTCTTTCACAATAGCCCACTCCACATGAAGACAATGGTGTCTTTCTATTATCATTTCATTCGAAACCCACTTTTTTTTCCCCTTCATGAAACAATAATAGTTATGCAAATTCATTTTCTAGCACAGGCCCAGAGTAAAATCCCAGCTTTAAGGAGAATTTTGCTACTGACATAAAAAGCAGAATTTTATGGACTGTGCTTGAACTCTTGCATATAAATTCAACCAACCAACCTTCCTTCCTTCCTT
>VZRN01003569.1:579206-589206 GCA_013397935.1 Dasyornis broadbenti | reverse complement strand
TTAAACAGGACTTTAAATAAGGGAGAGTTGCACTTGTGTTGGAAGCCCAAAGATTCTTCCAATGTGAGGAGTGAGCTCGAAAAAAATTTAGGCAAACGCAGAAAAATCCCAGCGGCTCCTGTACGCGAGCAACCCAATCTCCATGAATAACGGAGCCGTGGGCCCTCCGGTTCTCCAAGCTGAGGCAGGGCTAAGCCAGCTGAAAAACAAAATAAAAGCACGGGATGGGATAGAAATGCAGAGTTTAACGTGTTGGAGCATCGTTAGGATTTCCTAAAGGAACCCGTGTTGCTGCAGTAACTGTGGTAGAAGCCATGTGGCTCCAGGGAGATTTGGGGTTTCCGTGCCTTGGCTCCTTGGGTTTCCTTGGAGCTGTGGCTCCGAGGTGCTTTGTGTGACAGTCAGTGGCAATCTGAGACAGGCGTGATGTCATTTTTTATGCATAAGAGTCATAGTTACTTACGGCAGCCCAGCTCGCCAGAGCAGATTCCTGCGACAGGAAAAAGAAATGCAACTGCAAAGACAGTGAAGACAGGGATGTTCCCGCTGTTCTGATTCATTTTTAAAGCTAGGGATGCAGGAAAGTGGCCATGTAAACCACTGCACTTGACCTGGGCTCAGAAAGAGTTAAGGCATTAAAGACAGCTCACAATTAATCACCTTTTTAGCTCGGTACCTGCTATTTTGCTTTTGTGTGTGTGCAAGTTTTCTGCTCTCCGGGAAGTGATGTAAACGTGACTTCCACCACCCCTGCTTGTGGAGCTCCAGAGGATGATTCAGCCAGTTGTGCTTGTGTGGGTTTTCCCTCTGTCCTTCCTGTGCAGATGAGCTCCCTGGCACCCAAAGCACAGGAAAAGTAGGATTGTTTACCTCGTGTACCAGCTTTGAACTATTGGAGAGCCTCCTGCAGCTTTTCCAGCACGAAACCTTCACACGGCTCCCGCACCGCTGTGGAATTTCATCTTCTCCTCAGTCACTTCTGAGTGTTGATTACAGAATCATGGAATAGTTTGTGCTGGAAAGGACCTTAAAGCCCATCCAGTCTTCAGCCCTGGTGGGTCCTAAAGCATTTCCTGGGAGAAGGGAGCAGTGCCTGTGCTGTGGGTGCTGGAGGAGACCCCAGGGGACGCACTGGGGAAGGCGGTGGGCGCTGCTGGGCCGGTCCGGCCTGGCAAGGTGGCCAGGCTGACTGCCCCCAGCTGGTGGGATGTGTGGACACCCACGGTGTGGGTTCCTACCTGTGCGTGTCCATCATCGGTCCTGGTTGTTACAGAATCTGGGAACGGTTTGGTTTGGAATGGACCTTAAAGACCATCCCATTCCAGCTCCCCGTGTTGTCACGTGTGCATCCACAAACACACCCCTAGCCAAGCAATAATGGAATTTTATTTGACGTTAACACAACCGTTGGAGGCATCACCTGGGGTCTCTGGCTGCTGGACACTGTTGGTCAAGCTCCCTTGGGCCGCGGCCAAAATCCTGCTCTGAGAGGAGCTGTGTGTTTAGGACAGCCCCAGCAGAGCCCCAGGGGGTTGTGGGTCCCACCAGCCCTCCCACCCCGACAGGCTGCCCGTCACCCTCCATCCCCTGGACGTGCACATCCCACAGGGAATGCTGGATTCCCTCCACACCAAACAGCCCCCATAACCCCAAAAACCCCTCCCAGCGCTCTAACGAAGGAGAGCTGTGGCTCCCAGTACTGGATTAGGCCCAAAGTCAGTAAAACTAAAATTACAAACATAAAATAACTACTTACTGGCACAGCATGGATGTTTTCACACATTCCCTCCTATTCCACGAGCTTTTCCGAAGACAGTAATGTAACAGAATATGCTTGAACATATGGTAGAATTAACAATTGATCCGGCTTCTGAAGGTGATATAAAATTTTATTTTGTGTGCTGCGTGTCTGTGCGGGTCATTCCCTGTGTGCCTGGGTCGCGCAGTGAAGTGCAGCCACTCGAGGGTTTTTCAATATCATTTACACCGAGTGGTGTCTGTGCCCCACCAGCATCCCCACATCCCCGTTAGGTGTCATTTAAACTCCGTAATAATTTTGACTTACAAACCACCGTAACTCCTCATCCTCTGCCTCAGCTCTTTGCACGCTGGGCCACGTTGCGCCACCGGTTCAACCTTTGGGTTTTTATTGTGTTTTTCTGTGGTTTCAGGAGAGCTCCCAGTCAGCAAAAAGAGCTCTCCCTTAATTTGCCCTGTTGTGATAAACAGCTCTCCTGATTACCTATGATTCCTGCGGTGTAATTTTCAGATTACTTGGCTCTCCTGGGTTCTGGTTGTCGAAAGATGCTTCTGGCTTGGCCATGACATCATTTGAGCTCCCAAATAATCCCAGCCTTAATTACCTGCAGGTATCATTTCGGTGGGTTCCACACTCGGAGCCGTGTCCCTGTGTAATCCTCCGGCTGACAGCGTGGCACGAAAGCGCAGAGAACCCAGTTCATAGTTAAAAAGACAAAGTAGGAGATGGCAAAACAGATGAATAAATGTAAGAGCAAGACCTGGTGTCTGTAGTTGCTGTAAGAGCAACCTTGGAGAAGTGCTGCTTTTTCTCATTTCTTTCCTGGCAGAAACTGTCCCCTCCAGAAGAAAATAGTGTTGAACTATATATCTATATCTATATATACATATAAAACTGGAATAAATTCTACCAGGAAGCAGTTAGCCAAGTTGATGTGTTTGTCCAAAATAAAAGTGCTGTTTAATAAATAACAAGAGCAGCTGCACTGACATTTGCTGCATAACAAGTGTCACTTTTAACTTATGTTAAATGCTTTAGCAGAGTGTTTCCTGGCTTCATTTATTTCTACTTAGTCAGAGGGGGTTTAATCCTGAACAGAGTATTTTTAATCACTTTTGCCACTCAACTTCTTCCAGATCAAAAAATACCCCCCGTTTAAAAATAATGCACTGGATTGATGGAAATGTAATTGCTGGAGACCTTGAAGAAATACACAAGTTGGCAACTCTTCCCCAAGCCCTTTGTTGTTTCAGAGTTTAGCAGTTAAGAACAACACAAATACATTTTGTTTGTAGTGGGTCACAGGTTCAAAGGGACTTTGAAAAAATAGACTGGGGATAATTGGGTTATCAGATGCAGACACTGCAGGGAATTGAGCATTATCTCTCCTTAGTGTTGGGACTACTGGGTCACTTCCTTCCCTGCCCAGCTCCCCTCTGTCAGCCTGACACAGCCCAGATGGCTGCTGTGGGGTTTTACTGGTTGCCACCCCGAAGTTCTCCCTTTCTCCACCCTTCAACAGGTTGATTTTATGAGCCATGGCCGTACTAAGTGACACCTCGCCTCGCTTTCCTCCCCGCTGTGGGACTGCTGGCAGCGCAAGGCCCTGGGATTCCAGGGAGCCTTCCCTCGCTTCCCGCCGCTGTTCCTCATTTCTGTTAGACAACATCTAACTGAGCTATTGACTTGCACTTTGACATTGCCACTGCTACTGGCTTTGATTGCCCTGTCAATCTGAAAAAAAAAAAAACAAAAAAAAAACCAACCAACTCTTTCAAGCCGGCAGTAAAACCTGTAATTGTTTAACTTCATTCTGCATAAACTCTTCTGCCCAACGCTTGCTGTGGCGGGGTAGCTCTGAGAGGATACTTTGCTTTATACAGAGCCAGGGGAGTGTGCAGTAATTCACACTTTGTAATTTATTCGCTATTTTTGGAGATTTTAAGGGTTTCAAGCATAAGCAGATAAGACACACTTCTCTAAAAGTGTTCTCGGTTCATGGTGGCAGGACAATACATTTACTCAGTGAAGCTGGACATGTTCTGCTGATGTCACTTCCTGCTGCATGGCTGGAGTCCCTCGGTGCGAGAACATCCCCTGTTTGTGTTGTTTGAAGAGAAGAGCCCTGACGTTAGCATGTCTGGTCTCTAATTCATGTATTATCAGTGCCCCGTGTAAGGGGTAGGTGTTGCTCCTTGAGAAATAATTCAAGCCTTATAAGAAGAGGTGGTGGTCCCGGTGCATCTGCTGGAATTAAATCATGGAATCTCAGAATATCCTGAGCTGGAAGGAACCCACAGGATCATCCAGTCCAACCCCTGGCCCTGCACAGACACCCCAACAATCCCACCCTGGGCATCCCTGGCAGCGCTGTCCAAACACTCCTGGAGCTCTGGGACCGTGCCCATTCCCTGGGGAGCCTGGGCAGCGCCCAGCAGCCTCTGGGGGAAGAACCTTTCCCTGATCTCCAGCCCAAATCTCAAGAGATAAAAATGCACCAACGCACTGAATTTATCTGTGCACTCAAAGTATAGCCAGGGAGATGCTCACAGCTGAAAAAAAGGATGTTTCAGGAAAGTTTTACTTCTCCAGATAAAGCATCGGGAAATCCTGCTGTTTGAATCTTTTACTGTTTATTTGATGCAATACTTGGAATACTTCATTTTCACGTTTGGAATTGTGTCCAAACAGATGAAAATAGCACTTTAAATCAATTAATCTTCAGTATTTCAGTTCAATACTGAGAATTTATTGGCATCTCCTTGCTTCCTCTCCATACTGGGTGTTTAATGCGAGCTTGCTTGTTATGCCCACTCTGCAAATTAGCATTATCCCCCCTCTGTCTGCTTGTTTCTGAAGAATTATTATACAAAGCCTCATTTTAAGGAGGTCAGACCCCTGCATGATGATTTGTTGTTCATGAATCTACTTTGTGCCAGTTTGTGTGTGCATGTGCAATCAGAAGTGACTTGGAGTGAGTGAGATAATAATCATCTGCTGCTGATATGAAGACTTCCTCTATTCGACTACCATGAATCAGGCTGATTCCGAGTGAATGAGATTTTAATCACCTGTCACTGCCGCCAGCACTTTCTCTATATTTATGATAATTTTTTTTTTGTCTTTTTATTGAAATCAGTGTTGACTGAATCGAGTAATCCTGATTAGCAATCTCACTGTATGCAGTCAAGAGTGAAATGCATCAGAGCATTATTGGTACACTGAACATGCTGAAATTGGAAAAAAAAAAAAGGACAGGCTAAGTGTGCTGGGGTGTTGGCCTGGCTGGAGGTGGGAGCTGGAAGGGGTGAGATCTTTCTAATTGCTCCCCAAGCCGGGAGGGTTGTTGGGCTGGGGCTGGGGAAGTTGGACGGGGTAAAAACCCCTCAGAGCTCTGCTTTTAGTTACACCTATTGAATCTCAGCTGCAGGGAGCCAGTGAAGTCATCAGGGTGGCATGCATGGAAATTAGGGCCATTTAGGGCAGCCTTCCCAGGAGGAGGGATTTTATTTTTCTAAGTTTTATGTATTAAAAAATAAATAAATAAATAGATTTAAACAAGGGAACAGTGCAGCATTCAAACCCTGTGATTTGTCCCACAGTTTTGCCGAGTGAGGTACAATTATTTAGAGTCACAGAATGGCGAGGGTTAATTTATCTTGAGTTATTTATGATTATATTTATATACTTAGGATTATTTCTCCTTGTACGAGTTCATATTTTTTACGTACCGTGATTTTGTTACCACGTGGTGTAGGAAACTTCAGGTCTTTAATGCCGTGTGACATGTGAAAAATAGGTGCTGTGAAAGCCCTTTTTATTCTTAAAAAGGGTTTGACTGATGGCTCCTTAAGTGGCAGTGTCAGATCTGCAGCAGCTTCTGTTGCTTTTGAGTTCCCACCCCCTCGGGAAGGGCAGGAGGGGACCCTGCTGGGGTTCAGTGCCAAAGGCAACAGAGTGGGAGTCTCTGGAAGCCCCAAAAAGGCCTGTGAAACCCCTGGGTGGGGATTTCTGAGGGAAGACATGGATGGAAATATCCTGATGGCTGTAATTCCCCGTCTAACTGCATTGCAATTAGAAATCTCCATACCCAATGCAGCCCTCAAATCATATTTTGCTGCATTACAGGGTTATATTCATCCTGAGAAATTACATTTCTAATGGGATGATAAGTGCAGTAGTTTTGGACAGGAAAATAGTTCTCCCTGATGTCTGCCCGGGCCTGCTCCTCCCAGCCCTCTTCCCGCACTGGGGCTGGAGCTCAGGGTTCTCTGTTTATTTATTCCTTACATTGGATTTTTTCTGCTTCCTGCTGTTTCTTCCCTTCATTTTGTTCAGCTGTGTTCTCTCTTCTCTGCTACTCCTTTCTTATTTTTTTTAAATGCGCTTTTAAAAAACTCGTACAAAGCACCTGCCAAACCCAGCAGCCTCTGCTCCTCATGTGACCCCCTCTGACCCTGGCTCTGCCCAGACTCCCTCATTCTCCCGTTCTTCTTCTGCCCAACATTCCTCTAATTCAGTATTTTTCTACACATTCACTTTCTCCACTCTGGATTTTGTTATCTTTGTTCCGCTCTTAACATTCTGGAAGTTTTTTGACTTTCTATCACCTCGGTCATCCTATATTTTTTCATTCTCCCCTGGTCAGTCACAGGCTTCTCCTAAGGAGTTTTTCCTTCCTTAGGCCTTGGAATTTTGTCCTCTGTGCTGTGCTGGCTCTTGTCCTTTTTTCCTTGCTGTTCACCCAGCTTTGCTTGGGTTTGGTCCCATTTTCTCCTTTTTCGTGTGCGCTCTGCTTCACCCGAAGAGCCTCAGCTCTCACCTGTCAAGTGAGTCCCAGGTCTGTCACTGTCCCCTGCCTTGTTTTTCTCTGCAGACCTGCCTCAGTCTCCCTTCTGAATGTCTCTTTCAGCTTTGCACTGAAGTGAATCAAATGTGAGCAAGAGGCAACATCAGATTCAAAAGTTTGGGCAGAGGCCACTGGTGCCACAGCTGGGCTCTGTCACTCGTGTCACAGTGCTGGAACTGCCTCTGAAGGCATCACCTTCAAGCCACAAACTAATTCTTCTCCCTTAATCCCACCTCCATTTCTTTTTCTTTCACTAAAGGGAAGAATTCTTATCCTGGGTGTCAGCCTTGCAGCACCCTCCCCTCTTGATCCTTCTCCCCATTTTCCTCTCCTGCCTCAGAAGCCAGCGGGAACCTCAGGTCCCCTCCTGCTCTGACCCCAGGAGCCACCGAGGTCCTGCCTTGCCCCTGGTGTGGAATACAAATGTTTTCACAGCCGTTGCAGTTTGCTCCCCTATTATTTAGTGTTTATTCCTACAGAGTGGTTGCCCTGCCTTTCTGTCTGCCTGTCAGCTGCTTACAGCCCCATGCAGATCAAGGGAAATCAGCCAAGGAAGAAGAGTGGCCTCCTCATTATTGCCAGGGTGGGAGAAAGAATAATTTGATCTGGAAGCAGAGGTTGTGGATACCTATTCTGGAATATGTTTTTGACTCTGGAATCTGGGAATATAGAGACTGAGAGGATTGGTGATACATGGATCTGCAGGAAGGGGAGGTCTTGCAGAGCTGCTTCTGGAAGGGAGGGGAATCTTAGAATCCCAGACTGGTTTGGGTTGGGAAGGACCTCAAAGCCCATCCAGTGCCCCCCCCTGCCATGGCAGGGACACCTTCCACTGTCCCAGGCTGCTCCAAGCCCCATCCAGCCTGGCCTTGGACACTGTCAGGGATCCAGGGGCAGCCACAGCTTCTCTGGGTGACCTTATTCCCAAAAAATCCAAAACACCTGAAGCCCTGCTGTGCTTTCTGCCTGCTCTCTCCTGTCTCTTCCACTTGCATGAACTGCTGGTGTTACTCATTAACTCTCCATCTTAATTATGTTTTTTGGAGATTTTATGTCAGGGTCTGTCTTCACTGGGAGGTTTTTTTTCAGAACTCGGCCTATAAAGCCCTTATCCTTACAGAGCCTTCCGGTTTATCATAAATACATCACTGCTGATGGGCACAGGTGTTGCCCCAGAATCCTGCAAATGGATCCCAGAGTTTATATCAGTCCTGGAATGGGTTGATTTGGAAGGGACCATCCTGGTCCAACCTCTGCCACAGTCTGGGACACCTTCCACTATCCCAAGTCCTGTGGGATAGGGCACAGTGCTCCACCTCAGCCACAGCCCCATGCCCACCCTGGGCATGCTTGAGGGGTTTGAGGAATTCATCTCCTTTGTGGCTGCTCCCAGCCTGGGCAGCTCCCAGCCAGGACATTGCAGGGATTGCAAAGCCCTGTAGATGTGGCGCTTGGGGACATGGTTTAGTTGTGGCACGTGGGGACGTGGTTTATTTGTGGCACTTGGCAATGTCAGGTTTATATTCGGACTTGTTGATCTTAAAGGTCTTCTCCAGCCTAAATGATTCCGTGGTTCTATGATGTTCCTGTGTATTTTTCCACGTTTTCCCCTCCTGTTCTCCCTTCTCCCTCTGCTGTACATGCTCTCCCCTCACCACGAAGCCACGGCTGCTTTGGCTTCCTTTCGCTGTTTCTTGCAGACCCCCCTCGTTTGTCACTGAGCCAACCCAACACCTGCTTTGCTGTTTTCATCCATCAGCAAGAATCAACTTCTTCACCTTTTGCTAATTTTCCTACCATCACCACACTTCATTATTTCTCAACCAGCCATTGGCTGCACATCCAATTTACTAAATAATGCATATGGCATTCATGTCCATACTGGCCACTCGCTATACATTACCTTTTAATAGCTGTTTATACCTATATTTTTTACTAACTCTTACAAAAAGTCAAACTTCCTCATTTTTAAGGGTTGTTGTGACCCCAGAGAGAATTTCAGGCACTAATGAGCACTGATAAACCCTACTTCAAACCCAAACCACAAAATTTGGCTGACAAAACATGCATAGAAATTAAAAAATAAATTTGCTTGATTTCTGCAGAGTTCACACCAGTGGCAGCAGAGCTCCTGCTTTGCTTTATGGGTTTGTGCTGCTGGTGGAGTGCTGGTGACTGGCCCTGAAGGCTGTAACTGGGGCAGATCCCCAGTGTCAAATCAGTTCTAGTTATTTCTGAATTGTCATTAATCTTTTTCCTCTCCTCATTTACTAATGGGCCTAGTTTCTCTTGGCTGCTTCTCTTTAGCATACAAACAATTACAGGCAAAGAACACCCTTAAGGTTGCAGAGACGAGCATTTAGAATTAAAGATGCTGCGGTAAAGGTAACCCGTGCAAGCTCTGCTTGGGCCCCCTGAGCACATCCATGAGCATATTGGGTCCTGTTCCGCAATCAGAAACAGGATTTCACCCCCTACACAATCCCCACCTCATTCAGTTCTGTTTTGTATTTTTCCCTCATCGTTCACTGTGCGGTTCCTCATGCTTTAGTTATTGAGTATTATTCAAGCCTTGCCTCAAAAACAAAACAAAACAAAAAAAAAAAAACAAAAAAAAAAACCCCCAAATTTCCCTGAGAGCTCCTCACCACCGTGGCTCTGCAGTGGTATTCCTTGTCACACAAATATCCCAGCTTTGGAAACGGGCAATGGAACCACTGAGGAATTAGGAATGAAGCGGGGAAGTCTCTCTGTAGATGCTGCACAGGAAGGGTCAAGGGCCTGATTTTTTACAGCCAGCGCAGCGCACATGCACATGGATATTCAGTGCCGTGGTGTACAGTACACACACATTATGGACACAAATGGGCTTTTTCTCCATCCAAAACCCAGCTCTTGTTGCCTTCAGTTGTAGCAAAATGCACAAATCCTGGTCTGGGGTAAAGCCAGGCGCTGAGAAATGAGTCAGGCAGAATTCATCATCACCTCTCAAATGCTGGTGTGAGCAGCCCTGGCCGGAGGGGTTGTCTGAGGGAGAGGGAAGGTGGCCTGCAGAGATTTCTGACTCCTGTAGCCTTTGTCTTCCCAGCTCCTGACTTATCCTTGTCACAATTTTAACATTATCAACAAGTTTCGAGAGGGGTGATTAAAAAGTATCTGTAATTAATCGTTGATTTCAGTTGGATGAGGAATGGGCTTGTAAAGAAAGTTGGTTCAGCTCCATAATCACAAGATATACGAGAGGCTGCAAAATAAGGTACTTCACACAACTTTCTACAGCCTTAAGAAACCTCAAGCAATGATTTTCCTATGCCCATGGGACATCCACAGCTTCGAAACATTTAAAAGACATTATCAAATTTAGCTGTGGCCTCCTAAAAAAAAAAAAAAAA
>VZRN01003569.1:529208-536708 GCA_013397935.1 Dasyornis broadbenti | reverse complement strand
CTGTGTACCTGAAATATAGATGAAAATGAAACAGAATTATCGGAGTAAAACAAAATGCTGTCTGCAGTGCTGGCACGGTTTTGTGTCCTCAGTCTGGTTTGAGTTGGATGTTGGGAAGATCCCCTTGGATAAAGGGGTGGAGGCTGCCTGTCACTGCAAGGTTCCACCGGCTTCCTTGTGACCTCACCTCTCACCAGTGCAGAATTTGGTTCAGGGTGCCATCACCAGGACACTCAGACTTGGTAACTGAAATAAAAGGAGTTAATTTTTTCATTTACTTCCTGCTGAGGTTTACTTGCGTGAACGACGCTTCTGTTTGTGGTCTGGTGGAGATACACTTTATTGATGGCGTTTCTGGGGTGTAATAGGCGGTTTTCTGCCACAAATATTCCTTTAGCCAAGCAGTATTTGAATTGGACCAAACTGAAGCCACCACTCGTGCTTATAACACCAAGGATTTTCTTGCTTAGTGCTGAAATTCAAGTACAAAAGTCTTTCTGGTCTATTTGCTACAACACCTCCTCTCACAGAGGTTAAGAAGAGGTGAACAGGATGAAAAGGCACTTGCAGGGTTTAAAAAAATCTTCTGTGGAAAAAAACCCATCTTTCATTTCACAAAAAAAAAAGTCTCCTGTAGGTTGTTATGTGCATAAGGTGGAGGCTTAAGAGCAGCCACATTTGCAGATGAACTGCTTTTCCTCGCTTCTCCGAGACATGACATTTGTTCAGAAGATTAGCCAGGTTGTAATGTGTAGCATAATTGCACTGTGCGGATGTCCCAGAAGTGAAAACCTAATTGCTTGACAGGCCTATAACTTTGTGGTACTGCTCTCACCTTGTTAGGTCCTTTTCTGATGCGGTTCAAATGCAGGCTGGCCGCAGGTGTGCCTAATTTACCTCGCAACAGAACGTGTTGAGTTTAATTGCACAGTGGTTGTTAGGAAAAATTGGTGGGTGGAATATCAAGTGACTCACTGTATGCGGATGGCAGATGGGCGGCGAGAGGCATCAGAGCTAAGTGTATAGGTGAGGTGAGTTAATAAAAGATGTAAATTTTAGCTTAAAATAGTGGAGTCTTGTGGAAGGCAATACATTTTAATTAAGAGGGTAGCAGGCCCCATTCTAGCAGTGGGAAAAAAATCAGAGGAGGGGACATGGCAAAGACTGCATTTTTCTCCCTATCAGTATTTTAGGAGCAGCTTAGCATGTTCGGGAAGGCTGTTCTGCAAGACCGTATTTATTAAAAAAGGCTAAAATTTCTGCGTATGGTACAAAATGCAGCAGGGAGAGCCAAAGCTAGAAAGGCTTGAATTCTCATTCTTATCTCAAAGTCTGAGACGAGACCAAGCACAGCTCTGCTCCAGGTCCTTGCTTCTTGCTGTGCCACAGAGTCCCCGTGGTTGGGTGGGAGGGATGGGTTTGTGGTGCGCACGGTCCTTGGTGGTCAGCTGACAGGAACCACCAAGGCAACCATCACCTCCTGGCACGGAGGAATTCCTGCCTGGGAATGTGGTTTTTAACTTGTGTTGTCTTCCTCTGAAACTCTTGATGCCACCTGTGCTCCATCAACTGAAAGCAGAGATAAAGAGTGACATAAAAGATCTCAGCATCAGGGAACGTAGCGGAGCTGAAAGGCAAGTGCTGCTTGTGTTCACTCCAGCCTGGCGTCAATATTTAGCCCGGTGCTCAGAGCCGTCCTAATAAACTTGATGATGTCTAATTTCACCAAGAGTGGGTCCTTTTCACCAAATAATTGAACAAATACCGGTTCCAGTTGATGCTTAGTGAAAGGGTGCTTAATGGCCCTTTTTCTTTGACAGGATGCTGAGCTCTCTGTATAGAAACAATTCATCATGAATGCTTCACGCTAAAAACAATCCACGAGGAGCAATACTTAGCATTCCTAGTGCACAATTCATTGGAGAATTTCCGAGCAATTTACAAACATTAGCTCAATAAGCCTCACAACACCCATTTGAGATCAGAAAAAAAAGAAAAAAAAAAAAAAAAGATAAGATACTGCTCTTCAGCCTGGATGTGGCACTAAGGAGCCGTAAAGCTGGAGGCTGATCCCGGCTCCCGGCTGCCCAGGGCTGGGTGGTTCTGGATGGAGCTGGACATCAGCTGGTCCTCGCACAGACTCACAGTCTGAGTGGTGGGAGCTGTGCAAAACCAGAGGTCTGACAGAAAGGATGTTGTGTTTAGAGTAATAGAGTCATGGAATGCTGTGGGTTGGAAGGGACCTCAAAGATCATCCAGCTCCAACCCCACTGCCATGGGCAGGGAACCTGGCCCATACTCATTTGATCTGAGAGAACAAACATCTCGAATAACAAAAAAACCCAAACCAAACCAAAACAAAAAACAACCAAACCAAAAACCAAACCAACCAAAACAAAACAAAAAAAAACCAACAAAAAGCAAACAAGCAACCAAACAAATAAAAAAACACAACAAAGAAACAAACCCCAAACTCAAAAAAACTCCAAAACATGACAGATACAATTAGGGGGAGCTTACGGCTAACATAGAGGCAGTTTCATGGAGCTGCAGATAACATCCCTGCAACAGCATCCGGAAAACCTGAGCATCTGAGCTAGATCATGTCATCCGCCACAGAAATCCGGATCTTTTTCAGCTCGACAGCTGAAACCCCTTTACAGGTTTTGGGATAGGAAGTTTTAAAGAAATGTGCATTCAGCTGAACTGACAGCATCGATTTATTTATGCAGTTTCAGTAAACCTGGTTGTTTCCCTGCTTGCCTCTCTGATATGAGAGATTGCTCCTTCAGCATGAGCGTCCTGGGGTAACATCAGGGTGCCGCTCAAGGTTTAATGGAAAAGGAAGAGGTGGGATTAAAAGCGCCAGTTTTTGATGTGGGGATACTCCCATAATGCTCCTGTATGACCCTTGAGGCTTCTCAGGAGTGAGTGTGGTGCAGTGCAGCCTCTGTTCTTTCTATTGGCCATGTTTGGGCCTTGCTGGGTGCTAAAGAAGGAAGATGTTCCTGTCTTGCCTCCTGCCAGGAATGCTGTTGGCACATGGAAACTTCTGTGGGCTGTGTACAGCAAGAATAGTCCCAGTCACTTATAAAGGCTGACATGAGTGAATAAATAAAAGTTGTTCATATTCTGAATGTGAAAGCTCTGGCTGACCTTGCTGTCCAGCGTGTACAAAGTTGGGCAGCACAAACTGCCGGACTGGGGGATCTGAGGATCTCTGGGTGAGGAGAAAGTCCTGAGCTTTGCTTGTCATTAGCGGTCAGTCATTAGCCAGAAAACCTAATTAAAACCAAGTTTTATTATGAAGCATGAAAACATGGGTGCATAAATACAAGAGGTGACGTCAGGCTGTGAACATCCAGGACTGTGAGGATCCCCCAGTTTGCTTCACCTGCAGAGTGGAGACTTCCCAGATCAGCTCGTTCCTGCGGTGCAGGAGGGCGGCATAAAGGAGTTTTCATCTTCCCAAGCTTTCCCCTTCCCTCTAAGTGCTTGCTGTGCTCCCCTGAGGCAGCGTTGCTGCAAAAATGGTTTATGGGGAGATGCCTGGATGATAAGGGTTAGTCCTAAATAATTGCTGGTTGCCGCTCAGCAGAAATAAGCTGGATTTCGATCCCTGGGTAGAGCAACTCCTCACAGCTGAAGGCTGGCAAAGGTTGAAGAGGTCGTAAGACAGGGCCTAATTTGCCATGTTCCTTCCCTTTCAAAAACAATGAGGGAACCGGGGCCTTGCCGGTGGGCAGATCCTGCCTGGATCTCCCTGGAGTCAGCAGGAGTTGGATCGAGTCCCTTTGAATAGCGAGAGTTTCCAAACCGGAGGCAAAGCCAAGTGTTTTTCAGAAGATTGATCATTACCTTTGGAATTTCTCGATGTAGAGGTCATTACTGCTAATATAAGTTGTGAAAAAAATGAAAAGTATTAAAAAAATAGAGACAAATTCTCATCTGGTGTAAGTCATTGCCTTTGAAGTCAATGAGTCATTGAAATCAACTTTCCCACACCGAGCTAAGGATATGGCCTGGAGTCAATACATTTGTAGTTGTTGAAAAATTAAAAATATAAATTTGCCTTTCCTTGGCAATAATGTTCTGTTTATGACAGAGATCTTATGCTTTAAAATAAGTTCATTAATGAATAGGAAAGTAATATTTCACTACCAGTATTCTTTTGGGTATAACTATTTATGATTAAATTTTATTAAACTTTTTAAAAATTGGATTTACATTTTGATGAATCTAATAGATTTCAATTTTGTATTTTTATAGATTCTTTCTAAAGTTTTTCCTCAAGTGCAATCAGAACTGTTTGAAGAATGCAGGCAACCCGCGAGACATGCGAAGATTCCAGGTACAGATCCCTCTAAAAGCATAAACGGTGTATAAAAGTCCTGATCACATCTTCGTCTTGAACTTACGAAAAAACCAGTGCCAGTGCTTCCACTCAGTGTAGTTCTGATGCTTAAAAAAATTGCTGTCAGTATTTCACATTTCCCTCATCGATTTAAGTGCTGGGCCTTGGGACGCACCGAGCTCTGCAGTGGGCTGTAATGGATCAGGGTTGGAGCAAGTGGATCTTTCCTTGGGAAGTATTTCCCTTGTTTTCCTTTCTACCAGCACCTCGTGTTGTTGTGTGCAGTGTGCTCAGACCTGCAGAGGTTTTATGTAGACCGTGCAGTTTGATATTACTAACGACACCACCGTGGAGCGCGGGAAAGTTTAGGATTCTCACTTTTCTCCTTCACGACTTGTAGATCCAGCAGCGGTGGCCCAACCCACGGATTTTTGTTTCAATTGTGTTAGAAAATGTTTAATACTTCACTTTCTCCTTACAGCTTTTGAGATATCCTGTGGTGAATCATAGCACTACAGAGAGGCAGCTGACGGGATGGACAAATGATTTCCTCCGTATCTGGGGTCATTCAAAAGGCTTGTTAGGAAATAACTGCCTTCTATTTCAAAATATTTCCCAGTGATTCATATTTGGTTCCAACAATAAAGTAGTATTGAGATGTTCAGGACTTTCTCAGTTTGGAGAAGAATTACTTGTGGTTAAACTTGATAGCAAAACATGTGACATCTGTTTTCATGCGCAGCCAACCAACCGGGGAAGCCAGCACCCTCGAGCCAGCCAACAGAAAAGATCTGTAGCTGGAAAAAAAAAAAATATTCCTTCAAAACAATCCAGCCAAGCTTCCATTTTTCATGCATCTCAGCTTCACGTGGCATCGGTGATATTGATCCATCCGAACAGAACAGAAGGTCAAACCTGGAATGAGTGGAAATGTCCTCTTTGTCTCACTGATGACTAAATGAAGCATCAGTCATGAGTGATCTTGTGGTCGACAATGGAGCCAGTAGGCACTAGAAAGACTTTCCTGGGTCTCTTTAGCTAATCTCCCTGCCTCTCAGAAGGTTTAACTGGACTTAACAGGATGTCAGATCTTGAACAGTATTTTTACCTGGTTTCCCTGTCTCAGCACCTTTGTGGAGGTGCACTGCAGGAGCGAGGCGATATAACAAAGCGTAGCACGTCGACTTTCTTTTGCTGAACTACAGTATTTTCCCTTGGTGGCTGACCTATATATACATGACAGAACAAAAATAGTTGTCATTTTCATATACACCTTGCTCTGTCTCTTTAATACACCGTGTTCTAGGAACCAAACCCAGAAATCCTGGCTGGAAATCACGCTTGCATGTTTTGCAACGTTTCTGAAAGTCTGGGAATCTCATTAAGAGTGAAAGAGGATAGCCCAGTGGCCTGGCAGCAGCTCTGAGGCCGAGCTGAGCGTGCAACCTCAGCACTCTCCGAAGAGGATGTTGACAAGGGGGAAAGTGTCCACTTCTGGGAGGAGAGAGCTGGGGAAGCAGAACAGCCTGGCAGAGAACTGCCCCCGGGCTGTTCTAAAGGGTACCGCAGATGGCTGTCTCCAAGGAGGCAGGATACACAGAGAAGGTGCTGTGATAGCTGAGAGCTAATTATGGCTTGTGAATAAGAAACAGGATCAGAGGTGATCCAAAACATAGAAGCAGACAAGAATCTTCTTCTGATGCCTTGGGCCAGCTCTGTGCAAAGGAGGCCCTTTTCTCCCGTTCCATTTGCGTTTGTTAAGTGTTCGGGTTTAGAGGCTGGTGGGAGAACCCTGCAATCATCTCTGTTGTAGCCAAAATATAAATAAATGGAAGATGAAAGCTAAAATTTGTCCTGCCATTGGCTGCCCTCACCAGCTGGCTTGATAATGTCTGACTCAGCCAGTGACTTTACGGACTCTACTCACCCCAAGGAAAACGCTGCCGTGGCCACTTCCTTTAGAAAACCTGGAACCCACAGCACAGGGCTCACGCTGGAGTATTTCAATAAGCTGTAAAAGTCAGCCTGGGATGACAGTGATCCACCTGCGAAGCCGTGCTCCACACAAGCCCCGGCGCAGCTCACGGTTTCCTCCCTGGCTTGTGCTCCCGCGATATCGCTTCCGGAAGGAGTCCCACAGCTCCATTGTGTAGGTGTTTGCAGCGGGAAGGTTGCGCGTCTTGCATGTGTTCCTTTGCCATTTTCGACTGAGAAGCAGCTGGAAGCCAAAGGAGGCCCTATCCATCATCTCTTCTATGGCCGGACTCTGAACCTGGACACAAGAATAGGAGCCTTTCACTCAAAAATAAAGGAGGAAATTCCATTGACATACCAGGGTCAATCACCATCCAAATGAACTTGAGAAGGGATACTTTTCATGGATTGAAAACACTTTCACTATTCATATTCAACTCGGCCTTTTCAGATGCAAAAAAGTTCATTATCAGACATTAAATGTAATTGTAAAACTGACCTGGAGATCATTTACTGAAGAAAAAAATGGGGAGTTACGATGGTTCCTGATTTATTAAGCTGTTTTTATTTGGAATCCTCACAACCCTTCATTTGAAGACAGTCTCAAGTGAACAAATTTTAATTAGATAAACTATCTAATCAATATATCAACAGATCAATCAAAACAGCAGCTTTTAAAATGAGTGGCTAGAGGGGTGTTTCTGAAACTAATGGCTAGAAGAATATTTCCCTGAATTGAATTCATTTGTTAGCATAATAGGAGATTAAACTCTAATTAGTGTAGCAGGTTCTGAAGAGAAACAATTGTGAGTTAAAAATCACCACTGGTCGCCACGTAAACAAAGATGTATTCAGAGATGTCATTCACTCGGTTTAAATAGAAACAGAAAAGTAACAGGATGTTGTTTGGTCTTACAAGACCTGATTCGGGGAAAATCTGCAGGATTTTTGAAATGTGGGGTTTTGTTTTCTTTTCCAGGTTGTTGTATCAACAACAGTCAATGTGGATGGCCACGTGCTGGCTGTCTCAGACAACATGTTTGTACACAACAATTCCAAACACGGGAGGCGGGCTCGCCGCCTTGACCCCTCAGAAGGTACGGCCCCTTCTTATCTGGAAAATGGTAGGCACACATTTACATGTCCTTTTTTTTTTATTTGCAATGCCTTTT
>VZRN01003569.1:526727-528790 GCA_013397935.1 Dasyornis broadbenti | reverse complement strand
TAATTTATTTCAGCCTTGTTTTGCTTGCAGCTTTTTCTTGCTCTTTAATTTGACTTGATTTTATTTTGGCTTGTCATATTCCTTGATCCAGAGGTACAGTCTCAGGTTATGTATGCAAGTTTAAGTGGATGGTAAAAACATGACCGAATCCGTAAAGAATTTACTGTGAGGTCAATTTCCTGTGCCTGGGCCTTACTGCAGATTACGGCAGGAGGGGGTTTGGATGAGAAAAACAGCATAAAATGTTTTTCTTCAGCCTGACTCAGTGTGATTGACTTCTTGCCTGAACTGCTAAAAGAAGATAGGCTGAGATGAAGAGGAGAATGGAAAGTGTCTCTGAAAATCCAGAATTGTGAAATCCTATCTTTTTGGAGCCCATCAGCCCCCGAATCACTCACACACAATCACAGCTGCGCCTAGACATGTGCACAAACATATTTATTGTCCTGCAAAGCCCAGAATGGTTATTTGGATTTAAATATCACTTTGTTTGAACTGTAAAATATACCGGTGTAAGGATGTAAGTCAGCTCTCAGGGAGCCTCTGTTTAATAAAATTGGATAGGATAGGATAGGATAGGATAGGATAGGATAGGATAGGATAGGATAGGATAGGATAGGATAGGATAGGATAGGATAGGATAGGATAGGATAGGATATTTTCCGGTAGAAGGATCGTCCAGTCCAACTTCCTGAACACTTTAGGGTTGTCCAAAATTAAAATGCACATTTAAATACATTTAATTTTAATACATCTTGAGTTCTGGAAGAGTTAGATTCTCAAACCCACTGTGATGACCTGACGTGCTGGGCCACGCACACCAGTTTCCACAGGACTCCTCTTGCGAGTTGTCGCTAACACATTGACAGGATCATGGCTTTTTACACTAATAAAATTAATTAATGTGATAACAATACTAAGCTGCTAATACAATCACTGTCATTTTACTTTTCAAATAGTATTTACCAATGGGCAGGGAAGGGAATGAATGAGGCAAGCACCAACTATCAGAAGGAAACGTGATCTAGACATCAAAAAATGGAACATGATTTACAAATCTGCCGCAGTCCACACACACACACACACAACCCTAATTTGTTTTTCTGCATTAATAACTAAGGTATAAGAGACCAAAAATATAATAATTAAAGGTCGCCCTGAGCACCAGAGTCATTATGGTCTATGACGTATTGTTTATCTCTTTCATATGCGCGGAAAGTAGGTGTGTGTTTTGCCTAGCAACCGTCACTAATGAGGTTCACAATTAAGAAGGCTGAATCCTCTCCCCTCGTCCTCTCCTTCCCCAGAGAGCCAGAACTAGCAACATTATAGGTTCAAGTAAGCATGCTCAGCCCTGTGGTGTTAGGTTTTAGTCTAGGTCCAAATTCAGCCTCTTCTAATGAGCTATTATGATCTTAGCAAAATACAAGTATTTATTTTTGTAAGCTGCATGAAAAGAATTTGACTCTGAGCAGCAAATATCGCTTAGAAAAATAAAGGGCACTTTTCCATGCTACAGAAAATCTACATAAATGTCACTTACCAACAGCTCCTTTCCTTGGCGATACGGTAATTGATTTGCTTTCTTTAAATGTTAAAAAACACAGTGCCAAATCCTCTTTGCCTAACATCCCATAAATGCTCAGTCGAGTAAGCTGCACCGTTGCAAATGAATGTGAAAATCTGAACGGCTGCTCCTTAAAGTCCTACTTTTAATAACAATGACGGTAACGAAACAACTGGGAGTAAATAAACACTCCTGGAAGAGGGCGGCAGAGAATCCTAAGGCCCGTGAACGGAGGGAATGGCAGGGCCGGAGTTTCAGACATTCTGAGCCGGAAGTTGGTGGGGTTCAGGAGATCTCAGGATGCTCACGAGCGGGGCTATGCTCTGACAGTGAGCATCGCCACCAGGTTCTGCTCCCACCAAAATCACCACACAACTTCTTGGGATTTTAATGTACCCGGAATAAGCTTCCACCTCTTAAAATGAGGATGGTGCGACCTGCAAAGAAAACTCCCCAAATCCTGGCCTGGCTTACTTGAAAATCTTTGTTGTCTTCT
>VZRN01003569.1:519227-521727 GCA_013397935.1 Dasyornis broadbenti | reverse complement strand
AAAGGTTCAGTTGAAGTTTTAGGCATTGGTTCAAGGAGCCGTTGTTGGATCCAAATGACTTTATCCAAGCCTATTCACGATCTGTCTCTAAAGATTCTCTCAGACCTGTAACTTGGGATACAAGCTCACAAGCCCGGGAATGATTTATTTATGCCAATTCTTTTAAATACATTTGATTTTAATTTACAACAGCACAAGAAAAAGTCGGAACTTTGTGGTTTCCAGTGGTTTTAATATGAAAATTCTTATTTTGGGGTAAAGTACTGCTGGCTTTTTATCTGAAATGTGTATTAGAGTTTTTCTGGCATTTACCAATGAATTTAACTGAGGTGCGGGGAGGGAAAAGGGAGAAATAGCGATTTAATTTACTGTACTTTTGGACGAGGATTCTAGGTAATAAATTTGATCTGATGAATCAATCTCTCTTTTGAAAACAAAGAGCCTTTAACTGTTTACTCGACAGACTGCAGGGATTCAGGGAGAGTCCTCGCTGCTTATTGGGTAGATAATGCAGATTGCAGATGATGTGCAGATGATGTGCATTTTGATGAATATTTTCCCACTAGACTGCAACTGTTTCTATCTATTAATTTAGATCTAATGGGAAAAGTGTGTTCCTGGGTAGTTTTAAGTGAGAAGTTTTGAAACTGTTGGTGGATGTGTTTTTGTGTCTGCCTAAGGTTTATTGTTGAAATGAACTTTTAAGTGATGGTAGCACCTGAGATTCCTACATCCTCTCTATTTCCAAAGAAATCAAAACCTGAGCAAAACCGCTGCCATCCAAATCTGGGTGCCTCAGTTCTGGGTGATGAGGGGGAGAATATTTACATTTGTTGATCTTTAGGATTGGGTTTTACCAGAGATTCCAAATGGATGGTGGTGACTGTGGTGCTTTTGGGGCAGATGATTTATCCCAAAAGCCAGAGTTGTTTTGCTGCAAAGGTGATGAGCACAGGTGGGGCCGTCACTGCTGTGGGCTTAAAAATGCTCTTATGAACTATATTTTATATATGTATATATACAGACACTTAGATACATACACGCATATATACGTATATATAGAGAGCTCATGCAAAGCCACAGCTGAGTGTCCTGCGAGTATGACCAGCTAAAAGAAGTGTCCAACAAAATAAAAAAATGAATGAATTAAAAGCCTCAGCCCACGTTCCAGATATTTGAGCTGTTGGGAGCTGGTGCAGTTCCACGGCGCACAGGGAAGCGCCGCAGATTTGAACCAGATGACGGTCTGGCTCTCAGGGCAGAGCCTGGAATTTTGACTCGCTTTAGAGCAATGTCTTTAACTGATTTCTTAGGTGTGGATTTTGCAGTTTTGGCTAGTTTTGCTGTTTTGAACTTCTTTCTAATGCGTAAGTGCACATGTATATGGAACTGGAAGAACAAACCATTCATTTATTCTTTCCTGAGGTTGACTTTTGTCTTTATCGCTAAGTAAAGATGTTCAAAAGGCTCATGAGAATGTCATGAGCTTCTCCCACTGGAATAAAATTGTAATAAAGTTACATAACTAATAACACTTCAACAGAAATAGCCATTTAAAACATCTTTGGAAGGCAACAAAAGCCAATATCCCAGCAATAAGAAAATACAGGGAGAAGGCCAGAGCCTGCCTGGCCGAGAAACTTCTGCTTTGCTTTATCCTGGAGTGATAGGGTGACTGAGATAGTCTTTGGAAATTACAGCTGCCATTGAGAGGGAAGCCAAGCCTCGCTGTATTTCAGAAAATGAAAATGCTGTAGCCTGGTGGAGGGAGGGGCCGGGTCCCCAGGGCATCTGTTTCCCATCAGTGTCCCACCATGCTTGCAGCCTGGCTTGGCACTCTAACATTTAACCTTCCCAGCAGGAGGTAGACCATAGGGCAACAAGGCTGCGGAATAATGAAACAAGGGTGTAGTGTGGTGCACAAAGCCTTTGTGAGCGCAGAAGTTGAGACGTTAAGCCATCAGGGCAGGGAGATGCGAAAGTTCCAGATTTTTCTCCAAAGCCCCCATTAGCCCGGCGCAGAAGCAGGAGCACGCCGGCTCCCAGCAGGCAAAGGCAAGGCCTTTCCCCATCTATCCATGCCTTTTTGCCCGCTGCTTTCAACTATTATAAAGATACAATTACCTTGGGAGATTGTGGCAGTTCAGTTGATTAGCACGGTGAATTAAAAGAATGAGTCACAAATGACATGTCCGGCTCTTCTCTACCAGTCCTTTGTATTCCCAGTGTACCTCACCCCTGTTGTAAGAAGGTCAAAAATTAGAGAGAGATAACAATTTTCAAGCAGCTAGCACTTAGGAGCAGAATTAACAATCATTCTGTATGTAATTGCCAGTTAATAGTAAATTGCCTTCTAGACTGTAAAATGCAATATAAACTGGTGGGCACCTAAAATTAAATTAATGAGGTATTTGCTGCATTTAAAAGTGAATAGTGCAAATTAATAACTGGGTACAATACTTGTTTTAATACATATCGAGCGGTGCAGGGTTTGCTTGTT
>VZRN01003569.1:511727-514227 GCA_013397935.1 Dasyornis broadbenti | reverse complement strand
TTCATAAAATGCCATGTTTTGTTGTAGTTCCGTATGTGTTGGGCTGTGGGAGTTCCTTGGCATGATGAGAGAGCATTTATGATTTGATATCACACAGATTTCCTTCTCCTTCACTGAAACAGTGCCAAGGCCCTCCCTTGCAATGTTCCCTGCTAAAAACTGGAATGGTTTGGGTTGGGAAGGATCTTAAAGACCACCCAGTGCCACCCCTGCCATGGGCAGGGACACCTCCCACTGCCCCAGGCTGCTCCAAGCCCTGTCCAGCCTGGCCTTGGACACTGCCAGGGATCCAGGGGCAGCCACAGCTGCTCTGGGCACCCTGTGCCAGCGCCTCCTCACCCTCACTGTAAAAAATTCCTTCTGGGCACATTGCCAAATCATTTAGAATTTCCCACCAACCAACACCCCCAAGTTCTTCTCCTTGGGGCTGTTTTTTACTACTGTGATTCTTACGTTCTCATGCACTGCTCATTCTATAACTTTGTACGATGGTAAATTTGTAGGTATTTGACCCTGCCAGCTCTTCTCACGCTGAGATGTGTGCTGTGGTCTGACATGGTAACTCGGTTGACCAACACATCAAGGGCGTTTACTCCAAGTGCTTTCCTCCGTTCCCTACTTCACCTTTTAAGTGTATAAATATTTAAATATATCCAGTATCACTGAATCTGAATACCCACAGCAGCAGCAGCAGAGTGATGTCTGTACGACAGAGAACATTGGGCAGATGTCTCCGGATGTCCATGGCCCAGGTGAGGCTCTCCCCTGCCATCAATGCAGCCATCGTGGGGCTCTCTGGGACCAGACACGTGGTCCGTCTCTCCAGATGCTCATGCAGTGGCCTGGATGTGGTACAGGGGAGCACACAGAAGCAGAGGGTGTATGAGGTCCTGTCCCCTGTGTGCCACCTGCTTCACTCGTGTTTAGAGGGCTGCGTGGCATGTAAAGTGTTTTCCATTCATTCTCCCTTGCTCTCTCCCCCTCCTGCTCCTTCTCCATCTCATCCATTCATTCATTCATTTAAAGTAGATCCGCAGCTATTATGATGGTAATGACTTTTTTGGCAAACATCAGAGCCTGGAACACAATTGTTCTCAGTCAAAGTGGAAATGCAGGCGTCCTTGAGGGATCTGGGGTCATGAGGTATTAGTGCTTCCTCTGTCACTGAGTGCCACCACCAAAAGCTGTGCCAAGAGCCAGGTCCTGCGGTGGTCCAGCCTGGAGGGGCTGGGTGGTCCCTGAGGATTATCTGGAGGTGGTGGGGATGCTGGAAACTCCCGCCATGATCTTCCCATCAGGTGTTTCTCAGCAGCCTCCTGGCACCTCTGCTGCAGTGAGGGTGCGCCAGCCCTGCTGAGACCCCACAAGGGTTGGCATCAGACTCTTGAAGATCAGGGGACACATAATTAGAGGCAGAGTGTATTTAAACCTTAATTTGCTACATATTTGTGGAAGATGCTTGTTGTTTCTTTGATAATTATCTGGCTCCTCATCCTTGTTTTCTCCCTTCCCTCATCCCATGCTCTTTCTACACTTCCTGGACGAGGAAGGCATCGGTCTGTCTAGTGGGTGACCGGAAGAGGCCGGGGAGTGTTTTCCCTAATTTCTCCTCCCACTCCACTTTTTAGTATAAAGTCTGTTCTGCTGGGGATGTTCTGACCTACTCTACAACTGACGCTGAGAAGGATGGATGTTTCCTGAACTGATTTGACATTTGTCTTCAAAGGTGTCAAAGCTACAAATGAGGATTCAAAACGCTCTTTTGTTATTTCTTTGTTAGCTCCTATCACAGACTGCTTTGGGTCAGAAGGAGTCTTTGAAGTCCCACCCCTGCCATGGGCAGGGACACCTCCCACTATCCCAGGCTGCTCCAAGCCCTGTCCAGCCTGGCCTTGGACACTGCCAGGGATCCAGGGGCAGCCACAGCTGCTCTGGGCACCCTGCGCCAGGGCATCCCCACCCTCCCAAGGAAGGATTTCTCCCAGTATCCCATCTAAACCTAATTCCTTTCAGTTTAAAGCCATTCCCCTTTATTCCGTGACCACAAGCTCTTGTCCCCTCCTTTGTGAGCAGCACTGCACCCCAGGATTCCCTGCCAGGTTCTCCTGAAGGGGAGGACAATCCCTCCAGTCACTCCTACAAGCAGACAGCGTTGCAGATGTCAACACCCAGGGTGGGCTTTGCTTTCCAGCGAGGAAGATAAATAAATAAGTAAATATGTAAACAAACAAACAATATGGAGGTCGTTTTCCCAATGTTAGCATGAGCATTTTAAGGAAAATTCTATATCATTATCGGATCGAGCATAATTATGAGCTGACCTGTGAATTTTAGGCCTGTAATTGAAACAAGTGAGTGAGTGCCATTGTTTCCCTTCCTGCTATCTGAGGGAAAGTGAAGCAATTACGAGAAATCGGGGAGATAAAGACAAAGGCGTCGTTTTGGTTTTTTAATGAAAAATCTATTTTTAGTTTCTTTGTGGAATGGGGAGAACTTAAAT
>VZRN01003569.1:489227-499227 GCA_013397935.1 Dasyornis broadbenti | reverse complement strand
GTGTTTGTTTGTTTAATACCCATAAGACTACATCATTAAACCTCAAGCACTGATTCCACTAATTCAGCACGAGAGCTACATGCTACAGCAGCAAACACCTTCCCGAGTCAATCATAATTGAACAGCTGGATGTAAAATGCAATATTACTTTTAGGCTCGTCTCTGACTTTGACTTCAAACCACGAGCCCAGTTTTCCTCCAAAACAAAATACCTTCCTATGTAACACCTCTCCTAAATACAGCGGGAGCACACGGGCGGCGTGTGACGTATTTTACCCGCTTTGTCGGTTCCTCGC
The DNA here is from genome assembly GCA_013397935.1 of Dasyornis broadbenti. NCBI lineage: Eukaryota > Metazoa > Chordata > Aves > Passeriformes > Dasyornithidae > Dasyornis > Dasyornis broadbenti. The sequence continues at coordinate 498,931 of VZRN01003569.1, read as the reverse complement.
AATTAGAGATGCTACAGCTGCCAGCATCGCTGCACTTCTCTTGTCTTAGTGAAACATAACGCAGGGTCTTTGTTTTCCTTTAGGAAGTATTACTTAAGAGAGCGGCAGACCTTGTTGAAGCCCTATATGGGATGCCCCATAACAACCAGGTAGGTCAGCAGCGCGGTCTTTGTTCCCACGCCGACACGTGTAGATCAATACCCGCTCTGTGCAGGGCTGGCAGAGCATCAGCACGTTGCCTTTGTACACAGCCGGGCTTTGCCAGCCACCTTGAGGGCAGTGTGATGTGATGCAATGCTCCGAGGGAAAATCTTCATCCTCCCATTCTCCTCTCACCGCTCGTTTGCCCATCAGAAATGACAATTAAGTGTAAGGTGCCAAAAGCATAAGCAAGCATTAAGGCAAGAGAATAACCTTGAACTCGGGCCAAAATATACAGTGACTAATGGGAAGTCCTAAAGAAATCTGCTCAACCGAGCGCATTAGCCGTACTGTATTTTGCAAACTGCTGAAAATACAGCTCCTGCCTTGGACGAATAAAATAATTTTCACCTGAAAATTCCAGTGCTAAACTGGAATTTTATGCTAATTTATTTCTTTCCCTATATTTACTGAGTTGAGGTGCAATTGGGCATGGGAAGGGAAACAGGAGGTGTTGTTGAAACGAGCAGCAAACCCGCCCCCCCCCCCCCCACTACAGTTCCACGAGAATCTCTTCGGTGAATTTTAGCGTTACGGCAACTTGGAGCATTTGCACAAATCTGAGTTGTCAGTGCTTATTTTGTGTCTCTCCAGGAAATAATCCTGAAACGAGCAGCTGACATTGCTGAGGCGTTGTACAGCGTGCCCCGCAACCACAACCAGATCCCCACTCTAGCCAACACTCCCGCCCACACCGGCATGATGGGGGTGAACTCCTTCAGCAGCCAGCTCGCCGTCAACGTGTCCGAAACATCGCAAGCCAACGACCAAGGTAGGTGGGGTTTCAAGGGTTAATCCTTCGCCTTGTTGACTGCTTTTGGCCTGTTCTGGCGAGCTGATGTCACCGCGTGTCCTACCTCTCTCTGTCCCCCTAGTCGTGCGTCTGAGCGCGGAATGAAATGCCGTCTTTAACTTCCTCGTAATATTTAATTCTTCCTGTTCTTTCGTTTACTGTTATCATAAAGCATCTCCGGTGGGGGGGTGGAAAAAAAATAAAATTGGCAAAGTGTAGAAAGCTCTTTGTTATTGGTAGTAAATATACAGAGTGTATGGTTGGTTTATAAAATAATTATGTCTAGGTACCTCCACCTGGTTTTGGAATATTTACACAGATAAATCTAATTTGATGTCTGTGATTTTAAAATACTTTGTTTGTAGGCATGTGTGACATATATGTTACTAATAAAAGTAATAGTTGATTTAATTTACCTGTTGTAATTGAAAATGCATGTAGCATATTGCATTTAAAATTAATTTTGATACTAATGAAAGGAGGGAAACAGGATTATTAGGTATGTTCAAACGCGTAGGGTTTTTTTTGCTTGCAACGTAATTATTAAATTGATTGCTCAGATAGGAACAAATTGTTGTTTAAAGTCCTGATTCCGCTATGTTTCCTCTTCTAAAAGGATTGTCTTTTAATGCGTTTCCAAGCTAATAAGCCTTATAAAATTCTGTACTTGCTCTTGGATTAGTTTTCACTGATGGCTACACCTTACGAAAGCTTGTTGTTAGCATAAAAATATCAATCACAAAATGAAGACCCCAAAACAGCCTTTTAAAGTAAATCACCGCAACAAAAAAGTTTTTCTTGTCAGCTCTGACATTTGAAGGTGTGGAGAGGCTGAAAGTTCACGCAGTGTGTTGGTACAAAGCGGGACTCGAGCCTGTTGATAATTGCTCCTAAAGACAAACGTGAAGGCACCTGACACAGCTGGATCGAAGAGAGCTTTTGTTGGCTGTCTGTGCTAAGAGGAGAGACAACATAGAGTGCTCGCGGATGATTTAAGTAGGGTTGGCGTGATAAGGTTATCTCAAGCTGCAAGAGTTGATAGGGCAGTGAGAGACAACTCAGAGCAAAGCTGTGCAATCAATTAAAACTGTGTAATATATGCTGCATGAGGAAACCCCCCAGCCCTAAGTCTATCTTATAAAATAACATTATTTTTTTGGGGTGGGGGGGTTTCTAACACAGTAGGTTACAGTCGCAACACAAGCAGTGTTTCCCCGCGAGGATATGTTCCCAGCAGTACTCCTCAGCAGTCCAATTACAACACAGTCAGCAATAGCATGAATGGATATGGCAATGCCGGCATGCCCAATCTAGGTGTACCAGGTTCCCCTGGATTTCTTAATGGCTCCTCAGCTAACTCTCCTTATGGCAGTAAGTGTCTATTTTTGGTAACACATCATCATATAGATTCATATTTGCTACCAAACCAACTCCTTGCATTGTTTTGATTTCCTCTATTGTCAGCTACTGGATAAAAGGAGGGGTGACTCTGGAGGCTGGACGTAAAAATGAAAATAATAAATTGATCTGTTTGTGCCAGAATACAATCTCAGATAGAGAAAAAAAAAAACCAAACAAAACGAATGAAAAAACAAACAAACAAACAAAAAAAATTGGACTGCACAATTCGTAACAAAAGTCCAACACAAAAGAGTTTGCCTGTTATCCAGAGAGTGGCCAAGCCAAGGCATTTCATTTTTATTTTTTTATATATATTTTTTTTATATATATATATATATCTATATATATTTTAAGAGGCAAGGCCCTATCACTCTCTTTTTCCGTGTTTGCCGTGAAAACCTCAATCTGAGTCCTGATTATTTTTGCTTTATTGCAGTAGTGCCGTCAAGCCCTACCATGGCAGCCTCTTCGGTCACCCTCCCTTCAAACTGTAGCAGTACACACGGCATTTTCTCATTCTCACCTGCCAATGTCATCTCTGCAGTGAAACAAAAGAGCGCCTTCGCTCCTGTTGTCAGGCCCCAAGCTTCTCCTCCACCATCTTGCACCAGTGCAAATGGAAATGGACTTCAAGGTGAGCCGGATCTCTCTCAATTTTCTCTCTGTTGCTTCTTTTTTTGGTTTTTTGTTCCTTTTCTCCTTGGGGGGAAGGGTGCCCTGCTGGTTTTTTTGGTCCTCTCGTGACGATGCAAAAGCTGGGGGAGAAATAGGGTAGCGTGAACGGTCTGCTGAGATTTTCAGGTTTTTAGTTCGTTTTTGATACTTGCATTAGAGAAAACACCGGTTGTTTTTCAGGCGTTTTCCCTTAGGAGTTCGTGCCTTAAATTTTAAGGGAAGACTGTATCCCTGAATAGCTCATGCAGGGTTGGTGTACTCCTGGTGTTTATGCGTTTTCTGAACACATTTCTGTGGATGTTTAGACCCAGCAGCGTTCTGGCAGGACGTGGTGTGATTTCCTCGCTTTGTATAGGGTGCAGTAGCGATTTTAAATATGTCAAGTTAATATAAGTCAGGTGAAGGCCTTACTCAGTGGACTAAGCTTCCCTGGACTAGTTAGCGCTGTGCAGTGGTTTGCATGCTCTGGTGGTCCCAGCTCTTACTGCGGTCTTAGAGTGGTTACAACCCTAAATGAACCGAATGTTTTAATTAGGGGAGGCAATTTTAATATATTGCCTTTTTTTTTTTTTTTTAAATCTGTTTGATTTCATGTGGGTAATGCAAAACACAACTGATGTATCAGTGACAGAATGTCCATGCCCATGGCCACCTGCAGGGGCTGGGGCAGGAGGAATTATTGACACAGCGTGCCAACAAAAATACGAACAACGAAGTCATCCTAGAAAGGAAGAACTCATGGCCGATTTTGCCACTTTTAGGAGTTATTTTGACGTGTAGAAGATAAGGCTGTAGGTGCATTAGAACCATCGGGGAGGTTTGTTTGCCTCTGGTGCAGTGTCAGTGTGCAGAGCAGTAAATTGAAGCACTTGAGATCCCATTGAGATCAGGAAGGGTTGAGGACACTCTCATCCCGGAGGTCGTCGCTCCTCTTGACTCCCTCAGTTAAGAAGCAGCAGCACGGGGTTATTTATTCTTTGTATCACCGTGACATCCGTAATCCAACCAGCACTCACAGGCAAACAGAGGAGGGATGTTTTAATTTCCCAGACTGATTCTGGACCCCTGCATTTTGTGGGGAGCTGGAGGTGCTTTGGAGAGACATCATCCTAATCCCACAGAACCGCCTGTCCACCCCAAATGCACACCAGGATCTCAAAATGAATCTTTGTGTAGCTTGCTATCAGCTTCTTGGCCCAAAAAAACATCGGAGACCTTGTTATGCACTCAGGTCAATAAAGAGCTGAGAATCCAGATACACAAACTTATTGCAGCCTGAATATTAAAGGAAAGGATAATTAAATTAACTTTTTTTTGCTTATTTTTTCAGTGGCAGCTTCACTGTATTACTACTGTAAGTAGAAAACTATACCCATGTTCTTAGAAAAGATAATCCATTCATAAAATAATCCAGTGTCTGTCCTACTTTCATCTTTTTATAAAAAGACACCAGTATGAAAAGTGAATACTGATATAAAATAATGAAAATGAAAGATAAAAATAAAATAATAAATATAAAGCAATACAAATAAATGGAAAACAATAGTCATAAACTAAGTTAATATACATAAGACAATAAATAAAATAAGCAAAAAAAATAAATGTGGTAACACGCAGCTTAGCTCTGAAGCAGCTCTTCTGTAGCAGGTATTTATATATTTATATTCATATTAACTCATTGGTTTTGATGCACTCTGAGAAACACAATTATTTAAAGATCTAAATTAAAATTATCTGAATTTTTGGCATTTCGGTGTATGAATAAAGGACTTTCTATCAGATACTCAAGGGTTTAGGTGCTTAAAAGCTCTAGATTGCCTCAAAGTGGGGTTTTAAGGAGAACTGGGTGGGGCTGAATGCCTGCACCGAGTACCCGATGTCCCTCGGCACCTCCCCAACCCCCCAGCAACTGCATATCTCCATCCTCAGGTACAAAATGCTTTTTGTACAAAGCTCAGAAGATGACTTGGAATCAGCCAGTACTGATTTTATTAAATAGGTCATGAATTTAGCTATGAAGCTGAGCCCAACCTTGCTTTGCACTAAAGTTTTTCCATGCCCAGACAGCCCAGTGAAGACTTAGCAATGCCTTCAACTCGATTTTAGGATGCTGCAATCCAAGCAGCCAAACTGCTGTCATCCTTCTGGGTTTTAGATTGGCAGCTGAACTGAAAATCAAATGGTTAAAATAAATAGATAAATAAATAAATAAACAAATATTGCCATTTTTCCTCAGTCAGCTGAACCGGAATTATTTTGTGTTGAGCAGAATGACCCAGAGAAACAGGCAGAATGTCCTTCTGGTCTGGCAATTAGAGCAGCGAGTTCCAGGGTTGTGGCACAACAATTGCATAATTTATGCAAAGTAGACACTGCAAGGTGATGCTCCGTACTGTGGGAGTTAGGGAACTGACATGGAATCATCGAATCCTGCAATGGTTTGGGTTGGAAGGGACCTTAAACACCATCTAGTTCCAGCTTAGGGCAGGGACACCTCCCACTGCCCCAGGCTGCTCCAAGCCCCAATGTCCAACCTGGCCTTGGACACTTGCAGGGATGCAGGGGCAGCTGCAGCTTCCCCTGTGCCAGGGTCTCAGCACCTCCTCCCTCCCTCCCTCCCTCCCTCCCTCCCTCAGGTGTCCCTGGTGAGCTCCTGCAGCATCCCAGCAGAGGCACCGTCCCCGTTTGCACCCCAGGCTTTGAGTCACTTCAGGCTGGACTCACAAAAGGCTTCAGATCGACAGCGCTTCACCCATTTGTCCTCACAGATCTCAGCCACTGCCTTGCCCCGAACTGCAGCCGGAGCTGCGGGGCAGGACAGGGATGAGTTTGTCAGCTCCTTCCTTCATGAGACATCATCAAGAAAAGCCACCAGCACTCCTGTGTTGGTACTTATTTATTCTGCCGTTGATACGTAGAGTTCGTTAGAGAGCTTCTGCTTCTTTCTTCCTATTTTCCCAGTCATTCATTGAATAAATAGTCTTTTTAAAGTTTAGTTAGTTGCTTTCTGGGCTCTGTACAATCACCTCGAGAGTTTTCTGATCAGCACATTTTCTACATTAAATTAAAATACGGAATTCCAGACCTGCAGTCCAACGCAGCTGAAGCTTTTTTTGGTGATCTTCAAGCACAGAGCCTCATTATAGAGCAGGATGCGAAGGAGCTGAGTGACAGCTGGGGAGGTGGCACTGCTAGGAATGGTCACATTCAGTCAAGCCAAGAGGGCAGCAAGAGCTCATGGTCACTGCTGTTGTATCAGAGGCAAATCCTGCAGCCTACGCATAAAGAGGGACTCAGATAAGAAGAGATAAGAATTCGGACAAGGGTGGTCCTTTTGCAGGATTTGGGGGTTAATTGCCCCAGTCACTGGGGGTGAAGCACATGTACGGTGTCTCTGTGTGGAAAAAACGCTGCTTGTGCAACATCTAAGATGGTGAGAACAGGAGCAGAGCTAAGCAGCTCCACCTGGGCCTCAGGTGGGTTGTTCTGTCTCTTAACAAAGAATAAAACAGAGGCTGAGCTGCTCTAAATTCTGGCTTGTGCTCATGTCACCCTGAGCATCAGGACCCCCCCAGCCCACCACACCAGAAGCGAGATTTGCTGCCTGTAAGCACGACCCCAAAAACCCTCTCTGTGCTGGGGGACCCACTGCCCAAGAGTGAACACAGAGAGGTCTGTAGATGACACTTTTTTTCCTAAAGAGATCCAAGGTGTTTTCCAGTGGAAGGTGTCCCTGCTCATGCCAGGGGGTTGGAACTAGATGGTCCTTAAGATCCCTTCCCACCCAAACCATTCTGGATTTGATGATTCAGTGATGAAGACAGAGGTTAAGAATAAAAACACCAACCCGGGGAGATCTCAGAGAGGGCAGGGTGGGGGCAATGCCACCCAGAGCTGATGTTCAGTCCTTCCCCTCGCTGCCCCCGTGTCAGCTGTACGTCCATCGTCAGCCACAGCCACCCGGCGCCTGAGGAGGGCCAGCACTCAGAAGCTGCAGCTCTTGGAGGAGACACCTCTCTCTCCGCTCTCCCCAGGGCATGACTCACTCCTGTGAGTAAGCCCAGAAAAAAGGGCTTTTGGGCCGTATCCAAAAAGCCACAATCTTGTTGACTCTGCATGACCTCCATAGTCTATGACCAGAAAGTCAAGTACTCACACGATTTTTTTAAGAGCAGGATCCTACCGTGTGTGTTCCTTAGCCTTTTCCTGTTTAAAACAATGAGCATTTAAGGTAGAGAAATTTTTTAGTGAGAGTCTACTGGCTTGCTGCAAAGTTGGAAGTACAATAAGTGCTCAAAATTTGGTTTTCAATCGTAATTTACTTTCTATAGATTGTGAAAGATATTGCTCTCTGGTTATAGGACTGTAATGCAGAGCAAGAGGCTCTCTATATTCTTTTAAAATTGCATCCTGCTTAATTTTCTGGTCTTCCTCCAGATGAAAGTATTAAAATTATTATTAAAAAACTCGCCAGCTCATTTTTCTTTAAGAAGGCGTTTGGTATCAGTTTGCACAGCAGGAAGCTCAGTGTAGAAATTCACAATTGTCAAAGATTGCTACTAAAATAAATTCTGAAATACATGCCACAAAGAGAGTTCGACAAAAATGGTTAAAGAATTGAGATATTTTTTCTTTTCCCCAGAAAAATATGGCAGCAGATAATCTAAATTTTCACGCAGCGGAATCACAGAAGGATTGGGTTGGAAGGGACCTTAAAGCCCATCCAGGGCCACCCCTGCTATGGCAGGGACACCTCCCACTGCCCCAGGCTGCTCCAAGCCCTGTCCAGCTTGGCCTGGGACATTTCCAGGGATCCAGGGGCAGCTGATGGTTCAATTGCAGCAGAAGGCACTTGAGGACATGGTTTAGTGGTGAACCGTGACGGTGCTGGTTGATGTTGGACTTGATGACCTTAAAGGTCTTTTCCAAGCTTGATGATTCTGTGATTCCCTGATAACCGTTCCTCAAAATGATCTCCTGCATCCCCCAGGTCAGGTGCACCCCAGAAAACCAGGCTGGCACGGTGCTGACTGCTGCTGACTGAAAACCGCAGGAGAAGCCAAACTGAGAGCAGGGGTTTAGCAGGTCCAAACGTAGAAGTGTGGATCAGAGGGGTTTTAGTGAAGGGCTGCTTTTAAGGGTTTTTTAAGGGTGGTCAGGCATTGGAAGGGGCTGCCCAGGGAGGTTTGGAATCCCTATCCCTGGAGGTGTCCAAGGAAGGCCTGGACGTGGCACTCAGTGCTCTGGGCTGGGGACAAGACCGGGATCAGGCACAGGTTGGACTCGACCATCCTGGAGATCTTTTCCAACCTAAATGATTTTGTGATTCTGTGAAAACACGACAAGAAAACTGAATGTTTGGGGTAGAAATGCTCTCTGCCAATACACCCTCTATTCCACAGTTAAATTTTGTAACTTCGGTTGCTGTTTAGGTCTAAAACATTAATTTTTATAGATGTTGCAAAATTATAACTTCAGTTTCGATTTTGACATACTTGACACGTTTAATCGGGGAGAAAAGTGGCAGAGTTGGAAGACTTTAATCTGTTTCAGAAGCATCACCTGAGCTGTGTTTTAGAGAGATTTAATTCCATCCAAATCCACAAAAGGCTCTGGCAGGACCAGGGGCTGCTCCGGGCTCCGGGTGCAGCCATTGGAGCAACGCTGGTCGTGGTTGTGTTGCCTGCGAAATGTGTACAGACCCAGCTCTTCCAAACTGTAAAGCTGCAACAGCGAATCTGAAATAAATTAATATTGTTGAAATTAATGAACTGAGAAATTGAAGTTCACATCGCTACACGAACAAATTTATTAATATCTGTTGTACATAAATTAATGAGAAATATCATTATGGCAAAAATTAAACAACAGTAAAATTAAAGACTGTCTAAATTATGCTTCTACCAAAGAGTTAACTGGGAAAAAAGCAGTGGGTGTTGGCACCTCAGCATCTATCTGCTAAAAAAACCCAGGATACGGCTGGTCAGGTATATTCACGTCATGCATTTTAAGGTGTTTGATCTCTAGGGTTGGGAGAAGGTTTAGAGTTCTCGGTTTTGGTCTCGGAGAGTCCTCGGCTTGCTCAGTCCTGCTTTTGTCGTGAAGCAGAAGAACGGGAAAGGAAATTTTCTGCCCAGGGCATGAGGAAGTGGTCGGTGGGGATGTCCCCACGGGATGCTGACACAGTCAGGAGTTGTCAGGAGCCTGGAGAGAGGCTTTGTGTGGGAAACGTGGGATGTTCTGCCAACAGAGCTCCTTTCCCAAGGAGAAGCCTTTTGGGGGTGCGTTTTGCCGGGAAAAGTGTCCTTTGGTGGTGCTGGCTCTGGGAATGCTCTGGAGGAGCCCGGCCCTGCACCCTGACGCCCCGTCCCGAGGTGGCTCTGAACCCGACGCGCCAATAACAGCTCCTTTTCTTCTCTCTTTCCTTTTAGCCATGTCCGGGCTTGTAGTCCCGCCAATGTAAAGTCACTTTTGTTTACCTACCGTAGCACCAAGCTGCAGAGGATGGGCTTAGGGGACAAGTTTAGTATATTAAGACATGCTGATGGAAGCTGTATCTTCACGCAGAATCAGCAACAAATCGAAATGCTACAGGAAAAAAAAAAAAAAACCCCCAAAAAAAAAAAAACCCCCA
>VZRN01003569.1:457990-471554 GCA_013397935.1 Dasyornis broadbenti | reverse complement strand
TAAATATAAATATAAATATTATAAATGAATTTTAAAACAAAACTTAAAATAATTTAGAAATTAAAATTAAACTTAGCCTTTTTAGCTCTGGAATTTTCAGACCATTGCTCACAAATGTCAGCCCCATCCCTGCCTTGGACACCTCCAGTGTCTGTGTATTTCCAGGTGCCTTCCACCTTCCACCCACGCACAAAAGGCTGTGAACGCCCATTCCCAAAAATTCAACCTAAAGCACACACTGCATTTTGATAAATAAACAAACAAAAGGATGAAGACCAGGCTGTAACTCATAAAATAAAGCCCTGATGGCCATACTGAGCTTGCACACAATTTCACCTGTGTGAAGAGCCCTGGTGAGGTAACACGGGATCCGTGTACCCACAAATTCCCACATAAGTGGAATCATACCAGGGTAGAAGCCAGAAAAATCTTCCCCTGCTCATCTGAGATCTTTGCTACCGTAAAATTTTGGTTGAACAGTGATAGGCAGCGGCTGCCCCTGGATCCCTGGCAGTGTCCAAGGCCAGGCTGGACAGGGCTTGGAGCAGCCTGGGGCAGCGGAAAGTGTCGCTGCCCAGGGCAGGGGTGGCTCTGGATGGGCTTTGAGGCTCCTTTCCAACCCAAACCATGTGTGTTTCTCTGTTACAGATAAAAGTTTCCATTGCAGTTTTTTCTCAGTTCCTCTATTTATATAAATCTAGGGATTACTGACACATTGCCTAGGCATGGGCAGAACTGTTGCTGTTATTGGTGAATTTTTTTGTGAATAAAAGAGCAGGAATTTTAAAAACATCATTTGAAAGCATAGCATGAACCAAGATTTCCTGGTTTGCACATACACAAAACAACCACACAGAAATGTGAAGATTTATTTTTCGCAACTGTCATTCCTAACCAGCACACAACTCCCCTAATGTTTATTCCTACCAGCAATCTTATTAATTCCCATACTACTTCTGGACCATGCTTGCACTACAGAAATAATTTTAATTGAACATTTATTAAAATAAATGCTTTGTCAGGATATCCCCACTCCATCTGGCTGCACTGGGCAGGCATTATTTCCTGGATGTGTCTGCTTTATGCAACGTCTTCTCCCACAGCTCCCGCTGACGACCAGAGCTGATGATTAGATTGGGGTGGCTTTTGCCCAGCTGGGTTTTGTGCCACAGCCCTCTCTGTCTCGTGGACATGAGCTCACGTCCATGCTCCGGGTTTATTTAGAATGGGGTTTATTTGGGAACGTCATCCACAGCCCACCAAGCTGACAAAAGGCAGGGATCTGCTATAAATAACCCACCCTGCCAGGCTGGATAGGCAGCGTTTGGTGGTTTTGTTTTTATTTGTTTTAAATGTTTTTGTTTGTTTGTTCTTTTAGTTTTTTGTGTGTGTTTTTGGTTTTGGTTTTTTTTTTTTTGTGTGGTGTTTGTGCAAGCTCAGTTACAGAGATAGGAGTTTTGATAAGAAATAAAATATGAATTGGGTTCCCAGTGTTACATTTCCACCCTTGAAAATAAATGAAGCCGAGCTTTCCCCTTTCTCCCTCCCCACCACTCTCACCTGCTGGCAAACAGGCTCCAGGCACCAAAAAGCCCTTTTTTAGCACTTTTAGCAGCCAAACATTATTTTTATTGCTGGCACCATGAACAAACAGCAAACAAACAGGAGACACAGTGAATTCACAGCATTGTGCAGTTAATCCTCCATTCACCGGCGTATCAAAGCACTTTTGTGCCACTTTTGCTGTGCTTCATCTTCATGAAAGCCACGATTTTTACGGAATATCTCCTTCGCCCCAAACCCGGAGCGCTCGCTCTGCCTTTGGCCAGACCAGGGGAGATTTAAAGCTGTTCCGTCCCACAGTGAGGGAAGGGATTTCTGAAAATTCAGAAGGCGGCTGGATATTCATTAAACTTAATTTATTCCTCACCCAAAGCCTGTAACAGAAATGGCCTCTATAACAGAAATTGCAAATGCTGCAGCACCCCCAAATTTGAAATTTATTTTCTGCGCTCCAGTAGTTTTCCATTCTTTGGAAGCTTTGAGCAGCTGCTACTTCAGTAATATTGGGGAGGTTCTTACATTTTTTTTGCATTTCTGCTCCGTGCAGAAGTGCCTTGAGAAAATCAGGAGCTCCCTGGTCATGTCGGGTTGTGCCCACTTCGAATCCTGTGTCCAGTTCAGGGCCCTTCATGACAAGAGGGACGCTGAGGGGCTGCAGTGTGTCCAGGGGAGGGAACTGAGCTGGGGAAGGGGCTGGAGCCCCAGGAGAGGCTGAGGGAGCTGGGAGGGCTCAGCCTGCAAATTCCACAGTCTTGGTCACACCTTGTCTCACTGGATGTGTCTTCAAAAATGAAATAAACCCAACCGCGTTCTGTAAGTGAGGATCCATTTCTCCTGTTCCATCCCTGGAAGTGTCCAAGGCCAGCTTGGACAGGGCTTGGAGCAGCCTGGGACAGTGGAAGGTGTCCCTGCCCATGGCAGGGGTGGCACTGGATGATCTTTAATGTCCCTTCCCATCCAAGCCATTCTGGGATTTGATGAACTTGGAAGCAAGATCAAAACGTAACCTTTGAGTAGTGCGACATTTCAGGATCCCAGGCTTCCAAATAACTGACCCTGAGTGTGCTGGTCGTACCTCATTTTGCAGAGCATCAGAGACACAGTATTTCTATGAAAAATTTAATTTGAAAATGATGGAATAATCTTAATTTAGCAGGATGTCTTCCCTCGTGTTTGGTGCATGGTGTGGAATCAACAGTCGATGTATTTGGTTTATTGATTCCTGTTGTCAGGCAGGGAGGGCTGTGACTCACAGACAGTCAGCACACACTGGATTTTTTCTTCTGGAGGCTCTGCTGCAAAATATTTTTAGAGCTGTTCCCTGTCCAAGGAGGTGATGATCCCCTATGAAAACGTTGCATTAATTATTCTTCTGACTGTGACAACAATAATGAAGCCTATTTTTTATTAACGAAGTGTAGATCAACATGAGTTTATAATTACATCTTCCTAAATAACTGGCCCATGTGTTTGCTGGTTATCACGTTACAAACACGAGTTTTGAGGGAACATGCCCAGGCTGAGATCCAGACGGGGACGGATTTCGAGCTCAGGGCTGTTCAGAACTGTGGCTGGGGCTTCTGCCATTGCTGGCTGGAATCCCCAAGGTCTGCAACATCCGTGCCCTGCAGGGCAGAACAAGGGGGCCCAGAGCCTGATCCCAACCATGTTCTGACCCCTCCCAGCCCCAGCTGGATGGGCCCTGGGATCCGCTTCTGAACGGTGCCACCGTGGGGTACAAAGAACTCACCTCCAATTTTGCTGCAGTGCTCATTAGTGGCTGTGGTTTGGTGAAAATTAGGAATATCTCAGGCACAGGCAGGCAATCCAGGGCCAAATGCTGGGCAGAGCACAACAGACCAATGGGGTTTTATGGCGATGCAATGAAAAACATGAAGTTGGGCAAAAACTGTCCACGCTTTCAGCCTGTGCGTGGCAAACACCTCGAATCACAAAATCTGCTAGCTTATTTTATGAACAGAAAAGGCTTCCTGCTTAAAAGGTGAGACAGAAATTTAAAAGGCAACTTGCAATGAAAGCCACGTTGAGAAAAAAAGAATCCAAGAGGCATCCCTGAGGAGAGGAGAGAGCACAGCAATGCGGCCATCAGCTACTCATGTGTCAAGAACAGATGATCTGCCCATCATAATTAAAGAGAGAGACTTTTAAAAACCCTCAAGGAAGCAGGAGGTGCCAGGAAAACTTCAGTGGAGCGGGAGCTGTTGGCTCAGACGACGGGAAACGAGGAGCTGAGGAGCAGAGCTCGGCAGCTCCCAGCAGGGACAGGCACCCTGAGCTGACACCGCTGCCCGGGCCCTGCCTCGCCCTGTGATTAATGGCACCGACACACAAAGCCCCGGCTGCGACCGGGAGCCATCCTCCTAATGCATGTCACAAACTTCATAATTCCACTTGGAACGAGACAACAGCAAGTTAAATTCCTGGATCACTGTCACCGTGTCACTTACAGAAGGAGTTGCACCGGGGAGCAGTTGGCTACGGGAGTAATTTGAATGGAAATGTCAGTTTTCACAACCTGTGATTTGAGGTGAGTGCCCTGCTATTATACAGCAGCTCTGTCAGGCTGAGTGCTCACTGCCACCTACCCTCACATCCCAGCCTCCTCCTGCCACCCAGCGCCACCAAAAAATTCACATTTCCTCCTCTGCAGCACCTGTGATCCCAGCAAAGAACAGCTCGTGTGGATGAACATTCCCTGTGTCTTCCCCTGTCCTGGCCCGATTTTAATCCTGATTTGTTATTCTGGCAAAGGTCTGTGCTTCAAAACCTCCCCAAAAGAGTGAGCTGTTTCTGAGCAAATTGATTAATTGAGACTCACACTGACCCCTGGGTTTTGTCTGAGTAAGGACTTGTGAACATGGTCAATATATCTTACTGCTAAATACTTGCAGGAGTTGCTACAATGAGGCTGGGCACATCTTACACACCTCTGTGACACCTTCAGTCAATTCTGGCCCTGCAAGGGGAAAAAAAATACTGTGCAGAAGTACCTGCTCTTCGGTACCACCTTTATGTATGTTATATATACATTTATTCAGATGTTGTGGTGTTTGAAAGGCCCCACATCCACTGCATAAATTGGGCACAGCTCTGTCTCAAGTGATTCAGGAGGAAATGGAGTTAAATCAGCATAGCTGGCAAGGAGGAGCTCTCAAGAGTTTGATTTCAATCACTTAACTATCAGTTTATAAGGATTTATAAAGATCCAAACACAGTATTCCCACGATTTTACTAAATTGCAGCCTTTGTGAAACCACCAGAAATGCACAGGATCCAAAATTATGGAATGGTTTGGGTTGGAAGGGACCTTAAAACCCATCCCATTCCATCCCCTGCCATGGCAGGGACACCTCCCACTGTCCCAGGCTGCTCCAAGCCCTGTCCAGCCTGGCCTTGGGCACTGCCAGGGATCCAGGGGCAGCCACAGCTGCTCTGGGCACCCTGGGCCAGGGCCTCCCCACCCTCCCAGGGAACAATTCCTTCCCCATATCCCATCTATCCCTGCCCTCTGGCAGTGGGAAGCCGTTCCCCTTTGTCCTGGCCCTCCAGGCCCTGTAAGTTGTCTCTCCAATTGCAGAGCTGACCCAAAACCAATAGAAAATAAAAGCAGGAAACACTGGCTCTGAGAAATCCAGCTCACAGAATGGAAAATGGCAGGTGAGAGTTGAAGGGCATCACTGGCATTCCTTTTCCAGCCTTCCTGCAGGATTACCAGCTCTCAGCCTGCGCAGGGAAGAGTTGCTCAGGCAGATCCCACACAGGTAACTTCGTCCTACACCTGCAATTTTTAAAAAAGGAGAAATAATTGACCTGAGAAATCTCTTGGATGGGGTCCCTGAACTCTGTGAGCTTTGCTTGGCCGAGTGCCGACGCTGGGAAGCAGCAATGGGGTGAGTTCTTCCGTGGATTTCTCCTCCTTGGACAAGCAGGATGCTCTATTTTACAAAAGAAAAGAAGGCCTGTTGTTCAAAAGCAGAGATGTGACAGTGGGATGTTTGGGCTTTGCCATCCTCCATAGGCAGGAGACAATAAAGGAACTATTTTGCTGTTTATACATTGCCCACGGTGCCCCTGATGTTGGGGTATCTGCAGGCAAAGTGAAGCCCAATTACCACTATTATTTTTCCTTTGAAAAGAGTGGTTTCCTGAGTCAGTAAATCCAGGGGTTTTTTTATTCTTTCATGCCAAACACAAATACGTCGGGAGAAAACCACATCTACAAAACACGCGGCAAAAGAAACGGAAAACAAGCCAAATTTAGATTTTTGCCTGCAGGACAACTGACAAACCAAGACGCTTTCCTGGCTTCAAAACAGCTCCTTAGATCACAGGTGGTTGGATTTTAAAGGGTGCAAAGCAAAGCTGTCTCTTTGCACTGCCTCCTCCGCAGCCATCCCTGCTCCACTGCAGCTTCCTGGCTTTTATGCGTGCCCGGGCAGGGGAGCCTGGATCCTGTTGCAACACTCTGTTGGACTATAAACCAATGATATTTGCTTTACCTGTGCACTATCTTCCATGCAACAAAACAACATTTACATCTGGGATCAATTTGCTTGAAATTAAAGTGCAGCTGCTATATCTCTTCTGCATCAAAAGCGTGGTGTTAAGGCTATAACATACAGACAGTTACACATTACTCGGCATTGTAATATTTAGATTTGTGTCATTTTCCATCTGAGGTAAAAAGCATCTTTAAATAAATGAGTGATCTTAGACTACATATTTTATGGGCTGTGTACTCGGCGAGATATATCCACATTTGCAATGTGCGTGTTCTGAGCTCCGGTTGCCAACTACGTGTTTAGGCCTTGAATTTTAATGCTTAAACAAAAATGCGGCGTCGGAATAATCGGGGCCGTGCGCTCAGAAAAGTTGTGCTGTGCTTGAGCAAGAGGGCTGGAGGAGTTTCTGTGGGTGTTCTCAGGTAAAAGGTAAATGCAGATGTACTTCCCCCTCCTTAAAAGGCTTTGGGGTGACCTGATTGCAGCCTTCCAAAACCTAAAGGGAGCTACAAGAAAGATGGAGAGAGACGATTTACAAGAGCCTGGAGTGCCAGGACAAGGGGGAATGGCTTCACACTGAGAGTGAGTTTAGATTAAATACCATGAACTATAGGGTTGGTTGGGATATTGGGAAGGAATTGTTCCCCTTGAGAGTGGGCAGGCCCTGGCCCACGGTGCCCAGAGAGGCTGTGGCTGCCCCTGGATCCCTGGCAGTGCCCAAGGCCAGGCTGGACAGGGCTGGGAGCAGCCTGGGACAGTGGAAGGTGTCCCTGCCATGGCAGGGGTGGCACTGGATGGGCTTTGAGGTCCCTTCCCACCCAAACCATTCCATGATTCTATAATTCTCTGAATTACAACACACCATTTTCTGATGTTGGGGCACAGTGCGGCTCTGAAGTTTCCAGCCAGTTTTACCCAACACTGCTCCCTCTTATCCCTGTATTTTAATTCCTCCCCCCATCACCAAATTCAAGCCTGATATTCTCATATTTTTTTCCTGCCATGGGCAAGAAACAATTCAAAAGCCCTGAAAATACTGTCTGGGATAAAAGCTGCTGGGCAGAGAGCAGGGCAGTTTAGTGAAATCAAGCTCAGTGGTTATGTAGGTCATTTGAAACACAGAATATTCTACCTGAAAGCACAGGGTATTGGTTAAAACAAAAAATGGAAGTGCAGCATTTCCAAGCTATCGCTTCCTCCCGGCAGCTGCAACATTTTGTGTTTCAGTGGAGATGAATCCGATTTGTTGTTTTGGTAGCAGAGAGAGGCTGCAGCCTCTGCTGGGCACTGCTCAACCCCGGCAGATGAGAGGCTGTAGGATCTCTACATCTTCCGCTCCAGCTTTGGCAAAAAAAAGGACTTTTCCAGAGCAATCCCACAGCGGTTGACATGACAGAAAGCTGTGAAAGACAGGATGCTGCTCCTCCAAAAGAATCAGATGATGTACCTGGACTTCATCCGCTGCCTGGAGAAGAGAGACAACCAATTAGTCCAACACAGCTTCTTTGCCTTACCCAGGCTGGAAAACAGATTGAAGGGGTCAAAAACATTCAGAAGGCTCCACATGATCTGACATTTGCCTTGTCACAATCTTCCTGACAACCAGAAGGTTGGAGACAGTTTGCTGGTCATCGGCAGCGGCTGAACGAGAAGACTGATTGCCGAGCCGGGGCCGAGGAGCTGCTCAATTAGCAGCCTGCTCCTTCTCAAAGCAGCCACTTCTTCAGCAGCTCAGGGTGGGTTTAGGCTGCTCATTTTAGAGGATAAACGGGCTGTAAACAGCTGTGGGAGTGAACAAACATGTCTGGAGTTTCCACCCTCCTGATATTGCCGTGCAGAGACACAGGTGATCTCCAAGCCAAGCAACACTCAGGGGTTCAAACCTCATCCCAGTCCCATCCTCTTTTGCACTTGACTGTATTTGCACAATAATCTGCTGCAAAATGCAGTTTAGAGGCTGAAAAGTGCAGACTTCCATGGCCAATATACCCACTTCAATTTTTGTTTTTACTTTCCAGGCTGATTTTGGCCTCATTTAGATATAACTTTATGCAGAATTAATTCTTTGTCGGGGAAGTTTCTCAGCCTGTGACATGAGAATGGACACTCACCTCATATCTATGTAGATGATACAGATATGGATTTATCTGTCTGTCTGTCTATCTATCTATTGATTTTATAGCTAAAAATCAGGATCGTTTTCTATTTTCCCACTATTCTATGATGTAGTTCCAATCCCTCCTGCCACCCATCTCTCATAGCCACTGGGAAGGTCTGGGCTTCCTTCTCCTCACTTTTCATACAGAAATTAGAAAGTACAATAGTCCTGAGAACAGGAATTTTGTGTCCTGTCAAAAATAAGGACATTTTGATAGGCTGAGATTGAGAGTCTTTCTGCTAACCCACTTCTCCTGATCCTGCTCCAAACTGCAGGCATGGAGTTCCTGAAGTGGCTGGATCTCAATCTTCTGACTCACTGAGTGGGTGTTTAGGACGATAATTTTTGGATAAAGGTTTTAAAAACTCACCCTAGCCCAAAGAAACCCCTCCAGCAGTGGAAACCAGGCCTTGGTTTGATGTTTGGTCACAGCTTCTGAAACAGAGGGGTCCCACCACACATGGTCTTCTCCCTCCAAATTAATTTATATATTATATATTATTGTATTCCCATACATTGTATGTCGTATATTTTAAAGTTTATTTATGTGAAGAAGGCCACGTTTCAGAAAGCCTTTCTAAAGCCTTAAAAGCCGCAGTAGCTCGGCCCGAGGGGCTGTGTTAAGGCCAACCCTCTGCAGGTTCTAGATAAAATAAAAGGCATTTTCTGTGTCCTCAGCACAGCCCTGACCCCGCCGGGCCCTTTGGCAGCACGAGGTGCCTTTGCTGGTGTCCCCCAGCTGCCGAGGGCGAGGCTGGGACATGATCTCTGCTGTCTCCCTGCGAATTACGGCGCTGGCCTGCGGGGTCACCTCCCGCTGCTCCTCGGGCTCCTCCTCATTCCAGGACTGGGGGCACCGGGAGCCAAAGGGAACAGGGCACAGGAGCTGCTTTCCAGCCATCCCAGCTGATTACTGAGGCATCATCCATATTCCAGCTGGAGAACACCAAGTTTGTTACCACGTCGTCGTGACTCCGTCTGTAAATGATGCTTTGGTGCAGCAGCTCACGCTGCAGTGTTCCATTAATTCCTGCAAATCCCTGAACCTCCTGAGGGCTCTGCCTACAGAACTCCAGGCCACCTGCACTTTGGGGTGAGGTGCTGACCTGGGTCCCTCAGGGGAAAAATTTGCTTTAAGTAAAAATTAAAATGGTTTTGTGATCAAATTTTGCTCATGAGCGTTTTGTTCAGACAGGACAAAGGGATTTTGTTTTTGCTGGGCACTATAAAGAAATAATTTCCTTCCTCCAGTTATTTTGTCATTTAACTACTGAAAGGCTGCTGTGTGCCCACTGCCCCCCCAAATCCACCCTGCACTTACCATGCTGATTGATGGGAGTTTCAAAAGCACAAAAATTGTGTTTGATTCATGAAAACAGAAATAAGGACCACGTTTGAGGCTTATGCTTCTAAAAATCATGGGCCACAATCAACACTGAGTCTCCTAGAAAAGCTCAACCATGAGAACAAAGTTGTAGAGTTAGAATCTCAGAAATATGGAATAGTTTGGGTTGGAAGGGACCTCAAAGCCCATCCAGTGCCACCCCTGCCATGGGCAGGGACACCTTCCACTGTCCCAGGCTGCTCCAAGCTCTGTCCAAGCGGGCCTTGGACATTCCCAGGGATCCAGGGGCAGCCACAGCTGCTCTGGGCAATTCTGTGGGCAATCTCTGGGCAAAAACAATTTCCCAAAACATCCCAGGATGCACCAACGGAAATACACCGGGTTTTCCTTCTGCTCACCAGAGTTTTAAAGATGTGAGTCAAATCTGGATCCAAAGCCACTCGGGATTCCCACTCCCAGTGTCCTGCTGTGGTGCTCCAGCCTTGGATCTGAGCAGGGCTGGGAGGGACTGAACAGAGGCGAATTCCAGATCGACTGAAATGCCCTACTTTGAAGTGAGAGACAAGATTCCGTGTGGAATTAGGTCATCCTGGCGCTCATCGGAAATGAAAATTACATCATCGCGCCGTGGCTCGTCCTCAGATAAAAGGGTTGCAGCTGTTTTCCTCATCAGCTCCCAGCAGCTCTGCACTCGGGGTCATGCTGAGGGTTATTTTAATTAAACACAACCTCTCCCAGCCAGTCTGACCTCGCCTGGTGCCCAGGTTGGGTTGAGCCCCATCCTGGGGCTGGGCAGAGCCCCCGCGCCGGGCTCGACCCTCACCTTCCTCCTTGTTCCTCCCACGCCATCTCAGCGAGCAGGAGCTCCTCTTTTATCTCCCCCGCTGCAATTTGCAGCAAGAATTTCAGCAAAAGGAAAGCAATTCCACCTCAGATAACGCACCCAGCATTGGAGCAGCTGGATTGGCTGCCCTGGCACCTCGCAGCATCCACAGGCAGCACGCAAGGATGGACCAGCACCCTCTTTTCCGTGGGTTGGACACAGATTGATCAAGGAGAGGAACCCAGGAAGAGTCTCCCACGCTCCCATCTCCTCCAGGAAAACTCGCAGCAACAAATAAAAAGCCCTCTTTAAAATAACTAAATAAGGCACTTAAAGAGGTTTTAAAAATTGATAACTCCGCGCACGGGATCGATCTTAATTACTGCCCAGGTGGAATTTTTTTTTTTTTTTTTTTGTCTTCTGGCTTTTTTCAGCGCAAAAACTCACCCACCCAAGCCAGCCATTAATGAGAAACGTTAAGGGCTTGTTAACAATGTCCTTTCATCAGCCCGAGGTGCTGCCAGCATCGCGCTCACGTCAATTTGCACCTGGTGGTCCAGCTCCTGCATCCCGGCCGCGGCTGATGGAGCCCAGACCCCCGGCTCCGGCCAGGCTGGGCACCTCCTCCGGCCCCGGCTCCGGCCAGGCTGGGCACCTCCTCCGGCCCCTGGCTCCACATTCCCTCACACAGGACGGGGCCTGGTCTGGATCAGGCTCGGGAGCAGCGCTGGCTCCCCGTCACTGCATCAACCCAGGTCGGGAAGGAGAAAACGTGGTGGCTTCTCTCCTTCAGCCTCCAGCCTGCAGTGATGGGGCCAAGGCTGCTCGTCCTCCACCCCCCCTGGAGTAATAATTTGGGGAGGGAAAGGGGTTTGGAAAGGCGGGAAAAGGAAATAGAGGATTCGTGGCTCGCTGAAAATGACGCGCAACAAAAATAGGGATGGGGAAAGGCAACCACCTGGAATGCCAAGATTCGAGGTCAGGGAGGGATTAAAGGTTTTGGTAGGACAGAGCTTCTGGGAAAAGAAGATAAAAAAGAGATACAAAAAGAGAAAAAAAAGAGGAAAAAAAAAAAGAAGAAAAAAAGAGAAAAAAGAAAAAGAAGAAAAAAAGGAGAAAGAAAAGATAATAAAGGAGGAGAAAAAAGGAGAAAAAAGAGGTGGAAAAAAGAAAAAAAGGAGGAAAAAAGAGAAAGAAAAAAAAGGGGGAAAAAAAGAGAAAAAAGGATAAAGTATAAAAATAAAGGAGAAAGGAA
This sequence comes from Dasyornis broadbenti, assembly GCA_013397935.1. NCBI lineage: Eukaryota > Metazoa > Chordata > Aves > Passeriformes > Dasyornithidae > Dasyornis > Dasyornis broadbenti. The sequence continues at coordinate 459,887 of VZRN01003569.1, read as the reverse complement.
TAGGGAAGAAAAAATGGGAAATGGGAGGAATGTCCCTGTTCCCAGGCACAGATTCCCTGTGTTTGTTGCTCACACCCCACACACATTATTTGAAACCCACCCCACAGCCGGGCCTTTGACAAGCTGTGTTTGCACATCAGCACAGCCGAAATCTCCTCTCTAATGGCCGGTGAGGGGCTGTCAGGAATATTTTCCATTGTTTTTCGAGCCGGCGCAGTGGCGGGGAGCGGAGGGCACGGCCCCTCGCACGGCAGCCTTTGAACCGTTTTTCTGTTCCGTTTCTTCGAGAATATAAAAGCAATCACAATGAAACATGTAAACGCAATTCTTTCAGGATTTTTGCATTCCTGTAAGATTCTTATCGGGAAATTGTTCTTGAAACAGTCCCTAAATCTTACAGGATTCCCCTTGGAACACAATGCTTTAAGTTTTTAAGGAATTTTCTAAGGCTTTACTAATAAGGAAGCAGGTTTGCAACACCACCTTTCCCAATAAATAACCATGGTAATACCAAGTCTCTTGGAGCTGGATGCAACACAATATTTACAGATAATATACACTTAGAATAGTAGGAAAATTGATTAGAAGTACCAATCTGTGATTTTTCTAGAAGAAATAATAAACATAGAAGCATAGGATGGTTTGGGGGTGAAAGAGATCTTAAAAATCCTCATAGTAATGATGATGGTGATGATAATAATAACAATAATAATAATAATAATAATAATAATAATAGATGTTAACAGAAACAGGAGTTTTAAATCACCACTCCTTGTCCATAACTTAATATAATTGGAGAAGTGATGTGTCCTGCCAACAACATCACTTCCACCGACACAGAAAATATCGAATACCACTTAAAAAAAAGTTCCTGATGCCTGAGAACTGCTTAAAAAAATTAAGTGGAAACTTTCAAGGGCCAGATCTTTCTCGCCCCCATCAGATGACTAATTCCTCTAATTCCAAAGACCAGGAAATTTGGGCACATATCTAAAAATGTCCCCACCACGCCAATGAATTGGTTTTCTGTTTAAGATGCCTCCAGTCTGAGCTCATTACGCCGCAAACTCGGCGTGCATGGAAGTGATCTGTAACAATCCTGAAGCCTGGGGCCCTTTTCCATTTGGGATTGATACATGGGATGGAATCTGCATTTTTCATCCCGGCGTCAAACAGTACAACCAGTGTGGCTGCAGTTCTGCTGCAAATCTGATGCAGGAAATACAAGAGAGTCCTTCAGAAATATTCCCATTTGCCTTGGACTGGCTGCAGAGCCTGTTTGTACGGAAGAAAAAAGAAGGACCTGCCGCAAAATTCAGTTTCTTCCCTGGTCAAGGGCATCTATTTCATTCTAAATGTAATTCCGCCAAAACAAATATTATTTTTGAATCTTTCATTATCGCTGGCCCTGGGAAGGGCTGGAGCAGCGTGCTGGTCCGGGATGCTGCAGGCCAGGATGTGCCATGTGCGTGGCCAGGCTGGATGGGGGGACTGACAGGGCAGGGGAACCCCATTCCCGGGAAAAAAGCACAAAGCTGGTGCCTGCCAGCGGGGAGGGGGCTGGTTTGTCACGGATGGAGAGTGGGGGGGTGTTTTCACCAGCTCTGTGTGCCCATACAGGAAATGGGGTCCCTTGGGCACCTGTGGGGGCAGAGAGGGACCCAATCCCAATCCAAACCCCAAACCCTGCACTTCCTGGGCATTGCATCATTTTATTATTTTATTTATATACACAATATATATGTATATAAAATTTTTATCTCTATATATTTGTATTTTATATATATATATGTATATCTGTACACGCACAAATGTAAGTATTTGATTAATGCCAAATGTGTATTTGGGTGTTCAGGGTTATTTCTGTTCAAAACCCCCTCAGTCCCCCCCAGACCCC
>VZRN01003569.1:443924-457630 GCA_013397935.1 Dasyornis broadbenti | reverse complement strand
CCCTGTCCCTGTCCCATCCCTGTCCCTGTCCCTGTCCATCCCTGTCCTGTCCATCCCTGCCCATCCCTGCCCGTCCCTGTCTGTCCATCCCCACCTGTCCCTGCCCACCCCAAATCTCTGACCCAGAACAGGATTTTACTCCCAAAGTTGGGTGTTTCCCTGGCAAAGGCGTTGCCCGTCCCAAACCCAGCGCTCACCATTCCCGTCCCCACAAAAACAAAGTCACATTCCTGAAAAAGCCCAAATAGCTGAAAAAACACCCACAGAGGGATGCAAATGTGGAAAAGGTTAAAGTTGATGTTTGCTGCCGCCTGCTTTTGGTGGCAGCATGTATTAGAGATATAAAAAAATAATAAAATACACCCAAACTGTACATATTATAAGGCCATATTTTTATCTCAGGGTTCTGGTGACACGTACAAACCACTTGAGCTTTGCTTCTGTGGTTTATATCGCCACGAGAAACCCTTGATAAAAATACAGCTTTATATTGTACAGTGGGGTATAGTTTATTTTCCCCATACATCACACCCTGTGTTTTATTTATAAACAGACCCAAAGACACTTGCACATGCAAAGTAGTTTTTTTATTGAAGTAATTCTGAGGTATCAATAACCCTGGATTAACTAACGCATCGCCACACAATAATTTTTGGGGGGTAGCAATGGCCTTTCTAAAGAGACATCCATGAAAATATGATAAAACACATAAAAAAATCAGTATTTCCATGTTACAATTTACGATTCCCATACTGGAAATTTCAGCTTCTGGTGGCTCATACTTGCAGAGAACCCTGCTAAAACCACCTCAAAATTTAGCTTTAATGTCTCTTGAATCCTTCCTACAGACAGGCTATGGGAAATAAAGCTTTGGATAACAGAGAAATGCGGAATTCGGAAGGAAAACTCAAATGATAAAGGAATGTGCAGCTGGTAAGGAAGCAACTACAATGAGCTTTTCAATATTTTGCCTAATTTGGCTAATCAAACTGCTTATCCAAAATATACTATTTGTCAGCAACATCTCTTCCCCTGCTTTACTGAAAAAAAAAAAAAAAATTATTCCCATCTCCCAGTCCAAAAAGAAAAAGCAGGAGTGAGGAATGCAATAGTTGCCTGCTTTTGCATCGATCTCACTGTGCTCCCTTAACTCCTGTTTAGGTAAAACACCATTTTGTGCCCCAAATTGGGGAGGGGGAGCTGGGCAGGGGCAGGCAGGGCCCAGTGTGCCAGGCTGGGCCGCCCCCACCGCGAGCCAGACGCCTCCTCAGGGGGAAGCTTCCACCTCACATTTGCCACGTCCCTCCCACTCCCTTATCCCTGCTTTAATGGACATTAAAAATAGAACAAAACAGGACTGGAGATGGGAACAAAATCCATGCACAACAGGCCTGGATCGCTGTAGTCATTCTGCTGTAAAATGTAAAAACAAGAAAGGGCAGCCGAGCTGCCTCCCCCAGGATGCATCCCGCTTTTTTAATATAGTGGTGCCACCACACATTTCACTTTGGATGTTGCATTATATTTCTATGTCACTCAAATATTTACCATTTTTCTGAATTCTGCTGGGTGCTCTGAGAGCTCGTTACAAGCCCAGGAGCCGTGGCTGTGTGTCTGGGCTGGTTAGCGGCCGCGCCGGCGCCGCCTCAACGCGCCAGCTTCTCCTTCTGCAGCTTCTCGTGGGACAGGAGCCACTCCTTCAGCAGGTGTCCCGCTCCGTAGTTGCCGGTGTCCCCGCTGCTGCGGATCACCCTGTGGCACGGGATGATGATGGGGATCTGCCAAACACAAAAAACCCCAGGAGGAGTAAAGCGTGAGGGGAAGGGAGCGTGAGGGGAAGGGAGCGTGAGGGCAAGGCGCCAGGAATGGCGGGATGGGCCCTCGGTGCCGTGCTGGAGGATCTGCCACAGGTTGGACTCAATGGGCTTGGGCTTTTTCCAGCCACAGTGATGCTGTGATTCCGTGAGTATAAATCCAGCACCATAAAATCCAGGGGCCCTGTGGCACTGGGCTTGCAGGGACACGGAGCAGCCACATCAGGGCCACGCTCCTGGCGGAATGGAAACAGAGCCAATCACTACCCCTGGAGACCACCCCAGTTCTTACGAAAAAACAGGCATGGGCAGGAATTTTAATGCATAAAAATGATGTAAAGTCTTTAAAAGGATAAACCTGGGATATTAAATCTCATATATAAGATTTTCCCTGCAGCAGCAGGTTCTCCTGCCCTGCACCAGCCCCACCACAGCCGAGCTCTCATCCCAGGGTGTGGGATGAAGCCTCACAGCCCCAGTTAGAGGGAATACTGGGGAGGAATTGTTCCCTGGGAGGGTGGGCAGGCCCTGGCACAGGGTGCCCAGAGAAGCCGTGGCTGCCCCTGGATCCCTTGCAGTGCCCAAGGCCAGGCTGGACAGGACTTGGAGCTGCCTGGGACAGTGGAAGGTGTCCCTGCCCATGGCTGGGGGTGGCAATGGGTGATCCTTAACATCCCTTCCAAGCCAAACCATTCTGGGATTCCATGATCATCCCAGGATCAGAAGATTTCTGGGAAGAAACAGACCCTTGAGAATAGGTCCCAGTGCCTCAGCTCCCTGCCAGATCCTGCTCTCAGTGTAGCACCTCCACTTGCACCACTTGCAGAAATTCTCTGGAAGACCAAGGCACTATTTATTATTCAACAGCAAGTCAATCCAAAATGGGTTGTGAATTTTTAAAACCTCCAACAGGAGAAGTTTCATTCCAACCTAACCAATTTTAAGAACTTTTTCTCCCCCTCTCTGCCTTCTACTCCCTATCATTTATAACCACACGACACAGATTCTGCAAAATCAATGCCAGAAGTTACATAATGGACTGATAATGCAGAGAAGAACATAAACGTGGGTTTTTTTTTTTATTTTTTATTACAGGTGATTATCATAGCTGAAGTATACACCATAAAAACTGCAATACATCATCTCTAATCACGGGTGTGTTTTGGTAACTGCATAGTAATGGCATTGCAATGGTGGAGCTGGGACAACAGTAACTCACCCAAAATGGCAGTTCTCACAAATCTGGATATTTCAAGCCAAAAAGTTTAATTTATTTCTATGTAGACACACAGACAAATTACACACTTTACTCTGACTTAATTTAATCCCATTTAATCATTACAGTTCAAGCACTGTGGTATATTTGAGCCTGGGATACGCAAACCCCAAAGTAGCTGAACAGCCACTGGCCAGATCATAAATTGAGAGGGTTTTTGGTTTTGTTTTTTTTTTGTTTTTTTTTTTTTTTTTTTTTTTTTTTTTTTTTTTTGTTTTTTTTTTTGGGGGGTGTTTTTCTGTTTTCCTAACTAATTTCAGTGCCTGAAATTTAAAATCTCAATCTCAGCCCACATTAAAGGGGAATACACACAGGTGCTTATTGTTAATCAAGGTTTAAATAAAAAAATTCTTTAAATCTCCGCTTTATTTGGAGGTGGCGATGCCACAAGTGAATTATGCATCTGTGACAACTCCAGAGAGTACCAATAAAAGCTTTACTCCATGCCAGGCCATCCCACAGCTGGTTTATGACTTCTTCAAAGAAATTGGGGTTTTTTGCAAGTGTTTTTCTGGTTTGGGGTTTCTCTGCCTTTACACTCCCCACAGTTACTGGAGGAGGCTTGGCTTGAGTGACAAAGCCATAATAATCCACTGTAAAACATCTCCGAGGTTCATTTGCAATTCTTTAAAAGTGCACCCAAGTAAAGCAGCAGATTTTGGTGGTAAGGCTGTAAATCTTAGCGGAGAAGAAAAAAAGGTCTTTATTTTCAGATGTGGGGTCTTGGATGATCCCTGGGTGGGTGCAGGGCCTGTTCATGGCACAGGGAAATGGTGCTGAGCTGCTCACCACCGAGCAAAATAGGAGGTATGAAATAAATGCCACTTTTTCCGTGCCCAAAAGAAAGAATTCCGTGCTGAGATTGTCCCGACACAAGCACCCATCCGTCACCCTCCGTGGCTTTGGATGTAAAAGTGGTACAAAGACCATACCAGCGCCGTAATTTAAAAATATTGAATATTGCTTCGGTTGGGCTTAATTGTGGTGACAACGTTCAGCCTACTAAAATAATTAAACCTGCTAAAATTTATTAGGGCCCTAAGGACATTTTAGAGGGAGAACTACCCTAGTCTGGAGCTTTAATGCCTCAGCTACATTTAATGTAATTTTTATCAATAACCAAGCAGCTCATAATATTATAGCGCCGCTGAAATCTTCATGCTGTGAAATCTAATTCCTCTACTCCACGAATCCATCACACATACAGCCCCTACCTCAAACGCTATAAAACTTCCAAACCCACAGATTTGTCTCCAACAAAAAAATAACATGAAGGAGCCCTCGGATCGATGCCAGAGTCCCTCTGATTCGGGCGCCAGCTGAATATTTTCTCCAACTTCGCTTTTGTTCTTCTGGGTAGAGGCCCACAAGGGAAAGAGCTTGTTTTCACTCGCAGCCTCATCAATACCTAAATCCTGGTGAACAAGTGACACTGAGAAGCTGTAATCAATAGCTCCCTGTGCGTTTTTTCTTCTGGTCAAATGGTTCAGCACTACTGACAGCCCTGACACTCGGAACATGATGCTAAATCTTTATCAACAGCCATCTGGGTGAGTGGCAGAACAAGGCTGGGGCGGTCATTAACGCTCGTGGCAATCGTGAATAAACCAACTCCTCCAGAATGCGTTTGTTTAGGAAAAAAAGGTGGGGGAAAAGCTCCCTGCCCACGGGATCGATCACTCTGAGCTGCATTTAGCAAATTCCGGTTCTGGTTGTTCAGTCTGAGGTGAGGGAACCGTCCCATGGCACGGCTGAAGGCCTGGAGAGATCTGGAACCACAGGGATCAGCCGGGCCATGATGGAAACAGCTGGGGTATCACGCTGGAACACACTCAGCAAAAAAGAGTCTTGTGGTTTGCTCATGTCACAGAATCCCTGAGTGGCTTGGGCCAGAAGGGATCTTAAAACATCATCCAGTTCCAACCCCTGTTTTTTCTTCCCCCCATCCCCAGCAGAAACAAATCCTGTGATGTGACCCAATGTGGGTCCCAGGTTATCACCAGGCACCAAAGGAAGCAAAGGTATTAGGAATGAAAATATCACGGAAAGGTTCTTCCCCCTGAGGGTGCTGGCCACTGCCCAGGCTCCCCAGGGCATGGTCATGGCCCCAGGGCTGCCAGAGCTCCAGGAGCGTTTGGACAGCGCTGCCAGGGGTGGGATTGTTGGGGTGACTGCGCAGGGCCAGGGGCTGGATCCATGATCCCTTTGGCACCCTTCCAGCTCAGCAGATTCCATGATTCTACGAATGAGCACACAAGTAGTTTTATGTGTCCACAGCATTTCAGACCCACACTTCACAATCTTCCCATAAAGGCACGATTGCTCCTCCAGTGTTCAAAACATTTTGGTTGAATATCTGTGATTCAGCTCAATATCATATCCTTGATTCAGGATGGATTGATGTAATATCCTCAGTTTAGGACAGACTGATATCAGCATCAGGCTGTACCCTTGGCTGGGGTGAGCCTAAGGAAGGGCACAGTTGGAGAGGGCACAAATCCAGGGTAGGCATCTCTGCCTGCCATGAACAGACTGCTGAAGATGTCTTATTCAAGGCACAGAAAACTCATTTATGATGGCCTTGGACTAATCAGCCCAACATTCTCCATTTCCCATGAGCCTCTGTGATTTCTTTTTGATCCTCCTCTACCAGTCTAATGAGATTTTTAATTGAACTTTATGGGTTCCCTTTGAGGACCACAGGCCTTGCAATCAGTGTGAACCACAGCAAACTCCGGGAAGTCTCTCCTGCGCAAGGTGAGCCATCCCCACCCCGTGCTGGGCACAAATCGAGGCAGCTGCTGCTGGCACCTCTTCCACCTCCTCCTAACGCTGAAGGTCATCCCATGAACTATGTGAAGCATCCCAGCTCCACGGGGAGACCTCTGGAATGCACACCACCCAAATTAAAGACCAAGCTTTGATTCGTAGGAGGGAGAAACATGCTGGTATTTGGTGGAGAAAGGTGAGATTTGTGGTTTTATCCAAGTGTTTGAGGGACAAGGTGATGCTTGGTTCAGGGTTATTTCAAAAGGTCCTTTTCCCTGGTATTATCACCCTCATTAAATCAGGTTCATCACAAATCAATCTATCACTACCCCAGGTTGCTCCAAGTCCAACCTGGCCTTGAGCCCTTCCAGGGATGGGTTTGGGGTTTGGATTGAGGGTTTAGACCTTGGGTGGTTGTTGAGGAATCTCTGACCTCCCGTGCTGTTTTCACATTGGTCCTCTCACTATTTTCTTTAATAAGATTTGTATGAGGCTGCAACGTGGAGCTGCAAATTGGGTCAGAAAATCTGTTTTCACAAGAGTTGATGGCTCTATACATAGAGCTAACAAAGGTGAGGGGCTTTTGCATTTTATCTTTATATTTCCCCTCATGCATAAAATCCGTGTGTATTACGCACAGTCAGCCTGCACAGGATGGCTCACAGGTGAAGGACCACGGAGACATTTCTGTGGGAAATATGAGGAGCAGTGAACAGTTGCTCACACTGAAGTGCAAAAGGACGGTGTGTGTGTGTGTTTGCATGTGGAATATGGATGGAATTTCAGATTACCTCCAGGAGATGAGCAGTGGCAAAATTGTGGTTTGCGATGGGCAGGACTCTCATTATAGTACTGGTTTTTTTTTTTTTTTAATCATCAGCTTTCTATGATGAAATATTGAGGTGGTATTATATTAATACAGCTCCTTTTCCCTACAGCTATACATTATTATCTATAACTATAGCTTAAAAATTTTCTGCTGGGGACAGAAACCACTGCAGCCACGGTATGGGCTGGGAAATGGCAATAATAGCTAGGACCCCATTTAAAAAAATTGCAGTAGCTTTGCTGTATATTTTCAGAACTATTTTCATCCTTCCTCACAGGGGAAAAAGCAGGAATTTTCACACCACAACCTGCTGTTACCGCTACTTTGGATGCTGCTGCTCCACTGCAGCCTGAGGGCAAAGCTGGGTACATTTCTAGGCGATAGCAATTACATCTCCTTTTGCACAACACTGGATTGTTATTCTTTGAGAACTGCTTCCTGTAGGTTTGCATTGGATTGCCTTATCTTAATGTACACCAGATTATATTGGAAAGCATTCCATCATATTAAAATAGTTTGTATTGTCAAGTACAATGCGGGGCATTGACAAAACGCTGCTTAATGCTGCTTATAGGAACTGGTTCACAGGGAAATCTGATGGGTGCTGGAAATACCAGGGTGGGCTTAAAGCTTAAGCCCACAAGGAATTGTGTGGGTCTCCCTGGCCGGGTGCTACCTGTGGGGAATTGGGGAATGAGACGGGCTTTAAGGTCCCTTCCAACCCAAACTGTTCTGCGATTCTGTGACACAACCAAAACTACTCCTAACCTGCCAAGTAAGGTCCGTGTGGAAGACAAAAGATTTCCCTGATCTAAAAATATCTAAAAAAGCTTGGGAACAACGAACTGTGCAGAGGCTGGTGAGTAACAGAAGTGTTTCTCTTCCCAACCCAACGCCATAAATGGTAGGGCATAAATCACACTGGACTGGGCTGTGCATTATTGCTGATTAAAAACACTTACTGACCTTATTCCTCATGGCAGGCCAGTTTTCAGAGCAGATAAATTTAATCTAACGGCATTTAGCCCGCAAAGCCCTCTAAATCCAGCATCTCCCACCAGCTTTGGCTGGAAGTTGCCACGGACTCACCGGGTTGCTCCTCATGGCTCCTCCCACGGCTCTGGCTGCTCGGCTGTTGCCAGCAAGACCTGCCAGCTGCTTGTAGGAAACGGCCTCCCCAAACTTCACATCGTTCAGCAGGGTCCACAGCACCTGTCTGGTGAAGGAATCTGCAAGGCAGAGGGAGCGAGCACTGTGTGACTGGAGACATCAGGATGAAACAGTCAAAAAACCCAAGCAAAGCTCGGAATAGAAACTTAGAATAGCAGTTTTCTAATTTGAATTGAAGCAGCCCCATGCACTGTCCTGTTACTGTGTCCTATATGACTACATTTAAATACATGATTATTAGAGAGAGCGCTTGGAGTAACTGATCACTATAAAAAAGGGATTCAAGGCTTTGATTCTCCTCTATTTTTAATTTGCTTCGACTACAATTATCCTGTTAACTCGTACAATGTGTTTTTTTTTTCCCATTAAATTGGCAGAGTATAAATTAGCATGGAGTCAAATTAAAAGGGGAGGAATAAGTGGCTGTACCTCTCCGACAAAGGCCTGGCATCTCCAGCTAATTTCCAACTTCAGCTGGGCCGCGCGGCAGGGACGCCCTAGAGCCAGCGCGCTCCGAATTATCCTGGCTGACTGCATTTTATAGGGGAGACCCCTGAGCTACTGCTCAGCACTGCTCACACTGCCAAACGTAAGGACTAGCTGTGACCTTGAATGTACTGCACATCCTTAATGATACAGGGGGAAAAAAAAAATGTAATGTATCGGCCATTATTTTAATTTCAATTCGGCAGCAAATTGCTTTAAGTGCTCCAATTGCTGAAATAATGAATAAGCAGATGCATTAGGAGAGGCTTCCTTTGGCATCTCAGGGTTTTACCCAGCCCAGGATTGTTTTGAGGAAGGAAAAGGATAGCCCTGTTTGGATTTGAGTTGGGTTGAGCACCTCTTGCTCTTCCAAGGCACTTGGAAAAGCTTTGAAGACCTAACTCGTGAATAACTTGCTGAGAGGAGCGAGCTGGTGGCTAAAAAAGGGGGCAAAAAAAAGGAGAAGAGACCCTTTCCCCCAGCTGAGAGCCTCAGCCTCCTGCTCTGACAAAGAAACAAACTGATTAAAACCATTTTCTTTCTTTAGTTGTCAAAAGACATTGATTACCTTCCATAGGAAGGTAGAGAAATGTGATTTTGTTCTTGAAGGAAACCCATACGGCGTTATGTGTGTGTTAAATAATAAAAATCACTTCTTAACTGAAGGGAATGATAATCACTTCATTGAAAAAATCTGTTTAGTCTTTATTATAACATTAAGCAAATTAAACATCAGCATAATCCAGGTGATACGAGAAAAGGGTCATCAAAGAAATTAACTTTGTTGTTCATTAATTTACATGGATTAGTAGAGGGCAGAGAGATAGCAAATCTGCTCTAGTTTTTTATGATATAATTTCAAACTGTACACCATTTGTGGCAGTAGGGTGACTTTGGGGTTAATCAGACTGATTTGTCCTTTTAATTGCTTTCTATTCAAAGAAAATTCATTAGATAATGTTCTCTTCAAAATTCATGAATCAATTTAACTGAAGAAACCACATTAACAGCTTTGGGTTCATTAGCACAAGCAGTTGTGTTACTGGCTGATTGCTACGAGGGTTTCCTTAGGCAAACAGATTTTGTTTACTGTGATTCCTTCAGAAAGGTTTATTTCAAATCAGACTGGTCCTTATTATTTTTTTAACCTTTTTAATCTGGCAGGATTAGCTTTAACACCCCTGCGCAGGGGTCTTGTGGAGCCACTGCCTGATGGAATCTTTCAAAAGACCGACATCCAGGCCGGAAAATCCCCTTTTTGCCCTCAGTTTTGGCAGTTTGGGATGGGATGGACCTGAAACTTTTGGGAACCTCTTGGAATCAGGGAGAAAACGGAGCAAAGGGCGCCTGAACATGGAGCAGCTGAGGGAGGATGGGGCAGCTCCAGAGCCCTCCAGCACCAGCACAGCACCAGGGTGCCAAGTGATGCCCAAATTCCCGAGGACAGGCTGGCAGGGAGACACAGATCATCCTCCTCTGACAAGCAGGGGCACAGATTATCCACTTGCGAGAGTCACTGCACGTTTTCCATGGGACAAGATCCACTGCCTCTGCTCCCACATAAAACTCTCGTGGAGAGTTCAAAAGAATCAAATATTTAGCGATCATGCACATCATTTTGGAAATGTATCTGAAAACTCGATTTCATCCTGTGGGGAGCAAATGCATTAATTAGTTGAAGCAGCTCGAAGAGACAGTGCCAAATACCGTTATTAAACTGTCTGCGAGTGTGAGTGCCTGTGAGCACAACCTGCCCAAATGAGATGGCTGAACTTTCCCCAGTTTTCACTGTGTGCCAACGTTTTATGCTGTTAAATGTTGTTATAAAGTGCTGTAAAATCCCCACATAAAAATGAGCGCACAGGAATTCTCTGGTTCCGGGAGAACTCGGTGTCCAATGCCAGCGGAGCCGCGGCTGAACTGAACCACGCTGTGGGAATGGGAGCATCCCGAGGTTTTGTCCTTCCTGTGCCCGTGGTGCCAGCAAAAACAGGTGACCAGGGGAGCCCTGCCCACCCTGTGACCAAGGACACCTTCCACTGTCCCTGCCCTGTCCCAGCCCTGTCCAGCCTGGCCTTGGGCACTGCCAGGGATCCAGGGGCAGCCACAGCAGCTCTGGGCACCCTGGGCCAGGGCCTGCCCACCCTCCCAGGGGAGAATACTTAGAGATCAATGATAAGCCCCAAAAAAGGACTTACCCTGAACGTGCTGTTGATGCCTAAATGCTCAGAGGTCCCTCAGAAGAGCCCACTGGGCCTTAATTCTCCCTATGAACATGTTAAATCCATGGGGATAATGGGGAGAAAATCAATTTTATTTGAACACCAGCAGTATAGTGACTTTTAACTGTGTAATTGAAGGTGGTAATTAGTCCAAAGGAGTAAAATCATACACTTCTAACTAATAATCAGAGAGTCATGGAACAGTCTGAGGTGGAAGTGACCTTAAAGATCACCTCATGGGCAGGGACATCTTCCACTAAATAATGTGTTTGTATCTAATCCCTGACAAGTGTTTTTGGTGTTGGTGAGGGGCTCAGTCCTTCAGGATTCAGGACGGATGAGGGAAGGGCAGAGAGACCAGTGCCAGTCCCCTCCTGCCCGCTCTGTATCTCCTCATAGAGATCTTGGGGCCAGAGGGCTTTAAAAAACCCCACAGCCTGACTTTCCATCCTTTTTAATCTCTTTGATTAAGAGGAATTAAAGACAGACTGGGTTTTTTCCTTCCCCTCAACACCGATTGCTGGGAATGTTAGTTTTTGTTTATCGTGTTGGTTTATTTTTGTGGTTTTTTTCTTTTCTTTTTGTTTGTTTGTTTTTCCCCCAGAGTTTTGCAAATGCAAAGACACTTATAAACACTCGCCCCTCCTCACCAGCTTTTTCACAGCATGCCTGGGGTACTACACAGACAACTTTCCTCGCTGTTTTTTTCACTTATTGGTTTTCACTGCTATTACCATTAGTTTAAAAAAAAAAAAAAATTCAAGCACAACAGTTCAAAAATACCCAAATCTGTCTACAAAACTGCAGTTCCCATTGCAGGAGCAGCTTCCATCTAAGCCAGAAAACTCAAACTGGCTCTTGGATGGGGGAAGAACAGATTCATTCTCAAATTTCAGAACTTCTATTGACAGCAGGCAACGGTGTGAACAATTAATCCAAGCAGGAAAGCTGATTTTTAGCCATTTTGAGCCTTTTTTACTGTTAAAGCCATATTAAACCTGCTACCCTACCCCTGACTGACCAGAAAGTGATATGGGAAGAGATAATAGTTTAATTCAAATGTTTTGCACTCGTTATGAGGCTGCCCCTTGATCTCTGGCAGTGTCCAAGGCCAGACTGGATGGGGCTTGGAGCAACCTGGGACAGTGGAAGGTGTCCCTGCCCATGGCAGGGGGTGGAACTGGATGAGCTTTAAGGTCCCTTCCAAACCAAACCGGGCTGTGAGTCCATGAAATATCAGGCATTTTTATTAAGTTTTTATGTATCGCCTGTGCACGTATGTTTGCAAAATGTAACATAATACAACAGAAACAGGGCAATAATGTACAAACTTGCTGTATGTCTGTATCACTTCAGTGAAAAATGACCAAAATGCTTTCTTTTAACACCTCTAAATTCAAGCTGGTTCACCTTGAATGTGAGCTACATAAAAACCCAATTAACGGGAGCCGTTCCCGATCCGTGGTTTAACACAGTTTTACACGCGGTTCCCTTCAGATTTCTGAGGGGGTTGTGGGGCCAAATTCTATCCTTAGAAGCAAGGAACTCTCCCTGGACCTCATCCAGCAGTATTTCTGCAGGTTAAACTCCCTGGAAGTCAGTGGGTGTTTAACTTGAGCAGTAACTGATATTCTGACCCATTTTCTCACACAAGCCCCTCACCAGCAGTTTACTACAACTTGCAAGAGCAGGTGTAATTTTAGAGCTGATGGAAATGAGGAGTCGGACGCTCAGCACCAGCCCCTGACACGCCCTGTCTGTACGAACTCCCCCAGATTCCCATTCCCAAACCCAAACAAGGCTTTATACAAAGCATGACTCCTTTAACATCAGCAGCTCCATCGAAGCTAAACATCCACACCACACTTGGAAAGCCACCTGGAAAGGCATCCCTGGACAGGCTGGGGTTGGATCTGTGAATGAAGGAATTGCAAAGCGCTCGCCAAGTCCCTCCTGGATGTCCCAGCATTCCCTGGCAGGTGGTTTGCAAGGCTGTGGGCGGCACTGGTGTGGTTCCATCAGGGAGCCACCTGATTATCCCCGGAACTGCAACTGCTCCAGGAGAGGAGAACAAAAAATGCTCTGGATGAAGAGACAGAGGAAACATCACTCGCTTCCCAGCCAACAAACTGCAGCAGCCAAGGCTTATCCTGCAGAGGGGATGAGGGGCAGCACAAAAACAATTTATTTTTCTCTGACACCAGTTCTATGCTGATTCCTGAGAATGCACCCCATTTTCCTGCACTAAGATTTCCCTTACCACGCTTGCACTCAGAGATCTGGAGAGCCTCTTCTCTGGCATTCTGTCCCTGCACTCCACCCTCCTGTGACCCCACCTGCAGTGCTGCATCCAGCTCTGCGTTCCCAGTGAGCCCAAAGGAGGCCATGGAGATGCTCCAGGTGCTGGAGCCCCTTAGAGACAGGCTGAGAGAATTGGGAGTCTTCAGCTCCAGGGAGATCCTTGAGCCCCTTCCAGTGCCTAAAGGGGCTCCAGGAGAGCTGGAGAGGGACTGGGGACAAGGAGTGCCAGGACAAAGGGAAACAGCCTCAAGTTGCACCAGGGGAGGTTTAGGTTGGATATCGGGAAAATTTCCTTACCCAAAGGGCTGTCCAGCCCTGGCACAGCTGCCCAGGACAGGGGTGGAGTCCCCATCCCTGGAGGGATTTCCCAGCCCTGTGGATGTGGCACCTGGGGACAGGGCCAGTGGTGGCCTTGGCAGTGCTGGGAATGGTTGGACTCGATGGGCTCCGAGGACTTTTCCAACCTGAACAATTCTGTGATTCTATTTCTCCATCTCCACCTCTCCCACAGCAAAGCTGCCTGATCCCAGCACGGCTGCTGGACACCCACCACCTCCAAATATTTCACATGCACAAGCATTCCAGTGAACATCCAAACCACAAAACCCCCTCCAGCTTCCATTTTCCACCTTTCAGCCTGAAGTAAACGGGTTCCAGGCAGCGTTAAGGCCAGATCTGCTCACTTGAGGCACACAGACAGCCTGGTCAGGCTCAGCATCACTTCCCTCTTCGGAAGACAAATGCTCTGACAACCTCAGTGTCATTCTCAGGGCACAGGGACACCATCTCCTACCTCACCTTGCCTCGACACCCCCAGAAATGAGCGTTTTGGGGGAGGT
>VZRN01003569.1:416424-438924 GCA_013397935.1 Dasyornis broadbenti | reverse complement strand
TGAGAGAAGGCTGAAGAGGGACTTTGGAAAAGGGATGGAGTGCCAGGCTAGGGAGAATGGCTTCAAACTGCCAGAGGGCAGGGTTAGAAAGGATATGGGGAAGGAATCATTCCCTCGGAGGGTGGGGAGGGGCTGGGATGGAATTCCCAGAGAAGCTGTGGCTGCCCCTGGATCCCTGGAAGTGTCCAAGGCCAGGCTGGACAGGGTTTGGAGCAGCCTGGGACAGTGGAAGGTGTCCCTGCCCGTGGCAGGGGTGGCACTGGATGGGCTTTGAGGTCCCTTCCAAACCAAACCATTCCATGATTCTACAAAAGGAAAATAAATCCAGAGATTTTGACATCATCACGTGCAGAACTGGTTTTGCAAACTGGAATTTGTTCTATCATCCTACAAGCACAGAGATATTTCTTCTACCACACTACAACATCGTGTGCTGCGTATTTCGGATGTTATACAGATTTGGAATTAGAGGATCTGGAAGTTCCCTTCCAATCCAAGACATTCTACTGCCCCATAGCCCAGGAGGAATCCCTTGCATCCCCCAGGTGTGTATCCACTACTCTGCATCCACTCAAGGAGCAGGGCAGGAACCATGCCAGGTTATTTGGGAGGAAGGAAACATTAATTCTCTGCAAACCTTTGACCACACTGGGCTACTCAGCACAGCTACCCTGATGTTCTCCTCCAGGAGGGCTGATGGCAGAGGAGGTTGGGAGCCACCAGCACCTCTCCCCTATTTTTCACTCCTTCCCACAGAATTGCCTTTTCTCTATAATTCCACTTAGAGTTACACTGATGAGGTGTTTTTACTGTTTCATTTTTCTGCACAGCCCCAAATATCCACTCCCAAAGGACTCTGGATCAAGAAATCTGCACCCTCAGTTGCTTTGTGAAGATCCTGTTGCCAAAGATAACCTGGCCTAGAAAATTAATATATGAAACATGCAATGCAAATGTGCTGCACTACGTGAACAAAGTGTAAGATCCTCGCTGGGCTAAAAAAGGAACAGCAAATTCCTCAGCTTTCTATACGTCCCTTTGTAAAAGTGCACGTTAAAAATAATACTCATTAAAGTGCTTAAGCGCAATAAAATGGAACTATTTCCTTACTGCATACGGATGAAGTCAGTATCAAAGTACTGACTTTTAAAAATTTGTATTAATTTATTATTGAGTTATAAATACCAAATGGATGAAGCTAAGATGTACACAGCACTTTCCAAACACTAATTCACAACATCCTTCCAAGAACGCAGCAGCAGCAGCAAATAATTCCCAGAATATTCTGGCTTCAATCTCAAAGTTAAGGTGTGTTTTTCCTTCTTTTTTTCCCCCTCTTTTTGTTTTTCTTTTAGGGAGTATGTATTTAAGCAGCCAACAAAACAACTGGGAGGAGGTAAAGTGTGATCCCGTGCAGCCACTCAGCCTCTTGACTGATCCCAGTGCCATCACACAGCGCTGCTTAAATGAACTGCAACTGGAATTCCCGAGATCCAAATTATTTAAACAGACATCCTGGAAGCAAACAGAGGAGCAGTCCTACCAGTGACCTCTGATGGGATTTCAGAGATTCCAGGTTGCTCAATTAACAGGCAGCCCTAAAATCAGTGCCTTGCTTGGAGGGAGTTCTCACAGGTAACCTGCCAGGAGAGGAGGAGTCTGCAAAGGCACAGGCAGAAATTTGGGTTATTTCGGGCGTGAGAAGCAGCTGGAGTTGGGGAAACACCCCAGTCCTGCACCTCTTAAAGAATGATTTGATTTTCCAAAGCATCTAAAGAATATGACAGGGATTTTACTAAGTTGTTAAGGTTAATAATCACATATTTACCTGATGTAACAGCCCCGTTATTTTACATAAACCTGCAGCATCAGGAAAATCCTCCTCATGCTTCGCAAGCTGCCACAAAAAGGAGGCTGCTCTTCATGCCGTGCTCTCCTGCCAAACCCAATGAAGTCAGCACAGGCACGACATGTTTATACAACATTAAGGGTTCACGTTAAGCTGAAAGCAAGGAGGAAATCTGACTTTCAGATTGACAAATGAAGAGTGCTCGTGCATTCTGGAGTCTGCAACAAAGGAGCCGGTTGTGTTCCTGCCCACCGCGAATCCCTAACAAACCCTCCTCCCTGGAAAGATGGTCAGAGCTAAGG
This sequence comes from Dasyornis broadbenti, assembly GCA_013397935.1. Lineage (NCBI taxonomy): Eukaryota > Metazoa > Chordata > Aves > Passeriformes > Dasyornithidae > Dasyornis > Dasyornis broadbenti. Next base: position 436,773 of record VZRN01003569.1, on the reverse strand, counting down.
TCACAGCACCCTCCATCTGCATTTCAGATCTTGACTTTTGTTGGCTTTACTACTTCTTTTGCCATTAAATATGAATGATGTTCCCCGAAACATTTGGAACATTAATTACAAGGAAATAAACGTAGGGAAACGCAGGGCTCCGGTCATTGTTCACCTGCGGAACGACAACCAGGAGCTTCCAGCAAAGTGCTAAAATATAAAAGGGTGATGTTCATTCATGTATTGGTCCAAGCTGCAGCACTATAAAGTACATCAAAAGGTGTTAATGGTTTCAATATTTATCTGCTGCAGGGAAGCACTCTAAAAAGAAGACAGAAAAAAATTTCTGCTAATGGCTGTGTCTCTCCATTAAAATGAAAAGCTTAATGCATCTTATAATCAGAGGACAATTTGCAAATCATTAAGAGAAATGTAAAATTCCATTAAAATACAAATCAAGAGTCCCTCACTGGACTAATAATCTTTTTGATATTATTTTGCATTTCACTATTTCTGTTCCCAATATCCAGGCACCACAAATGATCAGTTCTTGAACATGCTATTTACCACAGCCTACTTCTTTAACGAGAGACTGAGAGAAGTATAATCTGCTATTCAGAGCAGGTACTAATGAAGAATTCCATATATTCTGAAATTTAATTAAAACCCCAAAGATTTCAAATTAGATGCAATTTGAAATGCCTGGGGCAGAAATACATGCACTTGCGTGGCAAGGGTATCACGCTGAAAGTTGATACCGTAATTGGTCTTGATGTATTTTTGTGTTGCCAGGCTGAAGCACAGAACTCATAACCATATAAAAATTCTCTGTAGATTACCTGCTCATTGAAAATGCCATCACTCAGGTAGTTCTCTACTAAATTACCATGCTACTAAAATGCACAAAGTGATTCGAAGAGAAGAGTGGCACAGCTGGTCGACGCTGCCAATGAGTTATGCATGCGTCGACGCTGCCTTTTTTCTTAGTAAAATATGCTCAGTTGAATATTAAAATATAATTGGCATTCAACCTAAGTAGCTTAAACCATTTTGTTATCTTCTTTTAAACCGATTTGGCTCCTCCACAGTTATTTTCAAGGATGCGATTCACAAACTAATGACACCATCACATTCAGCTAGATTTGTACTATTTTACATTTGTCATAAATAGGGACAATTTCTACAGCCTTCTAGGGATGTCCTTTAATACTGGCTCCTCTTGAACATCAAAGGCCCAATTCATGGGGAAAAAAGACAGAAAGGAAAAAAAAGGAGTATGCCATTTATGTTGTTCTTGCATATTTTATTCTGAGAAGAGTGCCGGATGCAAATTTCTAGTGAAAAGTGTGTTTTTACAGTTAAACGAGTCCTCGTTTTTCCCAGGATAAAATGGTCAGCAAATGAACTGGTCAGGAGATGTGGCAAAACATCTTGGAAATGGGTCAGAAAGGGGCATCCTTAGGTCAAGCAGCAGCAAAATACCTTCATTACAAAATTTTTCACCTCAGATGAATTTATTTATGTGACCCTAATATAAAGGCTGTCAGAAGTGCCACTATATTGTCATTTCCCGAGAAAAAATTAACAATATTACTTAGAAACAAGGTGCTCACCATAGTAACAGTCCCATTAAGCACATTACCTTTGAAACACCAAACAGGTTAAATGTATATGAGTATTGATGATATTTCCCATCGATATGGGGTTTTAAGTAAAACTTGCCTGAAAGTTCATTAATAAAACAGGTGTGGGAGGCTGTATTTATAAAATCCTTTCCTTTTATCTTGATTGCATGGCTTTTTATCAAGGAGGGGTGCAAAGGTTACGTGGGGCTGCATGTGTGGTGAGCAAGCCAACAAATCAAAGGAAAAATGAATTAAATTAAACTTATTCCTCACAGGTCTGCAATGAGAGCAGGTGCTGAGGTCTGGGGCCGCGGGTGAAGATGACGAGCACGTGACTCTGGATAAAAAAGTCATTTTCCTACACTGGTGGGGCTTTTCCACCTTCAGTTCCTACCTTTTAATCTAAATCTCATATAGAAGCAGCAGTGTCAAAAGCTACCGGGTTGGTCAAAATGTTTCTCAGCTCAGGGTCAACTGATTCCTTTTATTTCATGGGGAGAAAAGGGATGTGATTTGGAACAAATTCCCTTTATCAAGAAGCCTCACACGCACGTGGCTTTTAGAGCTGCTGATGTCAGAGCCAAACCGCCCCGACTTTGGTCCAACTGCACTTCTGTGCAAATATTTATCATGGAATCGTGGAAGGGTTTGGGATGGAAGGGACCTTAAATCCCACCCAGTGCCACCCCTGCCATGGCAGGGACACCTCCCACCGTCCCAGGCTGCTCCAAGCCCTGTCCAGCCTGGCCTTGGGCACTGCCAGGGATCCAGGGGCAGCCACAGCTGCTCTGGGAATTCCATCTCGTCTCCTCACCACCTTCACGGGGAAGAATTCCTTCCCAATATTCCGTCACCAAAACACAAATCCTTCCTTTCTGAACAAAAGCTTGGAGTAACTTCAATATCCACACATCTCTGCAGCTATTTCAGACTCTTGAATCACTGGACTATCCCCAAATTTTCTGGTAACAAGTAAAAATATTGCCATTGTACAGGTGAACACTGGCTGTGGATCTTCAATCCACTCTTACCTAAAGAAAAATAATTATTTAGAAAATGCTCCTTTATTCTAATTATGTCCTTCCTGTAATAATATAAAGAATATTGGCAAGAAAGGAGTGTCCTGCTGGAAATACAATGAATTTTTTAAAGTAGGTGATCTTTTCCCTGCCTTCTCCATGACAGGACAGACACACTGCTCTCTCCATCCTTAGACTCTTCCAAGGCCCCATCAGGTGGTGGTTACCCAGAAAAGCTCCACCAAAACCCCAAGAACATCTGGAATCAGTGCTTCCCAAAAGGAAAATTGCACCTAAGAGGGCCTGAATTCTCCTAAATGGCTCACATTTGGATGCCAATTTAACCTATGAACAGTGAGCTCCAATAAAAGTCTTTTAGATACACTTAAAACCACATGGGCTTCCACTGACAACTACGGGGATTTTGCTCTGAATTCAACACGAATTGGGTCAGGAATTTTGCAGACATTTTCATCCAGAGTGCATTTGTATTGATTTTCTTGTTTAGTTTTGGTTTTAAACACATATAGTTGGTAGAAAGGAATGGGCCAACTGGGCTGGAAAAAGAACTAGAGATATAAAAGTAACTGGGCTATTTTGGGGTTTTGTTGTTTCCATTTTTGAAGGTTGGTGAGGATTGATTTCTGTTTGCAGAAAATTGTAGGAAAGTATTGGATTGTAAAAATCCATTAAATGTCTCACAAAACAGTGACTTTCTGCTTATCAAAACTCCTCTCACATGAAATGGTAATAAAAGAAGATGCCAGTCTCCGGAATTTGAATTTTGAGTTGGCAGACAGAAATAGGAAAGCTTGTCATCTCTTTGCACTTGAATCTGCCATGTCCAGATATGTGAAGTACGAACGTTTCCGAGCAGATTATTTCATATTTAACACTTTCTAAAAGCCTAAATAGAAATGTATTTGCATGTCTGATGAAGCTGCAGTGTTGAGAAAGGGAAAATCAGAAATGTTTCTCAACTATTTTTTTTTTCTTTAATGAATAGAACCTCTAGTATAAAATTAAGAGAATTTCACAAATTGCAGAATAAATCAATGGTAAAAATGACATTTTGTATTTGTCTAGGAAAGGGCAAGTCTTGCCTTGTCCTCAGCAAGTGAACAGTGCAGCTCAAAACTGTAAAATATAAATACAGAAGCCCAGAATGGTTTGGGCTGCAAGGGACCTTAAAGTCCATCCAGTGCCACCCCTGCCATGGCAGGGACACCTTCCACTGTCCCAGGCTGCTCCAAGCCCTGTCCAGCCTGGCCTTGGGCACTGCCAGGGATCCAGGGGCAGCCACAGCTTCGCTGGGAATTCCATCCCAGCCCCTCCCCACCCTCCCAGGGAACAATTCATTCTCAATATATCCCATCCATCCCTACTCTCTGGCAGTTTATATAACCTGGTGGATTCCCCCTTCCCCAATTTTCCCATTTTTACTGGAAATACAGGCACCATGGAGAGATGATACTGGGATCAGAGATCTGCAATGCATTTTAGTAATGTAAACGCTTTTCTTCTTTAAATAATTTTTAATATTTCAAAAAAGTCTATGGACAAATTGTATGTGGGAAAAATTTACTCTCAGGATACCATAATCAAGGTGAGCACCACAGCCACTGAAATGGCTTTTACATGTAAGCGTTCAGGGGATGCTGAATTTGTCATCTCAGAAGGAGACAAATTAACAGCTCCTCAATCTTGTGATTTAAGTATTCCAACCACAAAAAGAATAAGAAAATACTTCAGCCTTTGCTGAGTTTCAGTCAGAAAATACAGAAAGATCTACTTTTCTTTCTTAATTTGCTGCAGGCTGGGAATTGTTTTTACAGTTTAGAATGTGCAAAACCAATAAAAGAAAGGTGCTGGTGCCCCTCCTGGAAGGGTGAAAAGTACTCAGGATGGAGTTGTGGGAGGATTTTCTCCATGGGAGCTTTCCAGGGGGAGAGATCCCCAAGCCTTGCAGAGCATGGGAGGAAGCTGAGTCGAGGGAAGACTCCAACTCCACGGAGGTGACACAGAGAGTGAGGAGTTTCCTCAGCCCACACCTGGCATTTCCCTGCGTTTCCACCATGCCCGGGAAGGGCTGGGGCAGGCTCGCAGTGCAGTGTGAGTGTCTGAACAAGGAGGAAATCACAGGGTAATTATTGATCACAGGCCTGGCTACGTCACCTCGGAGGGAGAATGGAGGTGCTCCCAGCTCCTGTGATGGCTCCGTGCTCCCATTATGGATGAGGTGTTTCATCAATATCCCCCCTCGGATGAACAACCGACAGCATGCAGGGGGAATTGCAGCTGCACCGCTCCCCTCTCTGCTCTCCTGATCTTTCTGCACTGCTGGGCTCTGCCTTGGCTGGCAATGTGACAGGGGTAAGCAGAGAACCATGGAATGGTTTGGGTGGGAAGGGACCTTAAAGCTCATCATGGTCCTGTCCATGGGCAGGGACACCTTCCACTGTCCCAGGCTGCTCCAAGCCCTGTCCAACTTGGCCTTGGACACTTGCAGGGATCCAGGGGCAACCACAGCTTCTCTGGGAACCTGTGCCAGGGCCTCTCTACCATCCCAGGGAACAATTCCTTCCCGATACCCCACGTAAATTAACCCTCGTTCAGTTTAAATCCATTAATGCCCTAAAGCCACTTCCAGACCTCCGAGCCCTGACACTGGAATTCCCAGCTCTTTTGAAGGAGCAGGAGGACTGAGCTGGACTGAGGGAAAGGCTCAGCTCTGCTCCAGGCCTGCACCCTCAGGACAAGGACCTGATGGAGGAATTCCACCTCCAGGAATCCAAAGGACTCATCCCGCGAGGATGGCTGGGCACGCACGGAGCAGAACCGCAGGGCTGCTGCTCGTCACGGGGCGAGGGAGAACAATTTCCTCTGCTCCTGCAGCTCTAATGAGCCATCTGCTCTGCACACACACACAGGCACCCTGTGCCACACGCCCTGCCACCGCAGCCACCCCGCCCCTCAGCACAGCACAGCAAGGCAGGACATGCAGGACCGGCCAGTGCAGCATCGCCATCCCCGTGCCACAGACCCGCCAATCACCCACCGCACGCACAGCCAAAGAAATAGTAACAGTCCCATTTTCTTCTTCAGACAGAATGACCAGGATACATTAAGAGTAATTAATCATTTCCCATTAGGAATGCTCGGGGATTTTTTCTAAGGTGTCCCACTCGGAGGAGTGGGAAAACCTGACTTTCTCTTTGCTCAGTGGGATTCGACATGGAGTCATGACGCAGGCTGTTGAAAATTCCACGTTTTCAATTACATTTAAAAAGAAATAAATTGGCTGCATATAAACTGCAGAGCCAGTAAGGAGAGAACTCCTGGAGGTGTTGGGAAACCAAACTTTTCCCTCTCTACAAATTTCTCCCTCTGCACAACTCCTGACAGGAGGGGGCAGCCGGGGGGGTCGGGCTCTGCTGCCAGGGAACAGGGACAGGAGGAGAGGGAACGGCCTCAGGCTGGGCCAGGGGAGGTTTAGATTGGAGATGAGGGAAAATTTCTTCAAGGAAAGGGTTGTCCTGCCCTGGAACAGCTGCCCAGGGCAGTGGTGGAGTCACCATCCCTGGAATTGTTCAAAAATCTGTGGACGTGGCCCTTGAGGACATGGATTAGTGGTGACCATGGTGATGGTGCTGGGAATGGTTGGCCTTGATGATCTTAAAGGTCTTTCCCAACCCAAACGGTTCTGTGATTCCATGATTCTCCTGCCTGCCTCAAGATTCCAGATTCCATCTTTGCCAATGCCAAGTTACGAGAGGAATGGTTAATTTTGTATTTTAAGTGCTTTTAAACACATTTCCCCCAATCTCTCCGCTTATGTTATCTCAGAGTTGACTATCACAAGTTTTCTCTCCACAAGGACCTATGTCTTCAAAGCCGGCACAAAAGCAGCTGCAGAAAACTGACCATGAATTGAGAAGTGTTTCATTCCAAAAGCACTTTGCGATATTTTTTTGTTAAATGAGGAATCTTTTTAGGGTGTTTTTTGTCATAACCAAAACCCTTCCTGTCCTCAGATAAAGTTAGAAAGAAAAATAAAATAAAATTTGATATAAGCACTGATTAGAAACAAATTGTGCAATAGTCAGTGCTGATCACAAAAGCAGTTGAGGATGGAACTTGAATTCTAAATCAAAGAGCAACACTGTAAATGATCATATTTACAGGGAAGGGGAGGAAAGAAGGGCCAGAGGTTTTGATGATCATGGAATCACACAGAATTCTGGACTGGTTTGGATGGAAGGGACCTTAAAGCTCATCCAATTCCACCCCTGCCATGGGCAGGGACAGCTTCCACTGTCCCAGGTTGCTCAGGGCTCCACTTGAAGAGTTGCTGCTGAACAGGAATGTAAGAAAATCAGAGTGATGAGAAAAAGCCTTTCTGGCTTCGGGTCCTCATGCTCTCACTGATGTTTGCTCTGCGTTTTTAAGTGCCTGGAGAAAAGAGTAGGCACTTTCAAATGTAAATGTGTAAAAGTAAATAAATACCAAATTCCTAATTTAGCAGAACTGCAATTCTGATGTGCAGATAAACTGAAGTGTAACCCATCATAATTTGATTTTTACCTCACCTCTCTCCTAAATAACTTTTAAAACCAGGTCCTTCAAATTTTTGACATCTATTTCCACACTCCTCCCGATGTAATTTTTTTTTCTATTTTATGAAAGTATTACTAGGAGAAAGTCACAGAAGACCAGAAATGCTCTCACCTCGTTGTGATTTGAGCCAATTAATTCTTCATTAGCGTTTCCATGACGTAGGTGCCTTCCCCCAATAAAACACACACACCTGGTCCCAGGCCAGGAACAAATAACTGAACTAAATTAAAACAACTTGCACATGCAGATGGTGGGATCAGAACACTGCCCTGCACCCAGCCCGTGGTGCAGGTGGGCAAACTCAAACCCCCCGAGCACCAGTGGGCAGAGTGACCACCAGAGCCATCCTTCCCAAAGCCACAGGTGCTGCAGGGACCCTCAGCTGATTGCCATGGCCACCAGCCACAGCACGTCCCAACCCTGCCACAGCTCCTGCCTGCCTTTCGAGCCTGGATGCTGCTGACGGACTTTCCTTCCTCTCTCCAAAAATTCAAGGGTGATGATAGTTTCCCTCAAGAAGACTCCAGTCGACAAATATCCTTGTTTTCCCCCTTTTAAATGATCTCTGGTGCCTTCCAGTGTTGCCTGCACAGGAAGGTTGTGTCCTAGGGATGGACCAAACCTCTCAGGGCTGAACCCCAAACCAAAAGCTAAAACAACATCAGCAGTGCTTACACCAAGAAATTTCATTCAGAAAGCTAAAAAAAAAAATTCAGTAGCCCATTTAGGACAACAAATGAAAAGAAAAAAAAGCATCATTTTAAATGATTTATAATCTTCTGGTGGATAATCTGGGAAGCGGAATTCCCCTCTGTTGTTCAGAGATGGCAGAGGCAGCAGCAGTCATATTTCCTACCTGGCTTTGCCTATTCACATCCACCTCAAGGATAAACTTTCCACAACATGGCCCTTAACTTCATCCCAGCTAATAAAAAACTTCCTCAGTACCACCCTGGAATCTCACTGTGAAAGATCTGGCACTGAGGGATTTCCATAACATGGAAAAGCAAGTACAGAAGATGCTCGTGACAACAAAGCTGTTGTGCAAAGCTCACAGAATGTGAGACTCCCTGATTCACTGAGAAATGGTGACATTCAGGGGCAGGCAAGAAGGCACTGCAAAAATCAGACTTCTGAGATGATGATGACTATTATTATTATTGTTATTATTATTATTGATAATGGGACCTGTTTCATTTCAAGTGATTGATTCCTGTTACGAGGCCTTCAGAAACACAAATAATAAATGGGGAATGGTGAGGAGGAATTTTTCTCAGGTGTTGCTTTTATCTAAAGTCATAAATAGCACAACTTCTCGGTAACACTTCTCTCTGTTCTTTGTTTAAAAATATCAAAAGTATCTATGATAACTCTGAGGAATGAAAATACAGCTCCCTTATGCACCCTACCCCTGACTGCTTCCCTGGCACTTTTCTATTGACAGGGACACAGAACCACAGAATCAGGGAATCACTGAGGCTGGAAAATCCCTCTGAGCCCATCAATTCCAACCATTCCCCAGCACTGCCAAGGCCACCCACGTCCCCATGTGCCACATCCACAGGGCTTTTAACTCCCTCTGCGGATGGGGACTCCACCCCTGCCCTGTGCCAGGGCTGGACAGCCCTTTCCATGCAGAAATTCTCCCTCATCTCCAAGCTAAACCTCTGCTGAAGCAATGTGAGGCCGTTCCCTCTCCTCCTGTCCCTGTTCCCTGCAAGCAGAGCCTGACCCCACCTGGCTGCCCCCTCCTGTCAGGAGTTGTGTGCAGAGCAATGCCAAAGCCTCAACCCCCCTTTCTGCTGGCCAAAAGCTCCTTTAAGTAGCCACCACCTCAGTGAGCAGCTCACAACCCTTCAGGTGCGTTCACTCTCCACCCTGCCAGTGTCCGCAGCCAACCCACACCATTTCATGGCTGTTGCCCATGGCTGAGGGAGATGGGGGAGGGCAGGGAGGGTGGCACTGACCTTTCTGGAGCAGGGGGTGGTGGAAGGCTGGCACAGGCAGGCTCTCCGTGGCCGCTGGCTCACAGAAGTAGGCTCGGAGCCAGGCCGTGCACTGCTGCAGCGGCTCCGGCATCTCCTCGGTCCCCTCGCACACCTCGCATCCTGCTGAGGACTCGGCCCTGCTGAGACACAAATGCAAAATTGCAATGGGAAAAATGACAAAACCTGGCTGGATGGGGCTCTGAACAACCTGGTCTAGCAGAATGTGCCCCTTGGGTGGAACAACGTGGTCTTGAAGGACCCATCCTACCCAAACAACTCTGTGATCCTGTGATAAAACCGAATATTCACATTCTCTGTATCAGCAAAATAAAATCCTCAAAACATTTAATCTGGAGTCAGATCTTTTTCCTACTCAGAGAAAAGTGAAAGGATTCTTCACAGCAGTAACAAAAGTTCACCCTCCTCACCTCTACAAATGCAAAGATGACACAATATTATAAACACCTGTAAGAAAACCATGGAAGACTGGAACGAGGAGAAATCCGTGTGGGAAATGTCAGGGAGCAAGAACACCACCCAAGCCCAAGGGGGACGACACATCCTTGTGCTTCCAGGGCCATGGAGATGAGGCCGCTCCTCCACGTCCCCCAGGGGCTCAGTCCCTTGTCCCCAGGGCCCATCCCTGGGGGAAGGAGGGAAGGAAGCAGCTCCGTGCCGCTCCCTCGGCCCCGCTTCCTCCAGCGCCGTGCAGGTCTCTGCTTCCCTCCCCTGATTCAATTGGAAGGAAGCAATTGAGAATTCATTTGATTTTCAATGGCAGCTCGTGCTGGCAGGGGCTGAGAAGCAAAGCGAGCGAACAGAAAGCACCCGTAAATAAAAACGTGTTTCTTCCCTTTTCCCTACTTTCCTCCTTTTTGTCTCTTTTCCCCTGGAAGGGCAACATGTGGATGAGAGCGAGGAAAAAGTGAACCCTGGATTTGGACATACCCAGCTGTGTGTCCCAACCTGCACGCTTTCAGGGATGCAGAGCAGTGCTGGGAGAGGGGTGGTGGTGCTCTCCTGGTGCTTCCCAAGGCTGGGCTGTGGTGCGAGGGCTCTGAAAGCCGCAGAGCCCCGTGTGAGGACACCAATAACAAACAGCCCATCAGCAATGCTCCCACGAGAAATGATGGACACAACAGCAAGGGTGACGGCCAGAACAGCAAGCCCTGCCAGCAGTCTTCTCCCATTCAGACCCCTCACCACCACTGATGGGCCATCCAAAGGTTTCCTGATTCCTGCAGCCTTTTCTCCCAGCTGGAAATAAAGTCAGAGCCAGAAGTTCCTCAGAGTTAGACCTCAGCAGCAGAGTCTTCTGCTGAGAGGCTGGATGTGTCCCAGAGTGGGAAAACGGAGGGAAAACTGTAGCAATGTCAGAGTATGTGTGACCCTGAGACAAGGGAAGAGAAAACCAGAGCAATAGTGCCAGCAAGGTATGGGGACAGAGCAAAGCAACCCCAATTCCTGAGCGTGCTGCGAGCAGGGGAAGGGATTTTGGGAGACTCCTCTGAGCAAAATGCCAAAGCAAATGAAAGAAGTGACGTTCCAGAAATGGCACCACAGAGCCCAGCTCTGCTGTAGCCACGAGGCAGCTCTGCAGAAAGCCCAACATCTCCAGTGCTGGACCCAGCCCTGTGCAGGGCCGGCCATGCCGGGATGTTGGGATCATCAGCGGAGCCTCCGGACGGGATAAGGGATGTGCCAGCGGGGCTGGGGCACGGAGCCCTCAGCAGCAGAGCCCTCGCTCGCCTGGAGCCCGATCAAACAGCCCTGCCCTCCCCCCAGCCCCAACTCATCTTCTGATTAATTGGGGACCGCTGAGGGCCACGTAATTACTGATGAGAAAGTGGAGGGACGCAGAGACGGACAATTAAAACACTCCAGCCACACCGGAGTCCATGGCTTGGAGCAGAGGCAAAACCAATCTGAAGAATCAGCTTTGGATCCAGTTTGGTAGGAGTTCAGTGCAATTTTATTTCTCTCTTTGCAGGTATTTATCAAATTAATGCTTTTGACTTCTCCCTTTCTTTTCGTGTGTGAAGTAGGATCAATTTGCTTTATAAAACTGATGTGTACTTTGTGCTATTTTTCTGATGAATTATCTCTTTGCTAAAAAAAAAAAAGGGTATGAGAATCCACACACAAACTTTTTTACACGAAACCTCATGATGTGGACTTCAAACTAAGCTCCCAACACCAGGGACAACCCATTATTTCTCATGGGTACAACACAGCAGGATATGGCTCTGTTTTACTGTGGATTGTTGAAGCTACAACAAAACAATAATGAGAGAATATAATGACAGTAACTCCTCTGAAACCTGGGAGAGAAATGGGGAGACTTTTCTGCCCCGTTTATCCAGAAGACCACGGAGAGCGCTCTAAACTACGGATGCCTTATGTTTTTCACATCATCCTGTTTCCCGTTCTTGGGAGTCTGGAAATCATTTGGGCTGTAATGTCACCATAAAACAGAAAAGCTCCATCTCCTCACGGCTCCAGGAGCAGCAGCTCCAGTGGCTCCGGGCTCTGCCTCTGACTGCAGACAGGGAGCAGCCCAAGGGCACTGAACCACCTTCAGTCACCCCCAAAACAGGTGGGGAGCAGCCAGGGAGACTCCAGGAGCACCTCCCAGGGCCTGCAGGGGCTCCAGGAGAGCTGGAGAGGGACTGGGGCCAAGGCATGGAGGGACAGGACACAGGGAATGGCTTCCCACTGCCAGAGGGCAGGGATGGATGGGATATTGGGAAGGAATTGTTCCCTGTGAGGGTGGGGAGGCCCTGGCCCAGGGTGCCCAGAGCAGCTGTGGCTGCCCCTGGATCCCTGGCAGTGCCCAAGGCCAGGCTGGACAGGGCTTGGAGCAGCCTGGGACAGTGGGAGGTGTCCCTGCCATGGCAGGGGTGGAATGAGATGATCTTTAAGGTTCCATTCCAAGCCAAACCATCACACACATTCCTCACTTCTACCAGGTGCTCCCTGGCAGGAGTGTTTGGATAGGATTTATTTTTGAATTTCTTTTTAATTGCTGTTTTTAAGAGCAGTGGCCTGCCACTGCTGAACTTCTCCAGATGTTTTTGGTGGGCCCATTCTCCCAGAAATTCAACACCAGAGGTTTTCCCAACACCTGCCACCTCCATGGCCACCTCCACCTCGGCCAGGAAAGGAAACGCTCTGCAAGGCAGGAATGAATTTGCCTTCCAAGAATGCACTGACTTCTTTTCCTGTAGGGTACAAACTCCATGTGCCAACACACACACCCAGAGCTTCAAACTGGCAGAGAGTTGAAAAAAAGGAAAACCTTCACATTAATTTTGCTTGGCTAGAGATGGCAACAGCTATTCCTGGGAATTTGACAGCTTTAATAAAGTGAAAGAAGGCCCATAACTCATGCATGGGTGTCTTCTGCTGGCCCTCCTCCCTTCCCTGCCCTTCCCTCCTCCCCTTTCCCTTTCCAAACTTGCAGAGCAGCTCTCCTTCCACAAACTACCTTGGCATTAAATATCCAACTGAAAACACCAGCTGCCTTTTAAAGGATTTTCTCAGGCTTCAAAGCCTTAAGTACATTTCAAAAAGCAGATTCAAAGCGGTCTCAAAACATTCGTAAGAAGAGCAGAGGAGTGACATCATGGGAAATTTCCCCCTCTGGAAGGAAATCCCTCTGCTCAGTGTTAGGTTTCCTGGAAGGTTTCTGAGCACCCGACTCCAGGCATGGATCTTTGAGCATCTCTGAGTCAAGATGGACAGGAAAAAGTTGAAATTTAGAGAAAAATACCCATCTAAGATTCATATCAACTACCTGGGCCTAAACTTTAGGAACGAAAAAGAAAAAAGTGCCTTTCTTAATGTCCTGCCTTGGGTGATCCCCAGGGGAAGGACCTGCTCCTGGCCACAGAGGCACCAGCAGCACACAAGGTGGTGGCCGAAGGGGTCATTCATTATGTTTTATCTCTATGGAAAGTTTAAGTCTTAATCTTGTGATTCAACAAGATGCAATTTTACTTTAATACAGGAAAAGAAAAGAAGCATGTTCATGGAAAAATAAAAAACCCCAAACCCTAAACGAAATATGTAAGAAAGTTGACAGCTTTGCTTTCACCCTGGAGAATTTTATCAGTTTTCCTTAAAAGCTACCAATGCCTTTTTTTTTTTTTTTTGCAGTGGAGCTGGAATCATGAGAAACATTCATTTAAACCACATTAATGCTATTTAAATCGCTTCCACTTTCATCAGAGTCTGTCACTGCACTTGTTTTCACTCCTGAATTGTGCTAGGTGCTGCCTGGCATCCCAAAAAATTCAAAGAGGAGGTTTTTGTATTTTCACCCGGTCAACAAACGATCATTGCTGTGGGGTTTTAGTGTGCATTTTATATTTTATTCTACTTAATTTCATTTTCTTGACCTGGAATTTTTTTCTTTGCAGTAAGGTGGTGCCCTCTAATCTGTCACATGTCCGTCATGCGCCTGCCTTGACTTCTTGGGGATGGTGAATGGACATTCAGCTGCAGGTGACCAACTCACCAACGTGGCTGTGCAGCGTGATGCTTAATTAAAACTACAAACTCCTCCAACAGAAAAAAAGAGCCCGTTTTAAGCTATCAAAAGTCATCTCAAAATACAGATGTATTGTTTCAAGCTGGATGTGTCTCACCAAGAGCTCGTTTTTCAGGCCAGGCACCCGCTGCTGCTGCTGCACATCTCCAGCCTGTGGCGGTGAAGTCCAAGAGACCCCAAGATCGGTGCCAACATGGGAATCAACCACAGGGTCAGGGTTTTCACACACAACAGCTATTCCACACCGCTCCTCCTGCAATCCTAGCCATTTCGTTCCATTACAGCCCTTTGCAAAGTCTGGGGGAGCCAGCTGGCTCCTGCCTCCGTGCAGCTGAGAGGTGTCTCCCCAGAGCTCCCTCCCAGTCGCCGCTCTGCTGTGACTCCTCGTGTTTGCACGGGATGGAATGAAGGAAAAGATGGTTTCAGCAGAGGGGGAGCAAAGCAGCAACACCACCTGGTTCAGTTTAACAGGCTCCTTCCAAAGCCGCTGCCAAGGACGGGGAGTTTCTAAGGCGCTTCCAAAATAAACATGTAAGCAGCAGATTGGCTTCGGGATCATCCCAAATAGCTGAACCGTGAGGGAAACCAGAGAAATGCTGGGAGAAGCCATGTTCTGAAGGGGCAGGATGTTCATTATTTATTTCGGAGCCACTTTTTGCCTCAGTCCTTAACAAACTCAAGGGAAAGAGGGTGGACCTTGAGCTGTGTTGAAAGGAAGAGGATGTAACACAACGACTCTGCTGGCACATTCCTTGGGGAAAGCCAGGAGCTGGCAGCTTCCTTAGGATGAATAAACACCGTGAGAGTGTTGTAGCAGCTCCCACAGCACATTTTTAAATAGATGTCTATTTATAAAGCATTTGTGTAATTTAAATATAATTGATTGGTGGACTGTAACATCCAAATCTCACTTCCACTGCCTGTAGCCACACACACCTGAGTGTTTTATCCCTGGAAAACTACCTCACCTTCCGGTGGTTCGCCTAAGAAGGGTTTAGAAACTAAGCCAGTGAAGAGTCCCCTTTATTTAAATTTTAAAATATTCTACTTTTTTTTGGGTAAAGATATTAAAAAAAAAAGCTCCCTAAAGTAGCACATGAAAAAATTGCTACTTCTCCTAGTCTGGAGTCAACAAAGTGCCATTGATACTTTTGGGCAGACTCAGATTACATTATTAATTACAATTTTTTTTATTTGTAATATTCTGTAATTTTTAATAATTTGTAAATTTTTAATTTTACTTTTTTCGTTTAAATTTTTTGTGTGTTTCTTTGTGATTTTTTTCCCCAATGGTGGGAAGTGCCTGATGACTGTTGGTATGGNTATTTATATATATATATATATATATATATATATAATAGTTAATAACAGAGCTCCTAAATCAGAATAATTTTTTACATTTGCTGGAGAACTCACTCTTGATCCTCTAGGACCTGAATGGTAACTCTTGCCGTGAAATAGGCATAGGGGCCAGTAAAATTTAAAGATTATTGGTTTTTAAATGACATTTTTTGTTTTATCAGCAAATGACCAAAGATAAGTTGTCCCATAACTCTCACACACGTGAATTCACAGAAAAAAGTTGCACTGTCTGAAAATCAAAGGCCGTCTGTCTTTTTCTACACTTACATAGATCTGTGCTTGTCTCACCAACCCATTTTTCTCGTAGAGAAAGACCTGGTGTGTTACTTTTCAAATGGAAGAATCAGCAATGATTAACACACGAAAATCAACATTAAAATCAGACTCAGTGAGGCAGCATTATTCGCTCCATAATAACGCAGAGTGAGTCGACGTTTTTACTGGAGCCTTCATTGTGAAATTAACTAAAGATGTATTTTATCCACACCTAAATGTCATTGAAGCAGCCTTTCTTTGATAGATGAAGGCTAAAGCCACCCCAAAACTGCAGCTGAATTATCTGGTCTCTAATGACTCCAAACCGATTACGGGATGCAGAGCAATCTCGTTAAATTTTATTCCAAAGCTTACTACACTTGTGTTTTCTCTTATTTTTCTATCAATGAAGCCCAGGAGGTTTAAGGACAATTCATTATGTATGAGACCCAACTTACAGTGCTTGACTGTTGATTAATAGCAAAGTTTGCTGTGTGTACATTTGCAGCATTAGATGCATACAATATGCTAACTTATTCTTCCACCCCAGCTAATTATTTACCAAAATGACTACTTGAGACTACAATTTATTAAATGCATGCATCCCGTCTCGATTTGGCCCCAAAAGACAGCCCGGAATGAAGATCTTTTACTTGATGTGACAACTTCTGGAAACAGTGTTATTAATATTGTAAATGTGGCAAATAAAGAGTTCAAATAGCCGGGTGGCTCTGTTGCATTTCTTCCCCCCAACTGAATCAGCGAACAAAGCGCCTTTTTAGGTTTAAAATTCACGGGGAAGCACATCCTGACAGAGTTTAATTTAGCTGCTTATAAATGAAGTGGCTGGATGACGGTAGGGAGAGATTCAAAAAGGGATGAGAGCTGCAGTGAACAGCAATGAGCCCCCAGTTCCTGCTGAACAGCCCCGGCACTGCTCCTTTTAAGACCTATTAAGAAAAAATGGATGCGTTTGGGGAATAACTCCGAACTGAGTCAGACTTAGTCCTTGTCATACAACCTGTGCAATATTTTCCTTATTCTGTTTTTATTTGTTATCAAGGATGCAAATTCTCATGGATCTGACTGGTGAGAAATTCTGCATCCTCTCTTTAACCCCGGGAAAGGAGCATCTGCAGAGAGATTTGGGCATCACGTCCATGATATAAATTCCAAATAAAGAATATAACAAATAAAGGCATAATTAAATGCACAATAAATTAATAAACTAAATTATTGCTGTAATAAACAATAAATAAACACACCTCTTGAGTAAATACAAAGATCTCCAAATAGCCTTGTTTTTCTCCTTTTGCAATTAATGTTACTAAATTTGGGGGCCAAACTGGGCTTGCCCAAGCCCCACGATCCCTGCAAAGCTGCTCCCTGCTTATTCCCTGCTACTGGTGTGTACCAGCAAACACTTGGAAGGACAGAGTGAGACTCCTGTCTCCACACGCCAAGATAAGGAAAATCAATGTCAATGCCCCAAAGACTCCAGTGATAGCACTGAGGGTCATTAAATGCTACTCACTGCCCTGGACCATTGAAGTTTTGATTGGAATCCTATCCAGGGAGACACAGATTTCAAACAAGATCCTGCCCTGGGATGTGGCACCGCGAGGCCACGGCGGTGACTTCCTGAGGAACACCTGAAACACGTCCAAGGAAAACACTGCTCTGTGCGTGTGGGCTTGGCTCCCTTCCCTGAACTTTTATTGTGTTCTCACAGAAGTGAATCCCTTTATGAACAAAGATCTCTGTTAAAGCAGCGATCAGGTGGAAGGACAAGCACAAAGTTATGGTTTCCTCAGCCACCTCAGTCTTCTCCTGTGCGTCCCAATGCCCCAAGCCCTTTGTTGTCTGCTCCATGCCACCCTCCTCCCCTCAGTCCCAGCCTGGTTTGGGTGGGCAGGGACATTAAGAATCATCTCCTTGCACCCCCTGCCATGGGCAGGGACACCTTCCACTGCCCCAGGCTGCTCCAAGCCCCAATGTCCAACCTGGCCTTGGGCATTTCCAGGGATCCAGGGGCAGCTGCAGCTGCTCTGGGCACCCTGGGCCAGGGCCTCCCCGCCCTCCCAGGGAACAATTCCTTCCCAATATCCCATCCATCCCTGCCCTCTGGCAATTTGAAGCCATTCTCCTTTTCCTGTCCCTCCATCCCTTGTCCACAGTCCTCTCCTTAGCCCAGCTTTAAAGTTCTGCCCTTTTTCTCCCCTGGCCATCCTCCTGCCCTCACCTGGTCTGGACCATCTCTGCACTGCTCAGTCTGACCCTACTGCTCTACAGCAGATTTCCTGCTCCACCTCCACGCTGCTCACCAGTTCCAGCACTGCTTTCTTCCTGCTTCCCACCCACAGCTTTTCCAGACTAATTCCTGTTCTCTCCAGATTTCATCCTGCACGTTTCCACCTCGTTTGTGTCAGCAGGAATCATTCAGGCCAAGACAACCACAGCCAGTTCTGGTGCTCATCAGCACCAGGAGCTGTATCTGCCCAGACACCTTCCCCAGAGAGACCCACTCCCCTCCATGAATGAAACTCTTCAAAGACCTCCAGCTGGGCCCCATCGAGAGAACAAAACTATTCCTAATAACAGGGCGGCCTCTTCATAAATATTTCTGTTTCAAATCAGTGGGTTTGGCAGCAGAATGACCGGAAAATTTGCCGAAAAGATAAAACCCCCCCGATTCCTATGTATCTTCTTGTTGGAAAGGACCACCCTGTTCTAGACTGAGAACGGGGGAGATCAAGCACATCCTGAACCACCAACAACTGAGCAGATGCTTCACATCAAATGTTTTAAAGCAGGAAGCAAAAATGAAGCCAAGTTCCAAGCGGCAGCACGCTCTGCCCAAGATGTTCGGCAACATTAAGCATAGGTGATATCATCAGTTCTAGCTTTAATTAGGTTAAAAGAAAGTCAGTTAATTTTAGCACTTACAAGAAATTGTTACAAAACATTTTTTCTTCTATAAAAGAAGTCTCCCATCAGACCTCGGAGGTCGGTTTTATCACAGGCAATTAACTGTGTTAGGGCTGGCTGCAGGGGACCCTTAAACCGCACGCCGCATTCCCTGCGCTTCTCCGCTATCTCCGCTGGTTTGGGGGATTCTCCACCATTCCCCAGCCCTCTGCAGCGGCCACAAACCCACCACCCCTGCTCAGAACCCTGCCTCGCAGTGATAACCCAATTGCTAACTGGTATCTGAAGTCAAATTTACATTTTTTCTACGTATCTCAGATAGATATAATCCCAATTATGCATGGATTTAAAAAAAAAAAAAACCCACCAAACCTAAGGGAGTTAAAATACACATTACAACCCTTATACTGCAAGACCCAGGTCTCTGATCTGGTGCACAGGGACACTGAAGGACAAAAACTTAAGGCTGAATTATTGGAACCGGGCCCTGACTTTGGATGTCCACCTTGACGTGCGTCAGTGCATGAATTCCAGACGACAGTGAGCACCAAGAATTATAATCAACAGCACCTGCAGATCCTCCAGCCTATTAAAATGAATTAAGATACAGATAAATCAGGAACCTCTTAAGAATTCTACTCACCAGGACATTTTTCAAAGCAAGTTCCCAGTGTGGGTGTAAAGTCTGTGACCCCTGAGCATCTCCTGTTGAAGTGAGTCCAGAGGCCACAGAGATGCTCCGTGGCTGGTGCCCCTCTGCTCTGGAGACAGCCTGGGAGAGCTGGGGGTGTTCATCTGGAGAAGAGAAGGCTCTGGGGAGACCTTAGAGCACCTCAGAAAAACTAATATATCCCAATTAAACCAGCATAGTTAATAGAGATCTCCAAAACCTTTCTGCAGGGCTTTGGGGTTGCTACCACACACATCAGCAGGATCCTTCCCAAAATGGCATTACCCGGTGAAGAACCAGCTGTACCTCTTACCAATTCAGCCCCAACCCAAAAAACACAGCAGCAGAAAGAACAAAGAGGATTTTCCCTCATCTGGATCAACATTTGCCAGCACCCCTTGTTTGCTCTTTGCAACACTCCCCAGTGCCTGGGTCACCCCAGGGCAGGCTCTGGCAGGATGGGCACTCTGCACGTACCCAGAGAGGCCTCCCCTGCCACAGCCCATCCCTGCATCCTCTGCATCCCGGGGGGAAAAGCTTTTCTCACAGGTAACCAAGCAGGACCCAATCACTGGATTGGAAAGCCAGCAGGGCACATCAATAAAACCAATAAAAATACTGTTTCAAAATCTGCTGTTATAATTAACTGAAATAAGAGTCTATAAACTGCCACCTCAGAAGAAGCTTGTTAAAGGCTGAGCATAGGAACTGTAATTTAAACACACTCTGCCCTTCATGGACCACCCTGGCCACAGCATGGCCCTTGCTCCTCCCATCTTCCCACAAACCTCTGGATCCCAGGGGGATGCCTCGTTGCTGAGATCCAGGAGTTTTGGGACTTCTCCGTTCAGACCTTACAATCACATCTGAACCTCCTCGGAGAGGACAAAGCAGGACTGAGTTCAATTACAGCCCTGGCACTGCCACATGAGAATCCTGGAATGGTTTGGGGTGGAAGGGACCTCAAAGCCCATCCAGTGCCACCCCTGCCATGGGCAGGGACACCTTCCACTGTCCCAGGCTGCTCCAAGCCCTGTCCAGCCTGGCCAAGGACACTGCCAGGGATCCAGGGGCAGCCACAGCTTCTCTGTGCCAGGGCCTCCCCACCGTCACAGCCAGGAATTCCTTCCTCACCTCTAACCAAAATCCACCCTCTTTCAGCTGAAAGCCATTCCCATTTGTCCCATCCCTCTGGTCCTATCCCCTTCCTAGTCTGACACCCCCTGCGCTGGGAAAGCCAGCCACGCTCACAGAGCACCCTCCTAAGATGAGACAGGCAAAGCTACTTTCCATAACTCCATTTGGAATGGGGCAGGGATATTTTCCCAGCCTGCTTTCCCTCCTCTCCCGTTTG
>VZRN01003569.1:403924-411424 GCA_013397935.1 Dasyornis broadbenti | reverse complement strand
GAATTCTCCAAGATAAACAAATTTGAGGAGAGAGCTGGTCTTATGTGCCCTCATCCTGTTCTTACTGACGCTGCATTTTTCTTCTCAAGTCTTACAGAACAAAAAAACCCTCCAAAACCCAAAAAATCCACCCACAAACCAAACAAAAACAAAACCCCACCAGAACTCCACCCCGCTCCCCTAAAAAGGAAAGAGTTGAGAAAAAGAGTTGATTACTCATAAGAAGGTAAAAAGAAAACAAAAATGGTTTCAAATGAGTTTTAGAGGTGAGCAGAGAGAAGAGGTAGAAAAATGTCTATTCCTAACAAAAACACACACAATGCTATGACAGAAACTTCTGTAGTTTCTTTGAAGCAAGAATGAGCCTTTCCCCTTGCAGAGCACGCACCTCTCAAAACAGTAATTCTTATACTACTGTTAATAATACCAAAAAAAATCAAATTCTACAGTGTTACATCCTGTTCATGAGGCGATTCCTGAAATCAGAGGAAAGCAGGCGTGTCCTGTATTCAGAGAATCCCAGAATTCCAGAATGGTTTGGGTTGGAAAGGACCTCAAAGCACATCCAGTGCCACCCCTGCCATGGCAGGGACACCTTCCACTGTCCCAGGCTGCTCCCAGCCCTGTCCAGCCTGGCCTTGGGCACTGCCAGGGATCCAGGGGCAGTCACAGCTGCTCTGGGCACCCTGGGCCAGGGCCTCCCCACCCTCCCAGGAAGGAATTCCTTCCCAATATCCCATCTAAATCTCCCCACTTTCAGCTTAAAGCTGTTCCCTCTTTTTGTGTCACTGCATCCCTTGTCCAAAGTCCCTCTCTATCTTCCCTGTAGATTCCCTTCAGCCTCACCTCCAATGCTCCTCTGATGTTCCAAGTCACCTTTCCTTCATTTAATTACTGCCGACAATGTTCTTCCCACAGCCTAATTGTTCATTATGAAGTCAGTGTATCAAACCCATGGATTTTTAAATTAAAACCCAGGGAAAGCATGGAAACTTTACAGCCAGTGAGCTACCACAGGCATCGTGCAGAATGACAGGTGAAAATACATGATATTTCTTTTCTGCCACAAACACACATATGAGCCTGTGGTTACATGTTTTAGGTTTAACTCTGCAGGAAATAAGCACCATTAGTTCTGCATCTGAGGCAAACTTAGATTGCAGGCTATGAAAGACAAGGATTTCAGCAAGAAATGTGGGGTTTTTTTCTGTATTTCCCTCAGTGTGAGTGATGCAGGGGATATTAGATTAGCCGCATCTTGCTCATATTTGCATGACAAACACAATTTTCTGCTTCAGATCAAGTACTTTCCATTCGAAGGAAACAGTCGAGTTCTAAAAACTGTTACAGTTAAAAAAATCAACAACTGAGGTCGTATGTTCCTAATTAGCAGCACAGGAATTTGGAAGGTGTCCCTTCCCATGGCACAGGGGGTGGACTGGGATGAGCCTTAAGGTCCCTTCCAACCCAAACCATTCCGTGAGTCCATAAAATTGGAAGAGTTTTCCCTTTTTTTCTCCAAAGAAAGCTGTTGGTTTAGCAGCCACAGCCTCCCAGCAGCCATTCCCCAGGTGCCAAGCTGAGCTTTTCTTTTTGAAGACACAAAAATCCAAAGATATCAAGGGTTGTGAGATGGAAACGTCCTCAAGTTGTGCCAGGGGAGGTTTAGGTTGGATATTAGGAAAAACTTCTTCACGGAAAGAGTTGTCAAGCATTGGAAGGGACTGCCCAGGGCAGTGATGGAGTCACCTGAAGTGTTCAAAAACGTGTGGAGGTGGCACTTGAGGACATGGTTTGGTGGTGAACACGGTGCTGGTTCAAGCTGGTGTTTTCAGAGGTCTTTTCCAACCTTAATGATCCCACGAGGAAAAGCAAGAGGAGGTGCATGACCTGGCCAGTGGGCATCAACACAAACCCATATCAAATAAACTCATGATTATTTACCCTGAAAGGATCTCTCTGCCCTGTTCCCTCTGAGGGGTGAAACCTCGTGTCCCTCCACGATCAGACCTTGTTGCTGTTCTTGATGGAGCACAAACCCTCTGCTTTGTGGTAATTGCTCCTTTGAACATGCTAATAACAAAACCTAACTCTTCTTTATGCTCCCCCATTTTTCTGGATTAAGTGTGAATTTTTATAGTGTTTTTTCCCAACAAGACATCTCGCTTGTAAATAACCCAGCATTAAGTGTCATGATATAATTGATTTTCTAATGAGATTTTCAAAAAGCATTATAATTTTGCTTGTCAGGAAATCTTTACGGCAGAAATAAGTCCTTCCATATGCATTCCTTAGAAACTCAACTTTTTATTCCTGCAGTGGAGTTGAGGTGGATTCAACCTCGTGGATTGCCCTAAAATACTGTATTGTACCAGATATTTTTATGGCTCTCCACATTTTCCTGCTGCACTGGGAAACTGGGGGGGAAATTATCCCAGCAGCGTGCCTGGGGTGAGATAACCTCAGTCTGGGATGGGCAAACCCAACAGCAGAAGACTGAGGGCTGGACTCGACCATCTGAAAGGTCTTTTCCAACCTTAACAATTTTATGACAGCTACAAGTGACATCGAGGTGGATTTGATGCCACAGAGGTGTTGAAGTAGATACAACCCCCAAAAGGATTCAGCCTGGTCCTCTAAAAAACAAAATGTCCAAGTTGTGCTAATTTGGAAAACGTTGCAGGTGGTCTCTGGCAAGAGCAAGTCACTGGTGTCAGGACCTCTTTAGATATTTACTATTTAATATCTATTCTTATGGTTTAGTGGTCATGGTGATACTCAGTTGAAGGTTGGACTTGATCTTTTCCAACCTTTATGATTCTGTGTTTCCACTCTATGATTTTGTCTTAAGCTGGATCTTTCCAGTTTGGCACCAGGATTAAGAAACAAGCAGATGCCTCCTTGCAAAACACTAGTAGTTAAATAAAAAAACAAAAGTGCAAACTGTGGTCACGGCAGAGAAAATGTTCATTTTTAAGTCCAAAAGGTATATAAGTCCATAGTTTCAAGAAGCGTTTGCTTGCAAATACTGCTGGAAAAAGAAAATATCCACATCTGAAAACATCCATTGATCCCAGCATTAGTGCCGACTCTTCATAAGAGGTGAGTCTGCTCCAGCAGGAGGCTCAGGGAGAGTCTTCCCCAGGGCCTGAGTCCACCCAGGATGGGTTTAAATACCAGTAAGAGAATATCTGGGTTTTTTACTTTTTTAATATTTAGCTTGAAAATCATGTTTTAGCTCAGGCCAGACTTGCAGGACAGAAAATAAGAGCTGAACACTGGACATGCACCACTGGACTCAGAATACTTCGCAGATCAGCATCTCAATTAGGTCCCAAATGTGGACAACAATCTCTGGCTCAGCTCTACATCTCTTCCAAAAATAAAACTCCCTAATTTCTTTTGAAGATTTTATACAAGACACTTGATATTTAAGGCAATCTGTGTCTGCCATATGAAAAGAAAGCTCATACTTTTTGCAGGTGCAGGATTCACCTTCTATTGACAGCTGAAAAGGAAGCAGGAAGATATATATAGATATATAAACATATATATACACACACACATATAGAGGAATGGGGTAAATAAAAAAATATTCCTGAAGTATCACAATAAAGTGGCACAAACCATCTTGCTGAGACAGTCTCAGCCTCCAAAGCCAACAGAAAAGATGATTTATAGCCCTGAATTACCGTGGGCGGTTTCACTTGTGGCTCCCCCTGCCACACTTTGGGGAGATGCATTATTGATAAGACGGACAAACACACACTTAGGCTGGGATTTGCAATTTAGCACAGGATTTATAAAAGGACCAGAGAGAGACAGTGGATGGTTGATGGAACTGAAGAGCACGGCGATATTCGGTGGGATTATCAGCCTGCCACCGGCAGCAACCTGCTGCGAAGGGGTTGGGAAAATCCCTACACAGCTGTTGGGAAGCTGTTCCATGAGTATTGCAATTAATAGATTAATAGATTCATTAAATTTGATGCCTATCGAACCGCACTCCCCAGACTGTGTCCACACACGCTCTCCCCACCCATGTCCCCGAAGAGGGATGGTGCTCCAGGCTGTCCTGCTCGTGGACACCAGCCTGCCTGGGGTTTGGAGGAATATAATCATGTTCCTAGCCCTTGGTCACACCGGGCTGGGGCCATCCATCAAACTCAGAAGGAGCTGGAAGAAAGGAAACGAGAAGGACCTAATGGCACGATCGCATCAGCCTTAATGCCACAGGAAGCCTGACAGGAAAAAGGGGAATAAAGTCGGCAGTGCACTGGGAGAAGCTTTGTCTCTTTGGAAAAACACCTACCCCACCTTCTGCAATGCGTGATACCTTCCTCTGCCTCATCCATGGTCCCTCCAGTGCCAAGCAATGTTAGACTGGATATTCAGAAAAATTCCTGCACGGAATGGGCTGTCCAGCCCTGGCAGAGCTGCACAGGGCAGGGACGGAGTCCCCATCTCTGGAGGGATTTAAGAGCCTTGTGGGTGTGGCGCTTGGGGACATGGGTCAGTGGTGGCCTTGGCAGTGCTGGGGAAGGGGTCTTGGAGGATTTTTCCAACCTTAAAGATTCTGGGATTCTACATCCTGGCCCATTTCTACCGCTTCGTTAGCAGCTGTTATCCAGTGTGCTCACTGCAGCACCTCTGGCAGGATCCCACTGTCCCCCTCCATCTGTCCTTCCAACCGCAGGCTCCACACACGGATGCTTTCACCTGGAGATCCTGGAGGGCCCCAGGGTGACACAGTGGGGTTTGCCAGGTGGTGCCATCCTTTCCCCTCGGCCCAGGGATGGTGGCACATCCCAAGGGCACAGACACACTCAGGAATAACGACAGAGGAACAGTGGGTCCGAAGGCAGGGTCAAACAACGCTCACAAATCCTGGCTGGATGTGGCTGCACCTCAGCCTGGCTTTCCTTACAGGGATTGCACATTCAGCTGGAGCCGGATTTCTGCACAACTCTCTTTCTCGGACAGGGGAATCAAATCAAATCAAATCAAATCAAATCAAATCAAATCAAATCAAATCAATCTAGAAATCTCCTGGACCTGACCATTAAGACCAGCCCAAGCCCCCTCACCACCGCACCCCACCTCGTTGGGCGGTGAGGGGTGATGGCTGCTGAAAACCCCTGTGTTCCCCAGCACTCCAACACAACTCCCTCTCCATCTCCCCACCCTGCGCTCTCCAAAACTTGCATTTCCCAGCGCGGGTGGGATTGGCACCATCGACCCCTCAGGCCCCCACGGCTCTCTCCGGAGGGCAGCTCTGCTCCCTGTGTCCTCCGCGGAGGCGCGGGGTCCCGGGGGACGGCCGGGCTGTCAGCGCTGCCTCCCGACCCACTGTACTGGAACCCCCGGCCTCCCTCCGGTGCGCCGGGGCCACCGCAGCCGCAGCCGCCGGGGCTCCTGCCCTGCCCTGCATACGAACGGCCACGGCCACGGCCACAGCTGAAACAGGGAAAAAACAGAGCCAGGAGCTGAGATCTGCTCATTGTTTGCGTTATTTTTTTTTTTTTCTTTTCTCAGTAATCTTTATAAAACTTTCCTTTTCCGTCTGTCTTGCTTTAAACAGGCTTTTTGTTGTGGGAGTATCAGGTTGGTGGCATGACAGGTTTTTCATTGTATATCCCTCACTCTCACTCTACTTCCCAGATGGATGATAATGTCTGCAAGCTAAAATAACGATTTTTTTTCTTTTTTCTCTTTTTTGTTTACTTTGTTTTGTTTTTTCATCCACACAAACACTCTTTAGCCTTTTCCTTTTTGACACCTCCTCATCCGATTTTTAATTAAAATCAAACCAGCCCTGATTTTCCCTCTTCAAATCAGCTTTTGCCTAGGTCTCATCCAAAACCCACCACGGGAAGTGCTCTGTATGGGACCCAGGGTGATGGGCAGGTGGACGGATGTTCCCCAGCACTGCTGCCAGCTCCCAGCCCCTCCACATCGTGGATTCCATGGCCAGCATACACAATCCTCAGCCAGATGCCTATTTCCCTTTACTTAAAGAAACTCTGATTACAGTAAAAATAATCTAAAACCCAGTCATCATTTTTACATGATTAGCAATAGCGCTGCTAATCAAAACACTGATTTAACTACAGACCTGAAGAGGCGCTGTAGGAGTAACCTGCTGCTCATTCCTTTCACATACAATATGTTCCTTGCAGATTATTGCAATGCAAACAGAAAATATTTCCTCAGATGAGACTATTCCCGCCAACCATTTATGTGGCAATGATATGACAGCCCACAATAATCAATGTAACACCATTTACCTAACTGGGTAATAAAAGCATCATCTCCCTTCCATTTACCTCTAGTGTTTGAGTGTTTCTTTGAAATACTTTCTGCAAGATTAAATGGGATCAAAATGAGCCTTTCATCCCTCAATTTGTTTAGAATTTACTCCCTAAAAACCACCTTCTGGCACACCAGAACACACCCTCCCCGCTAAATTAGCTAAACGATCTTAATACCGTCGCGGCCAGCGGGCTGACGTTTCGTGGAGGTATGATAAAAATAAACACTTAAAAGAAAAATCGAGGCCATTAAACATGATGCCTTATCTCAGGGGTAGCCAACCTTTTAGGATCTGGGGACTATCTGACATGGTTTCAAGGGCTGCATGCACATGCTGTCCTGAATCCAGCCCCTTGGGATCCTGCGGCCAAGCAAACTTTGCAAACAAGCTATCCAGGCACTGCAAAGAAAAGAAGATGGGCATGCAGGAGTGAAAATTCGTAAAAATATGTGTCTGGAAACACTTCACAAAGCCTATAAAGGGCAGATAAGCAGAACAGAAAGGAAATGTTTCAGAAATCCAAGGAATTTAAGAAATTATTGTGCAACCAGCCCTCGGATATCTGGTGAGAGCATTAATTCTGTGAGTGGGGGACTCAGACTTGAGCAGCCTCCTCAGGTTTGCTCTCTCCAAAGCCATCAGCACGTTTTCGTGGACAGCATGAAAGAACATCAATGGTTATCTCATTTTTACAACATGAATGTCAGTGTTTATTTTCTTTTCATCCCCTGTAAGGAGATGGTTTTGTGGAGGAGCAAATCTCCACACTTGCTTCAAACCTGCCTGAGAGGGAAGGTGGCAGCTGAGCTAAATGAGTGAAAAAAAAAAAGGATAGCCTTTAATTATTTGTCAAAAAAAGCAAAAAGTATTACTCAGGTCGCACAGTGAGCAAGATTTCGGGCAGGTATCACTGTAGGACTTGCACTTGGGAGTCACCAAGTCACAGCTACAAAGGGATGAAGAGCTGGGCATACAACAGCAGCCAGGCTGGATTTTAAGCTCTTCAGCAGGAGCTTGGGATCTTCCAGCCATAGGAGCAGCTTCAAAAATATTCCTGGAATTGCAGGGGACATAAAGGGCTTGTGACCATCCTCTGGAGTGACAGCCCCCATGGAGGTGGGCAACAGAACGAGGTGCAGCGGGCAGGATTTGGCTTACAGTTAAAAAGGGCAACGTTCCACAGGCAC
>VZRN01003569.1:382012-399512 GCA_013397935.1 Dasyornis broadbenti | reverse complement strand
CAGGGATAGATGGGATATGGGGAAGGAATTGTTCTCTGGGAGGGTGGGGAGGCCCTGGCACAGGGTGCCCAGAGCAGCTGTGGCTGCCCCTGGATCCCTGGCAGTGCCCAAGGCCAGGCTGGACAGGGCTTGGAGCAGCCTAGGACGGTGGAAGGTGTCCCTGCCCATGGCAGGGGTGGCACTGGATGGGCTTTGAGGTCCCTTCCTATCCAAACCATCCTGGGATTCTATGAAAAGGGTGTGAAGGCCCCCAGGACACTGCTCGAGGTCCATCTCTGCAGGAGCACCAACGCTTTGCCCCGGGTTTAACAATTTGTTTAAAGCCCTGCAGGACAACAAACCTGGCTCCTTTCTTTACGTCCCTGAAAATGCAACAGCTGAAACTTCTAAACTGCACGACAACAAAGCTTTGCACCCATTAATTTCAAATTCTGAGATATCTGTTCTGTATTAAAAACCATGGTACTGCATAATAAAGCTTATTATTAGAAGTAGTTAATATTCATAATAGTGTAGTCATTAGGAAACTCTCATTAAAACCACTGTGGTCCTTGCACCACTGACTGCAACAAGTTTTTCCTGAGGTAGAACCACACACAGCAACACTATTGTGACACCCTGGCTCTTGCTGGAGTACTTCCTGTGATAAAAGCACTGCTGCAGTGCACCAAACATTTAATGGAGAGCCAATTGAATTATTTAAGCACATCCACAACATATATGCACAAACATGTGCACAGACTCACTGCCCAGCAACCCGCAGCACTGGAGGTGCTGGGGCAAGACACAAATTTTGCTGCACAAATGGAGAGGAAACTGTTTCTAAAGGATAATATGTGCAACTTTTCACTGAAATATTTATGGGTTTTATGTATGGTAAAGTCTAAATGATACTTGACATGAATAGCATACAGGATGGACTCCTCCATATAAATCTTCCCCTCTGTTGCTTGCAGTTTCTTAAGACAACCAGGCTGCACCAGTACGGCCTAACTGGGACAATGCAGCAGCTACATCCCCTTGGAGATGGCTCCAAAAACTACTCCCAGATACAGTTCAAGCGGCTTCTGTGAAAGAATCAGAAATCAAAGCGATTTCAAAGAATTTAGAGAAATAATCCAAACTGGTGAGACAGGAGGGGCGTGATCAATTGCAGATCATAACCCACGAGGAATGAAAAAATTCAGTGGTTCACCCAGAAAAGCTGAGTCCCTGCCAGCCTCACCTGTTCTGTGCCTGTTGTTGCTGTGCGATATTTGCACCAATTAACAATTAGGTAGGATATGAACATGACAAAACTGATATAAAACTGAGGATAACCCCTCCACGGGCAGTGTCCACAGCAGTGGGAACATTCCAGACTCCCAGGGGTAGAAAACACTCAGGGTCTGTAGGATCCAGATGTTCACTGCCCAAGGGGATCAACATCTGCACCTGGGACATAGGGCATGGGCATCCCAGCTTCAGAAACCACTCCTCAATTTCTTCAAGCCCCAGTGGGTACTTTAGACAACCAAAACTGACAAAACATCCCATAAATTTACAGCAGTAAAAAGAGTTAAGAACGATTCCACCACATGATTTTGCATTACATGTTGGCTGCATACAATCATCCAGATGAAATTTAATTTATAGCAATCAGCCTGAGGTGAAGGTGCATGAACTGAACTTGATGTGGTGCATTCTGGGTTTTACTGGGCAATGTACTTTAAAATCTGTATTAATATTTCTGTGCAGGTGAGAGATGTGAGCCAACTCCCTAAATTAAGATTAAAAATTGTATTTACATGCACATACACATTTACACATTGAACTCCTCCAACCACTCATGTTCCCTGAAAGAATCCATCAGCTGGTTCTGATCACAAATATTAAACCTTCCCAAACAGGAAACGTCATTGTCATAAATAAACCTCATTGATGCCCCAGGACTTTATCGTGAAACCAGTCTCCAGTTCCTAATTGCTGGTGTAACAGTTCACTGGAACAGGATAAAGCAGTGAAGAGTTAGTGACCATCTCTGACAGCTCCTGGAGCACAGACAAGGTCCCAGGGGATTTACAAAGCCGGGGGAAAAGGAGACAGGAAGAAATTATAGACCAGTCAAACTTTGATATTGGGAGCGATAATGGAAGAAATTATTAAAATATTTATAAGCATCTCAGGTTCATAAGGTTATAAACCACCAAACAAATCTAATCTTTTCCTTTGACAAGATAATTGCCCTCATGGATAAGGGGGGGCAGCAGTAAGGGAAATATATACTGACTTTATCGAGATTTTTATATACCTTTGCTGTGACACTCTCATAAAAAAAAAGAGGGAAATACAGTTTACATTAACAGAGTCTAAGGTGGACACTGAGAAAAGTTTTTAAAAATTTAAGCTGTGTTTTTACTGCATGGTTACAAGGGCAACAGGAAGCTCAGAGGGAAACAGTGTTTTGCCGTAATACGAGCTGGAAACCCCAGTGTTTGTGTTTTGATGCCAGTAAGGTGAACTTCAAATACCAGCTGTCAACTGGGATGGCACTATGCCTCCAGCTTGTCCAGTGTTTGGTGGAATTGACTGGAGAGTATCCTTATAAATCCAATGCACACCGAGTTGGGATAGGGTCCAAGCAGCTTAGGTGAGAAAATCAGACATCAAAATTGTTTTGATGAATTAAGAGAAATAGTCCAAGCCAGCAAGACAGGAGGGTCATGAGCAAGTGCGGAACACAATGATTAGAATGGAAAAAAGACAATTATCCACCCAGAAAGCAGTTCAGAGAGTCCCCTCCAGCCTCCCCTGTTCTGTGATGGTTGTTTTCAAAATTTGTACTTATTAATAATTAGATAGAATATGGATGTGATAAAACTGACAATAAATCACAAGAGATCAGGACGATAAAGAAAATCATTATCTGCAAGATTAAATATGGGCCTCACAGACAGGACAGTGACATACCCAGGCTGCAGAAAAACCAATTTTTAAACTTTTCTCACAACAGCCTCAAAATCCAGAGAAATATGATCTAAATAAACACTGAGTAAAACAGATACCAAGCATCTTACAGGGCTAATCCAGCAGCAGTCATTGCCCACCAGGCCCCCTCAGAGGAGGCACTCCCTGAAATACTGCCCCTCACTGCATCCAAAAACTGAAGATGAATTTTTGAAGGCGTAATTAAAATTTAATTCAAAATAATTAAAACAGTATTTCAGAAGAGCTCAGTTTTGGAGGAAATATTAAATTAAGTTATGTACTCCAGAGCAAGAGATGAGGTACAGCCATGGAAGTATCTGAAGGTTATGAGCAGTGTGATGAATGGAGACCAATGAACACTGAGAGAAATGTTTGTAGGCACAGGGTGGGATTGTTGGGATTGTCCTGTGCAGATCCTGAGCAGCACTCGGGACCATGACCCTTCTGGGTCCCTTCCAGCTCAGGACATTCCATGATTCAATGAAAATGGGTTTAAACTAAAAAATGGGAATTGAGACAAAGTACTTTATAACGGAAAATAACTCTACAAGACCTACTCTACACCAGCTCTGGGTTTCTTTAGAAACTCAAGACTTCTGAAATTGCTTGCTCGGGCTGCTGAACATTACTTCTTGGGTAGGGAAAATGAACGGAACGAGTTTGAATCGAAAGAGGAGAAATACGGAATCACTCTTCGTTTCACAGCAGCCTGGCTTAGACTGTGGTGAGGACTGTAGGAATTATCTCCCTGTACCTGTGATTCAGAACACGCAAGTTCCTTTACGCCCTGAAGACATAACAGTAAATTTGTGAGCAAAATGCTGTAGTTTTGGCAATGCAAATGGAGGTCGGACTGGACTCTGTGCCATGGTGTATTCACAGAATCCCAGAATCCCAGAATGATTTGGGTGGGAAGAGACCTCAAAGCCCATCCAGTGTCACCCCTGCCATGGGCAGGGACACCTCCCACTGTCCCTGGCCTGTCCAGCCTGGCCTTGGGCACTGCCAGGGATCCAGGGGCAGCCACAGCTGCTCTGGGCACCCTGGGCCAGGGCCTCCCCACTCTCCCAGGGAACAATCCCTTCCCAATATCCCATCCATCCCTGCCCTCTGGCAGTGGGAAGCCATTCCCCCTCAGCACTCCAGGCCCTCGTCCAATGCCCCTCTTCAGCTCTCTCTAGGCCCCCCTACACAAAGATTCCATTTTATGGCTGTGTGGGAGCTGGTTACAGCCAACTCACTGCTGAAAAACAACACTGAAGTGCTGCTGCCAAACACCACTATCATAAAACGTGTTTATTTCTGCCATGCCTGAGCCAGAGGAGCTCTGAGGGTGCTGGGGTACCCCCACGTGCTGGGCTGTGGTCCCAGCTCTGGATGATCCCTCTGCCGCACACCAGCTCAATTCATTAATTAAAACACATCTGTGCAAATCACAGGCCCGGAAGAGCTCCTAAAATACAGCAACTCCTACAGTGCCTGTACCCACAGCAGCCTTCTTTAGAGACAGAAAATAGGGAACATTGTGATAACGAGGGAAGTTTGTTCCTGAGACCCCAAAAATATATTCCTATTTAAAAAAATTTACACCTTGCAAGGGGCATTTGAGAAAAATCAATTTCTGTCTTTAATTATAAACTCTGAGGCACAGCCACCAGCTTGGGCAACAGCAGTGTGAGCAGCCACATCCACATGGATCTTCCCAGGTAATGGAGTAATTCACAGGAACACATTAGGCTTCATGAGAGCACTTTATTTAGTAATGGAGATCTACTGGGCTCTGCATGGATCATATTAACTTGGCTCAGGAGCAGCTCCTCTGCTCTATCAACCTTGCTTCTGCACGTGCCAGGAAATACTTTTATTTTACGTGGTCCATACTTGCATTTTATGTTTAATATTGAAGAGCCCAGTAAATCCACACTGCAAATGTGTGGGGGGGGTTTAGTGTGTGCTCAGAGAGGGAGATGAACACTAAAACAAACTCATCTTTGTGGGCCCAGTGGTTTGAGGAAAACCTGGGGTAGCAGTAAAGGCTGACTGGAGATGATGCCATGGTGGGTGAGGACCTCTCGACAGCCATATGGTGTCCTTGGAGAATTAGCCGTCGGCAATTAATCAGGGAATCACAGGATCTCAGAATGCTCTGGGCTGGCACAGACCTTAAAACTCACCCAGTGCCACCCCTGTCACGGGCAGGGACAGCTTCCACCACACCAGGCTGCTCCAAGCCCTGTCCAACCTCAAACACTTCTATTCAGTAAGGGAAGGTATTATTCTAAGGGCTGAATTTCTTTGAGTTATTATTTTTTTTCACCAATACTTATCCTTTTTAAAGCTGTTTATTATTCTCCAGAGGCAGAAGCTTTAATATCTTCTTAAAAAGTAGAAAATTGGAACAAACACCTGAAAAACCAGACACGCAATACCATGTGCTGGAAATGGACACATATATTGTGTCCCTGCCTGTGGAATGAGATAATTGTTAAGGTCCCTTCCAACCAAAATATTCTGTGTTTCTACATATATTATTTAAATGTGTCCTCTGGGGCATTTTGAACAGGAGCTTCAGGCTGGTGGTGGTGCCAAGTGTTTCTGATGGCACTATGGGGTCCAACCACCCCTTCGATGTGATATCTCTGTCACTCACATCAAACCTCCTGCCAAAAACCCACTCAGAGGCAGCCTGAAAAGTCACCTCAGCCACACAACTTCCATCTCCACCAAAAAACATCTCCAAATATCTGGAGTCTGATTCACCAAACAGGATTTATCAAAACAACCCAGAGTAAGGCAGCCTGCCTAAAGAAAGCCCCTCTATAAACAGCCTTCCAGGGATAAAAAAAGGGTTACTTTCCCTGCTGCATGTGAGAGGGAGGTAAAACCTAAACAAACTTTCAACACCAGCTGAGTTTACATATTTAAACTTGGAGGGTGCCAAAGTTGCAGCCGAACTGGCACCGAAAAGCCTAACAAAAAAAGTCATATATTGACAAAACACACAGTCATAATAAAACCACATCCAGTTAATAACTTTGAGAACTAATGTTAACTCCTAGCACAATAGAAAAGTCTCCTTAAACACAATAAAGCACTGATATAATTTACTCTCAGCTCCTTTTCAAAACATTACTCTCTGCCCACAATCACATTCAGATTACAAAATTCCTTTTGTAGTTTTCTCCTAGCTGTGGGAATAAAATAAACCACTTAGATGACAGTAAAGTGTCTGTAAAATATATAACAGCAATAACTCCTGGTGGAAATGCAGCAGATATTTATACAAGAGCCAAAGCAGGGAGCACTGCTAATGCCCAGGGAGGGGGTGTTTGGAGAGGCCTCTTCTGGGTGAGATCCTGGTGCAGCAACCTCTGTCCCCAGCCTTGGTCTGGTCCCCAACACGAGGTGACAAGTGCTGGGGGAGCCTCCACAGCCCCAGGGCACCAGTACATGAGCTGCTGTAGGAACAGGACAAGCTGCTCCTCGGCGGCTTGGGAGCAGGGGCACAGCTGGGGTGGGAAAAGGAAGGACACAGCAGCAGCCAGAAATAACCTGCCTTAATTAAAGCGAATTTATTTCACAGAATTATGGAACAGAATCACAAAATCATTTAGGATGGAAAAGCCCTCCAGGATCATCAAGTCCAACCTGTGCCTGATCCCCACCTTGTCCCCAGCCCAGAGCACTGAGTGCCACGTCCAGGCCTTCCTTGGACACCTGCAGGGTTGAGGACTCCAAAGCTCCCTGGGCAGACCCTTCCAAAGCCTGAAAACCCTTTCTATGAAGAAATCTTCCCTGATTTCCACACTATTTCACAAGTGTAGAACATATGGATCAAGCCATAATGCAAGGATGTTCTTTATCAAATACAATATCCATCCTGCTCAGTAACTCATGTGCTTGAACTTCTGACACAGAAGAAAGGATGCTTAGTGGTTTTGATGAGATATTAGGGGAAGCTTTTCCATGGAAAGGGTTGCAAATCAATGGCACAGGCTGCCCAGGGAAGTGGTGGAGTCACCATCCCTGGAGGTGTTCACAAATGTGCGGATGTGGCACTTGAGCACACGGTTTAACGGTGACCATGGTGCTGGCTGACAGTTTGACTTGTGATGTTGACAGATGACAGTTGCACTTGATGATCTTCAAGGCCTTTTCCAACCTTAACTACTCCATGATTCTGTAATTTTACCCAGGGACGAAGCCTGCATTAGCAGAAAAACCAATCCAAGATTGCCAAGGGAGGCCATGACAAGGTGGCCACCATGACCACGATGACATGGAAAGATGAGACCACACAAATATGTGAACCCTGATTCCAGCTGTGGAAGTCCTGGTTGTCCACAGTCTTGTCCTCTCCTCTGCACAAGCAGCCAAGGAGAAACAGAGAAGGCAAGGTCTCCCAAAACTTCTCGTTTTAAAAGTTATCTCATGGCAGATTTAACTGGGGCAAGGAGCTGGGAAAAGCAGCTTTGGTCTGTATTTCTCTGCCATCCATCCCTGGTTTAATCACTAAATCAAACCAGAAACACATCCAGCAAAGGGAAACCACTTATTTTACATTCAGTGGTTCCAGCAGCGTTGAAGGAATGGATCTGGACCTAAATGTGAAGCAGAGCTTCCCCCAGGCAGACCCTCCCCACGTGCACCCCCTGAATGGGGCACACAAAACCACTTTCCCAGCACCAACAACATCTGCCTGCAGCTGGAGACCACAGCCAACACCTGCTCACCAGGGTCCCCCTACGAGCGGAGAACAAATGCATTAATTTGGATATATAAAAACTTAGATCCAGTTTGAGGTCAGCCAATGTAAATGAAAAGCCCCAATGCCCGAAGCCCTGGACGGCCACATTATTATGGGCGTTAGGGGGAATGTGCTGGGTACATCTTTCAGTGTGTTTAAATATGTTCTCGTGGAATTTAACCGAGTGCTTAACTCCTTGATGAAAGAAATTAAGCTTCCAGATCAAAATCGACACTTCTAAAGCTGAAAGAAGAAAACACTGTTGGTGCTTCTGCTGCAAAGTCCAACCTTCTGCAAAACCAGCAGCCTTTGCTTTTGCTGAGGGCTTTTCTTGCTGGTTTGCTTTTGAGTTTTGTTTTTTAAAATGTGTTTGCAAGCATCAATTTTGATGTGAAATCCACAGCACCAAGGAAAAACACGTCAAAATACGGAACAAATGACTTTAAATCATAGAATCCCAGACTGGGTTGGGTCAGAAGGGACCTTAAAGCCCATCCCATTCCCACCCCCTGCCATGGGCAAGGACACTTCCCACCATCCCAGGCTGCTCCAAGCCCTGTCTAACCTGGACTTGGACACTGCCAGGGATCCAGGGGCAGCCCCAGCTGCTCTGGGCACCCTGGGCCAGGGCCTCCCCACCCTCACAGGGAACAATTCCTTCCCAATGTCCCATCTACGTCCTGTCCCTCCATGCCATTGTCCAAAGTCCCTTAATGCTGCCTGTTAATTGCAAAGGTTACTTTAATTTAATATACACCTATTTATATATAACCAGTCTGATAAACACATTTGCTTGGGGCAATGTGGTGTCCCATGGAAGGCGTCCCATGGCAGCGACTTGGAATGAGAGGAACTTTAAGGTCCCCCCCAAACTCAGCCCAGTCTGGGATTCTATGATTTGTAAGAACTTTCAATGGGTTTGCATGCTGAGACACGGCAAAGATTACTGTTCCTAAAAGAATGGCCACATACACTCCTCAGGACCCCTGAGTTTTTCTCCATCCCATGGATGACCTCTCCTGGAAGGTGGTGAGGAACACGAAGAGCCCGTTTGCAAGAACCTGAAGTGCAATTCCAGTTAACAGGACCTGGAGCTGTGGATACAGCCCTGGGTACAGAGGACCCTGAGGAGCCCCAGTCTGGCAGCCAAATTTAACACCGGGAGAGTAACTTCAGCCCCTGTAGATTTTACACCTTCAAAATGCTCTACCACAAGTTCTCCACGGACAAGAAACCCCATTTGTGGGTTTACAACAACGAGTGGCCAAAGAAATGAAGGAAGCCGTAGGTCAGAAACAATCCAGCTGAAACACACTAATTAAAGCCAAGGCTGATGGACATTTTTAAGTGGAGCAGAATCACCTCCCAAGTTTCGATGTCTACGTTTTACAATCTGTAAAAATGATTTTCTCTGACTTTTCCTGCACGTTGTTTTCAAAGTTGTTTTTACTGCGTATAAAACCATCAGGCTTTGGAACCACACATGGGCTTTCTGCATAAAATATCACCTTATCTTTGTATAAGCAAACTATTTTAACTCCCTAGAGCTATTTAGGGTAACCACTTGCCATGACCTCTGAATTCTTATCCTGAATTATATTTTTATGTGCTATATAAAGGTACTGTTATGTTACTGTTTTTATTCCAGATGCCAAAAAGGACAAGTTTATTGCCAAATGCTCGCTCTGTGTCTTGGTTTTTTTTTTTTTTGGTTTTTTTTTTTTTTTGTTTTAAAGACTTAACTGAGCCAGCAGTCGAATTTCTTTTTAATTCACATGGGAATGGTTTATGAGGCAAATCACATCTACTATGAAGAAAGAAATAAACAAATCAGTAATATTTGGGGAAAAATAATCATCAGCCAAAAGTGTCACCTTGCTGGCATGACTGAAAGGCCCTGTACCAGCACAAAAGTGTTCTTCTTGGTTTTTTCCCATCCCAAAAATAGAAGCAAACCCACAATCACAGAATCATGGACTGGTTTGGGTTGGAAGGGACCTTAAAGGCAAATATAAACTATTCACACAGACAATGAAATTAGTAATAGTAATACTACTACTAATAATGATGACTTTAAACCACTTCAAATTGCATGTTTCCTAAAGGATTCACAAGCTGATATGGAACCAACGATGTACAGAAATGGTTTTCCTACACTACTGGAAGACATTGGGATTAGATGGGACATTGGGAAGGAATTGTTCCCGGGGAGGGTGGGCAGGCCCTGGCCCAAGGTGCCCAGAGAGGCTGTGGCTGCCCCTGGATCCCTGGCAGTGCCCAAGACCAGGCTGGACAGGGCTGGGAGCGGCCTGGGACAGGGGAAGGTGTCCCTGCCACGGCAGGGGCTGGGGAATCAGAAAGCAAATTTCATGCAATTTATGGCTGCTGCCCATCAGACCTTCGTGCTGATCAGAGCCCTGGGCTGTTCCAAGCGGGGTAAGAGGAGAACAGCACTGGAGAAGCCGTTGGCAGCACAGGATCAGCACCAGGGATGCTCGCAGTAGGTAAGAGCCAGGAAACTCAGAGTAAGCCAGAACACCACTGCTGGCTACCAGGGAGGATGTTATCTGCCAGCTTTTCTCATCCATAATGAGAATTAATTTAAATAAAAGAGGAACTGCATATCACAACCCATTAATGAAGGGATACAATAAGAACAGATCTTGACTGCAGCCTATGTAGCAGCACAGAAAATGTGCTTCCCACAAAGGTTCTACTATCAACATTTCTGAATAATTAATTGGAAATAAAAGCACTTTGAAGCTTAGCAAGGTTCCTTTTATGCTTTTTGAATAATTTGCAATAATCAGCAACTTATAGCACAACAATGTGCGAGGAGTTGTGCTATCACATCACACTCAGCTGACCCACGGAAAGACAGAAATACCTGGAAGAGTAAAACATAACCTCCTACATGAAAATAAAAATCAAACATACTCGTAGATGAAAACTAAATTTAATGTGTGTTCCTGAGGGATGGAAAATGAACCCCGGGAAGGGCTATATTGCATTGGATTGGTGGAATGAGATGCAAAATGCATATGAAAGGTTTTCATTTGAGCTGATAAAACCGCACGCTTTGGAAACGCGGAGCTCTGCGAGGAACAACACTGAGGTCTGGTGTCAATTTAAATGCACTGAACACCAGGAAAATGCCCCCAACTAAGGCTTCAAACTTGTACAGCACATTTCCACTCAACCCAACTAGATTGCCTGTCACATCTGACATGGCTTGTCAAAAGTTATCCTTCACTGCTCATGGGCAACATGGAGGGTCAAAAGACCAAATACAATGGTCCAACCCATCCCATTTTTTTTCCTTCAGAGCAGCAGATATTGAACTCGAAGATGACAAGACAGAGCAGGTTGAAGCGGCTGCCAGAGAAAGAGAAGCTGTCCAGAGGCGCTGATCTGAAGGAGAAAAACCAGCCGGTCTGTGCATGTCATGGCCGGGGCTCGGGCGCTGACAGTCTCACACAAAAGGCACTGAAAAGCCGAGAAACTTGAAGTGGCCTTTGCAAACCATCTCAGCGTAAAAAGGGAGAGCGACGGTCAGCCGTAATTCGAAACGCGGCTCAGCCGGGACTGCAGGGGAAAGGGATGTCCTGCCTTTCCTTAATCTGCAGCACTGGCAGCCAGAGGTGATTTTTCACTCCCTGAATTTTTTTTTTTAAGAATACCTTTTTCACTCAGGGTATATTTTTATCTCAAAAAAAGCAACGTCTTTCTGGAGCAGCTCAAAATCTTTATCGTGTTTTCAGTCGGTGCCTGCTTGTGCCAGCTGAAGGCATGAAATGATAATTCACAGAACAGCAACTTATTAACAGCTACAAATACAGAAACTACCATAACCCTGTTACAATTAGGAGCGTTATGTAAAAGGACAACTGCAGAGGCTTTCCACTAAATATCACTAAAAAATCGTGGCCACGTGCTGCAAACAGTCACTGCAACAGATACCTGCACGAATTTCCTTCAGGTGCCCAGTGCCCTCCTTACCCCCGCACTGTCACAGTGTGAACCTTCTCTACTTTTAATTGTCTTTGAACCTACAAGAATCCTAACTTGTTCCTGTCTTCTTTCCCCACAATAATTTGAGTTGCATGATTTCTCCATCCCCACACAGTGACCACAGAGCTGGTTAAGATCCTCAAGCCTTGGCTTGCCCATGGGCAACACTCACTGAGACTGCCCTGAGGAGCAGCCACAGCCAGGCACAGGTTAATAACAGGGTATTTCCAACCTTAATCCTTCCTCTGTGTCACCATCTTTGTGCTTTAATTACCTCAAAAGCAACATCAGCTTCAATTAATGAGGGAATCTGGAGCTACCACCTCCGAGCAGATGCAGAAAGTTCATGTTTGCTGTTGGTGGCAGAGCTGGCTGTAGACTAGAGTGACATTTTTAATACCTAGGTGGTTAAAATATCAGTATTTGAATAGGAAATCTCACATTTTACACCCTTCTGCAATTCAATGTTTTTCAATCTTTCTGGGCTGCGCTCAGTTTTGTTGGATAACCTTTCCATCTAATCTACCATGTGTCTCACTGAATTTGAGCACCTTATATGTATTCAAATACTTGGACTCAAATACATATTTTCTTTCACAGGTTTGGGTTTTTGGTTGTTTTTTTCTGGTAGTGGTAAAGGTCCTTCAGATTACTGAAATTCATATGTAAATTCAGACACACACCTGCTGGAGTGAGTCCAGAAAAGGGCCATGAAGGTGGTCAGTTCTGGGTGCTCCATCCATCCCTGGAAGTGTTCCAGGCCAGGCTGGACAGGGCTTGGAGCAGCCTGGGACAGTGGAAGGTGTCCCTGCCCACGGCAGGGGTGGCACTGGATGGGCTTTAAGATCCCTTCCAACCCACACCATGCTGGGGTTCTGCGATTCCAATTCTATGATGTTAACTGTAGATACGTCACCTTGCATAAATAAACAATCCTCATGAATGAAAAAAGCGAGTATTTCAGATGTTTTCCAGTCTTCAGTTAAGAAGCAAAAATAAGAAACAATTTGAACCTAATTTGCCAGGCTCAGTTCCCGTATCTACTTTTCCAAACTGTTTCTCACTCCCTTTTTTCCCCGTCTCAGGGCTGGGGGATGAGGACAGGGAGCCGCCGGCTCCTGGTGGGGCGTGGGTGCTGCATGGCCCTGCCTGCCCCGCCAGCTCCCCTTCCCCTCACCATCCCAGCGCTCTCCTCGTATTCATGAGCTGCAATTTAATTCAAGTGCACTCGAGTTCCAGCAAACACGGAGCCGCCGGGAGCGCCGGGCTCCATCCGAGGAGGGGCCCTGGGTAAATATCAGCGCGGGGCCGGCGTGAGAGGATAACCTGCCCACACATACACCAGCCCAATTAGCCGAGGCAAAGAGAGCTTTTATTCCCCAAAGAGTCCAAGAAAAGTCAGAGCAAGGCTCTCCAGCATCCAGAGATGAAGCTATGACGTGGTCCAGAGCGGTCCAGCGCAGCACCGAGCATTAAAGCTACACCCACCGCCCCAATGAAAAGGAAATTTGGAAGGGGAGACGATGCAGAAGATGAAATTTTGTTGTTACAGATTAAAAGTGGTTCTCTGTAGCACAGAAAACATGGAGAGAAACAGCCTCATCTCTGAGGGCAAAGGAAGGAGCACCCTGACCTGGCGTTACCTGG
The DNA here is from genome assembly GCA_013397935.1 of Dasyornis broadbenti. Lineage (NCBI taxonomy): Eukaryota > Metazoa > Chordata > Aves > Passeriformes > Dasyornithidae > Dasyornis > Dasyornis broadbenti. The sequence goes on along the minus strand of VZRN01003569.1, from coordinate 386,140 downwards.
GCACAGCTGAAAGCCCAGCATCACAGAAGCCTTTGCCGCTTCAAGAGGCATCAAGCGGATTTTAACACATAAAGCCAAAAAACTCTTTTACTAGAGAAAAGAGAAATTTCAAACTTAAAAATAGTCACTGAAAGCATATTAAATTAATCTGATGAACAGACTTTTCCCAGGATATTATCAAATACAGCCCAACCAGCGAAAGTCTGCAAGAATTCCAGGCATTTCAAGTATGCAAACAGTTCAACTAATTTCTAATGACTGACTCCATCCTTAATTTACTTGCCTTATTAAATAACTCCAGTAATGCTCATTTTCAGGACTTTCTGAAAATACAGAATACAAGGACGCCCAAGGAGGAACGAGACCGATGAAGGTACAACATCAAATAAGAAAAAACACGAGTAGTCAAGAAATTAAGAGCTAAGGAAACGTTAATATGAAATTGGAAAGAACTGCACTCAATGGAGTTCCTTTTTAAAATAGAAATAAAATTCTGTTTGGGTGTAGAGTCTGACACTGTAGCACTCTGGGTTTTCACTGAATCAGAGAGTGGTTTGGCTTGGATGGGATCTTAAAGATCACATAGTTCCAGCCCTCCTGCCATGTTTTGGAAGAAAATATTGTAGTTCAGAGGCTTTCAAAACCAAAATTATCTGGTTTAAGAGGAAGAGAACGTGCACTTTTATGGTGTGCCCATTAAAGAGGCTCAGGGATTCCTGAACCAACACAGCTTGCCTAAAATATGCGTTTCTTTCCCCGCACGGCGGCTCCCCCGTCACCTCCCGGCCGCCCCAGCCCTTGGCCGAGCCCAGACCACCTCAGCGAGCAGCATTTCCCCGCTGCTCCAGGCTAAACACCGGCTGTGTAGAGAACCAGGAAATCCAACAGCCTCTTTAACATCCCACAACGAATTACTGACAAGTCATTTTTTTGCTCCGCATTGCAAGTCAATGTGGCAACCCCGGTTTTTTTTTTCCTATTACAAACATGCACCGTGCCTCGGCTCGGAGCCGTTCGGATGCTGATACAAGATTCATAATGGCTGTCAGAATCTGCAATTTTTCCTTTTGTTTTATGAGGTCAGGCAATATTACCTGCACTGATGTATTCCATTTCCCCAGCTGAAAACCTTCTCATTTGAGCACGACAGGTTGAGGGAGTCATGATTTTGCAACCTACTGTGTGAAACACAGCGCGAGGGGGCAGGTGCCTAACCCCACGTTCTCCTTTTGCTCTTGTCCACTGGCAACAGTAAATTAAACTGTCAAAAACGGAATTGTCCTGTCATCAACAAAGCTATAGCTTCACAAGTATTGCAACATCAGATATATTTCTAATTCTGCATTTCCCTGCACCTGAAATTTCATCAGCGACTCACGCTGGCCCATGGTGAGAAGCTGTCCAGGGGACACTGGTGGGTTCCTCGGGAGGCTTGACATGGCATTTTGGAGACAGAAATTAATGAACAGTACCAGCAATTTGTTACACAGATATAAAAAAACGGGCTCAGCACGAGGTCCTGACCTCCTGCATTGCTCCACGGCCCGCAGGAGGCCAGGGTGCTAAAGGGCAGGCAGTGGGCACAAGGAGCTGCAACGAAGCACCAAAACTTAAACATAATTAAAGGCATTAATTGCACAGACAAAGTGGACTTGCACCCAAAAGCTGTGTCTTTGCCTTTTGGCCCCTTCAGAGTTTCAAAGTGCCTCTGAGAAGTTTCCTCTCCCACCGAAGGGATTTATCCCAGTACATGTTGCCTCAGGAACTGGTGGCAGAAACAAGAGTTTTTGGAGAGTAAATCCAGGCCACTGCTCAGATTTGGAACATTCAAACCAGTGTTTGCTTCCGCCATTCAGTTCTCCAGGGGTGATTGTAAAGTATCATGATTAACTACAATCTTCCTTTCAGGATTTAAGGGTGATTTCAATTTTCACTTGAAGCTGACTTCTAACTTTTTTTTTTTAACCTGCTTTAGTTCTCTTAGAATAGGTTACACACCTCATGTGTTACACAGAGGTACAAACCACCCAGAAAACATGCATTTTTTGGTGAAACTAATTAAAATATTGTCAAAGTATCATTTAAATGCATGAACCAAGCATAACATCCAGCAGAAGGGTTATACAAATTACCATCATTAAAGTGAAAGGGAGCATCTCTCCCGATGTGCTGATAAACAAGAAAAAAAGGGCTTGTTGTTATTAATTCAACGTAGCAATCAAATATTGTTTTAGATTACCTCTATAAAAATTCCAAGCTTATCAATCATTAAACTGTGGACAGAAAGTTAAATTGAGATAAGAAATCATTTCACGCAGCTTAACGCAATCAAAGTGACTCAATATTCCTTTATTAATTCTCATTTAATATCACTTTAAATTGCCGCCATTATTATCCTACGGTAGACGAAGGGCTCGGTGTAATTAGTCTGTATTAAGCCCTTTTTATTTATAAGGAGCCAAATAAACAAACCCACTTTAATTACCTGGGTGCCACAATATTGATCTGAGCATCAAATTTTAATAGGGCTTGCTTTGGCCGCTGCCACGGCTCGAGTGGGTGGGTTCCGGCCCCCGGGGCCCCCCGCGAGCCCGCCCGCCCCAACGCGCCGCCAATTACCAGGAGAGACAAAAGTCAACGAAGGCAGGGAATCTTCTCCCTCCCAAACCTTGTTCTCTCCCACTTCAGTACACGGTGTTAACGACATACAAATTTTGAGGTCATTAAGTATAAACAGGAATTGAAAGGAAGACAGGCGCGCTTCCAGGAGATGCCGATGTCAGCATTTCAAGTACTCTCCTAATCCCACAATGCAAGTTTCAGCATTATTGTCTCAATTTAACTTGCATTAGTACCTAGCACCTTGATTACACTGTTGGGGTGGTAATCTTCGCCTGCATATGCCATCATTACTTATGTCAAGCCTCTCGAGTTGTTATGAATACTATGTTGTTTTACGAGAGAGAGGAAATTAGTGCCAGTCCCCCAGAGTTTTGGGTGCTTAACACTGAAGCACTACACAGCCCTCTCAAATCCCACAACAAATCCTTGTTTAGTGCCACATGGAGATAAGGACTTTGCAGCAACATCCCAGCATAAATAACCCGCATCTCTTTTTATTTGTAAAATGTCAAAAAGAAAAAAATCTCCCTTCCGTGGTTTTTTTTATTCCCTTTCCACCCGAAGCGCGTGGAATCGCCGGGATGTCCCGCCTTGGTCATCGCTCCGGCGCAACCTCAAGCGCCCTGAACCACTCCCCCCCCCCGTTTTCAGACTGGTTTAAAATGCAATTTTTAGCTATGTTTCTAATAAAAATGAACTTATCAAGCCCGGCGGAAAGGCGCTGTAGTAAGATGAGTCTTCCCTCAGGAGTGCAATAAAGAGAGAAATCGTCGCCTGGCACGTTTCGCCCTCTCAATGTTTTTTTAAACATGATCCACTATGTTGTTGAAAAGAATTATTTTACAGTATTGTAGGGGTTTTTGCATTGTCTGTTTATTCTGTTTACACAGCAAATGAAACCTTCGATATGAATAGGTGAACTCCCTGGGGAGAAAAAGAAATTCAGAAATGATGTACAGATGGGGACAGGGGCCCAAGGAAAGCGAATATAAATTAATGTGCCCTCAACAGTCACATCTGGAGCAGAACAGGCCAAATAAATAATTCTGACATTAAAAAAATGAAAGATCAAGCCCTATAAATAGTAGAATAAGTTTCCTTTAATGATATTACTTCACATTATAATTGAAACGACATCGAAAAGAAAGGTAATTTGATATATTTAGACCAAGTCTGGCTTAAAAATCTTTCTCGGGTTTCTGTTTGGAAGCCGTTAAACCCCGGAATTTGGACAGCACAGGGAAAAGATGTCGTACAGTGATTGCAAAAGTTTCCTTAAAAAAAGAAATCTGCCTCCTGAGGTTAGGTTAACATCTTCCTGCAGAAAATACAGCCTCGATGGGCTTGCTTTTTCAAATATGAACTTGTACCAAAATATTTTTCTAGCTTTAGAATATACATATTTAATTTTGTTAAAAATTAATAAATCTCTTAAAAGGGCAAGCGTTTAATCATGTTATCCCTGGAACAGCAGCGAAGCCGTGGCAGATAGCCAAGCATTAAAAA